>CM053589.1:64314678-64326642 GCA_028646515.1 Pseudochirops corinnae | reverse complement strand
ACTTATAAAGCTATGTATCACTCATACATGCATGTATATATGCATATAATATACATATGTGTTTATGTATATAGTGCTTTTCAAACTGTAACATGCCATAAAAATGGCAGCTTTCCTTTTATTATTCTAGTCCAGGTAGTTTTTGCACAAGTTCTTGAAGGCTGAATGGTATAATGAAATGAATATTTGATGGATTGAAAAACAGATCTCTAAGGCTTAACAATAAATGTGACCATGGACAAATAATTTATTGTCTGTTCTTCTGTTTTCTCAGATAATAAGGGAAGTTGGTCACTAAACAAGTATTTATTAAATGTTCACTATGTACCAGGAATTAGGTTACATATTGAGAATCTCAACAGACAGTAATAAAATCCTTGACCCCATGGAGTTAAGATTATAATGGGTGAGACTACTTTTATATAACTATATGCATATAAATAAATATTGTAAATTGAAGGTTAGCTTAAAGAGAAGGCACAATCAGGGTTGTGAGGAAAACACTTTGTAAATCTTAAAGATCTCTATTAATTTAAATAGTATTTCTATATTTGTATATAAACATATTTGTATATACATATGAAACTTACTCTTCTAAATATCTATCTGTATTATGTATACTTCCTTCTTTTTTTCCTTCCTTGCTTCCTATAGATAACATAGATACAGATACAGATAGCAATACAGTTACTGATATAGATATGTTTATGTGTGTGTGTGTGTGTGTGTGCGCGTAAATACACACACATATACCCACACTCCCATATATGTATAGGTATGTATACCCACATGAATGCCCTCATATGAATACAACACACAATGTATGTGTACATGTACAAACATGTGTGTGGGTGTGTGTATATGTACATATATACTGTGTGTATATGTACATATATAGATCTTTATATATACACGTCTATCTGTTTCTATATATCTGTATCTTTCTATATCTATATATACATACACAGATACTCTCATACACATGAATAATTAGAGGCAATTTGGCATAAAACCTAGACTACTTGCTCCTGATTTAGAAAGGTCTAGGTATAACTCCTGAATCAAACACATTCTTTGTGATCCTATGCAAGTTGTTTAATTTCTCTTATGATTAAGGCAAGGCAATACATTTCAGAATAGTGGCTGATTGCTTTGGAAGGATGGGTATTTTCATAAGACATTCCTTATTCTAATAACATTATATCAGGTCCAAGAACAGTTTCTTTCTTTCTTTCTTTCTTTCTTTCCTTCCTTCCTTCCTTCCTTCCTTCCTTCCTTCCTTCCTTCCTTTCTTCCTTCCTTCCTTCCTTCCTTCCTTCCTTCCTTCTTTCCTTCCTTCCTTCTTTCCTTCTCTTCCTTCTTCTTTCTTTCTTTATCTTTCTTTCTTTTTCTCTCTTTTCTTCTCTCTTTCTCTTCTTTCCTATTTTTATCTGTAGATATATATGTATTTATTTATAAAACCACACTCCTTCTTACCACTCGTCTTTCCAGGTATATCCTAATTAATGCAGATAATGAATACTGTGAAGTCATCACATATATATATTCGAATTCTCATTTTCCATGTTGTCATTTGGTAAAATATTATAATTGGTTACAGCCTAATAGAAATATATGGTGCAAATTCAAATATATGTGACCACTCCACAGAACTCATTATTTGTCATAATTGAGACCTGGCAGTATTTATAACAACTTCTTTAGAAAAAACATTCTTCATGATCCTCTAAGGTTTTTTAAATCCTAACAATCTGTGAAGGTCCCATTCAATTCTTATTCCATTTTGATCATTTTCCCTGGACACTCTAACCCACAATTCTGACTCTCTTTACCATACCATTATGTTTACTTCCAGAATTACAGAGTTCAAGATGGTGGAGTAAGGCAACGACTCACCTGAGTACTTCCAAATTCCCCTCTAAACAACTTTAAAAATAATTCCTCAAAACAAATTATGGAAGGGGTAGCTAGGTGGCACAGTGAATAGAGCACTGGCCCTGGAGTCAAGAGGACCTGAGTTCAAATCCAGCCTCAGACATGTAACACATACTAGTCATGTGACCTTGGGCAAGTCACTTAACCCCAATTGTCCTGCCCTCCCCCCTTCAAAAAGCCAAGAAAAAAAAAGAATTATGGAATTATAGAATCAATGAAACAATAGGGCAAAACAAATTACCAGTCCAAGAAAACTTTGGTTGTCAGGGAAGGTCTATCTCACTGGTCAGAGAAGTGTAGCAGAGTTGGAGCCCTGGCAAGCCAGTGTAGGTCTTGAAGGCAACTGATTCAGCAGCAGCAATTTCTAGAGCTCTCAACAAAGACAGTAAGGGGGCTAAACCACTTATCAGAAGGAGATTACAGGCAACACTTTGGTGACATTGGGTGCAGGACTCTGTTGCATTGCCCATGTAGGGATCTGGGTTGCAGACCTTCATTGCAGTCCCAGGGCAAGGAGGACAATTAGCAAATTAGAGCTCATGGCCACAAGGGAGCAGGGACCTTGATGGCAGTTTTGGGGTAGGAAAGAATGCTTGTGGTTGCTCATAGACAAAAGCACACATCTGGAGAACAGTGAACACACCTCTCCTTAGATCATACCACCTTGGAAGAACTAAAACTTTAGAGGCCCCCCCCAAATTCGCTTTGAAATACAAAAAACCTGAAGCTTGGGATAGTTATCCCTCCACTCCAGGGGAGGAGAACTCAACTTTAACATAAAGTTAAATGTGAAGAAATAAGATGAAAAACTGAGCAAATAGCAATAACAAAACAATAACCTGACCATAGAAAGCTACTTTGGTGATAGAGAAGATCAAAATACCAACTTGGTAGAGGGCAACAATCTCACGATGTATATTACAGTCAGGCCCAAAAAGAATTCCTAGAGGAACTTAAAAAGGATTTTAAAAATCAAGTAAGAGAAAGTGGAAAAGTTAGAAAAAGAATGAGAGTGATACAAGAGAAACTTTTTTTTTTTAAACCTTCAACAGATTGTTAAAGGAATCACACAAGAAAAATGGGAAAAAAAATATAGATGTAGATTCTTACAGATTGGGTTCCATGGCTTAAGTTCTTTTATATATTCCACAGTTCCTATTAGACTTCCTAGTAAGGGGCCAGATAGAGTAACTTCTCAATAATTGTTGACTAATTTATAGATATTGAATCATCCCAATGATGTAAATGAATATTTAATAAATAGATTGATAACCTTCACTATACACTTCATTTCAAAATGATAATGTATTACCTGAGGATTAGACATAGCTACATTTGAAACTTACATAATATTTTTCTTCCTTCTTCAACCTAGAAGTTCATAATTTATAGACTTTTATTTCATCTGTATCTTAACTTGTGTATTTCTGAACTTATTTAACTAATTTGTGGTAGAACCAAAAATTTACCATAAAATCTACCAAATTTTAACTTCTAACTTGCCTAAAATAATGAGCTTTAAAAAAATCAATAGTTTTCCTAGAAATATAGCAGCCTTTTAATTTCTTTTCCCATTCCCCAACTACTATTAAATAACTCACAGAAAGTAAAAGGAAGGGGGAAAAATATCAACTTTTTCAATTCATGGTAGAGAATGTTTACTTTCTGTTTGAACCTACTATGTTGATTCACAACCTTTTATAGAGATAGTTTCATAGCCTCATCATCAAGAAATTTTCTTTCAAAGAAAATGCTTATAGAAACAGCTGAGAAGTAAAGAATTGAAGTTGCAATCTGATGGAAAAGGTTAGGAAGACCAGATCTGTGTTTGTCGATTGTATCCAGATGAGTTCAAGTACTTGCCAGAGTAGGCTTTTGTGTGTGTGTTGTTTTGTTTTGATTTTCCTTTTAGAGTAAAGCAGTGACAGTTGAACTCTGGTTTTACGTGGCTGTTAACACATGATAAAATAACATGGCTCACCCTGTCTCCTTTATGAAATTGAGCATGGTTTACCACAGCAGAGCTGGCTTTAGTAAATTAGACCAAGTAACTTTCAACTATGTTCTTAGCACATACCGACCTATCATTAAAACAAAGTAGATCTGGAATGTTGTTTATGCAAGGAGGTTTCTCCAAATTTAAGTAGAACATATCTTTTGAGTTGTATTTGAAGGAAACCAGGCTGTGCCAGCAGAAATACAGCTCTATAGAACAATCAACCCATCTGTTACTTGGAAATGTCCAGGCAACTGAAATATGAATTTTCAACAGAAAGGCAAGTGTCCCATTTTTGTGTTTGCTTTACTGAATGACAGAAAATCTCCATGTTTTGCTATTTGGGGGCATTTTTACTTTCATGAATCCTAGTGAATAGGAAATGGAGTATAGTGGGGCAGAAGCCTTCCCTCATGCACTGACACCCACCTTCCATCTCTCACAGACTTGTAAAAGGAAACAAGGTAATAACTACTATCACTTTCTTTTATACGATTCTATTTTTTTTCCTTATCTTTCCCAAGGAGTCCAGAGAGGTTGCATGGTACATGTAATGTGTGAAACTGCACTTTGAGTCAGAGGATTATATACTTCAACTTGGAAGTACCCCTAGAAGATCACCTTTTCTAAACCCTTCATTTTACAGATGAAGAACTGATGCTCAGAAATGTATAGTAACTTGTTTTTCGGTCATTTTTTCAGTCATGTCCAACTTTTTGTCACCCCATTTGGGCCTTTCTTGGCAAAGATATTGGAATGGTTTGTCATTTCCTTCTCCAGCTCATTTACCGAAGAGGTAAATGACTTGCCCAGGGTCACACAGATAGTGTCTGAGGCCCGATTTGATAAGGGCAGCAACAATTTTCACTGCACTTGTGACTATAGTTTTGGAAGACTAATTTCAAGGAGAGTATTTGTTTTCTCTCATTTATAGGTTAATTTTTAGTCAGAAAGATGAGCCTCAACATAATGAAGAAGGAATTACTTTATTGCAATGTTTATAGCAAAATTTGTTTGATCAGCAAGTAGTTCTTAATTTTTCAGTGTTACTACTGAATGTAAAATTAGAGATTCCCATACGTGCATAAAATTCATTTAGATTTATCCTCATGTGTGCAACACACCAACAGAAATAAACAATATCTCCTGGGTTATTTTCTCTTTGGCACAGTTGTTGTAATGATCCTAATATTTCCCCTGAAATGAGGATTTTCTGTTTAAATTAATGTAACAGACACATGGAGATGTTTTATTTTTCACATCACCTGGATTCTGGATTTCCTCCTGCGCCCTCCCCTCAAAATTACAACCTATAATGAAGACTTTTTAAAAGAAAAGAAGAAGAGAGAGAAATCAATAAAATCAATGAATATATTTTAAAAATCTGACATTATTTGCAATATTTCACATTTTGAATACTTCACCATGGCAAATGAATGAGGGTGGAGGGATATATCTTCTAATTTTTTTCTCGGACCAATATAATTTCATTATAATTTCAAAATGTTTACTTTTGATTATTTTGCTGGCATTTTTTTTTCATTTTCATTGTTGTAGTTATTTTGTGTATTGCTTTCTGATTCTCCTTCAGTTTTCTTCAGTACATATGAGGTTTTTCATCCCAGTTTTACATACTATATATACACATACACACACACACATATATATGTATACACATACATACATACTAATATTCTTTCAAAAATTATATATGCCTGTGAGTCATGAAATGCAAAATTCTCTAAAAAATTTGAATTGAGAATCTTTAAAAGGTCAGTATTTAGGTGCATAGTGCTCTTGAGAGCAGCCTGCAAGTCACTGAGGAATAATGTAAGAGAAGTATAAAATATGCTACTAAAAGATGCATGCTTATGTACCCCAGGATTCAATTGGTTTGTTTGTGTAAGAATCTCTTAAGTGCTGGAGAGCATGATTAACCAGCATCGCATGCCTGCGTGAGGAACAGAACTGACCAGAGAACTTCTGAGAAAAGAGAGTTATTTTTTTCTTTCTTGCACTGAGTATACTCCCCACCAAAAACAAAACAAAACAAAAAAACCAAAACAAAATCATGGGGTAGTTGGGCAGCTCAATCAATTGAATGCTAGCCTTGGAGTCAGGAGGACTTGAGTTCAAATCCAGCCTCAGAAACGTACTACATGTGTGACTCTGGTCAAGTCCCTTAACCCAATTACCTCTACACTCCCTGCCCGCTCTAAAAATGTTGTTCTAAGGAATCTTCAGGAAGCCACCTGGTGAGAAGAGGAAGGAGGCACAGAGAGAGACAGAGACAGAGAGAGAAAGAGACATAGAAGACTTTGAAAGTGGCAGCTATGGAGACAATATCTTAACGTGTCCTTGATTTCCATTTTGTCTCCATAGAGAATTCAGAGAATTTCCTCTTGGGTTATAGCAAAGACGGTTTCTTGGGATATCTCATTCCTAATGGAACAACTTTACTCCGTATATTGTTTCATATATTCTAATTTTTTTTTTCTTTCTGTTCACTATTTGGATATGTTGGTTTGGGAAGGAGAAAATTCTTCAGAAATAAGCTGAGAATACTTTGATTTAGCAGTATTGAGAACAGTAATTCAGCTTAAACTTAAGAACAAAATCATTTGCCCTAGAGGAATAATGTTTTTATATTATTTGGAGGGGGGGAGGGAAAGGACATTTAGAAGCAATTCCAGTCTGATTCCCAAGTGAAAGAGTTATTCATAAGTGACAGAGGAGAGTAGACTTGCCAACTTAGTGTCCCCTTCTTGTACTTCTCTTCGGGTAGGAAATTAAAGTCTTACTGGTAGAAGGATGGGAGATATTCCATGTCTCCCAAAGAGCCACATTTTAACAATCCTTGTGAACAGGCACATAACCCACATGAACACATACATATATCTTAGAAAAGGAAAGGAGGGATAGGCTAGTTATATTGCAAGAATAATGGATAAAACATGAACAGTCTGCATATTCTATTGGTGACTACTCAATGTCAAGAAAATATGAGGATGGTCCTCAGCAGATTAAGGTGAGTAAAGAGACTAGAGTACTATATGATGGGAACACGGAGGTAGGTTATGACCTGCATCAATGGAGGAACATCCAAATCAGTGGATGACAGGTCATCTGAGTATTGTATTATGTTTTCTCTTTTAAATTGCATCTTTATCATTCTCCTCAAATGTAGAGTTAATCTCATGGTAAATTTCTTTTCCATCGTCTATGACTTTTGAGTAAAATTTATTGAACACCTTTGAATAAAATCAGTTTCTGCAATCATTAATTTTTACATATACATAATAATGACAGTCAAGGAATTAAAATCTAAGTTACATCTTCAGAAAACAAATCTTGATCTTCCTTAGTTACAAGGAAATCTATAAGCAATAGAGAAATTTTTATTTTAACCAATAACATAAATTTCTTTGTTCAACAAATTTTTTTTCTAGACTAAGTAATAATCATCATTCTAACATTATTTTATTCTGGTTTTTTTTTTTACTTTTTTGTTGGTGATTTTATAGAAAAAAAGTGGAATGGAGAAGAAGGAGAAATATAAGCAACTAGATGTTCTTGCAAATGGAAACATTAAGCCTAAATAATAACAATTTGACCATAGTAAAGCAGGTTTCTACACACAAAGATTCTTGAAGAATACAGAATAACCAGTATGCATAATTTCTTAGGCATGCTAATGGGTCCCAAATCAAATAATCAAACTATGTTTACTTGTTTTACATAAAACATCACCTTTATTTATTTATCCATATACTCTGAGAATTTATAACAAATTTTCAAAATTGAGCAATCATGCAAAATTATCATTATGAATATTTGTGTGTATCCCCCTTTTTTCTCTCCCCCTAAATTCCCAATAATTACAGAACCTTATAACTGGAAGGAACCTTAGTAATCAATTATTTAAACACCTTGGTTTAACTTATATGGAAACAGAAGTCAATGACTTACCAGGATCATATAGCTAGTTCAAGGCAAAGGAGCACAAGAACTGGGAGTTCCTGATATCCGATTCATCTTGTTTTCAAAATTTGACATTGCCTCTCAATGATAACTTTTTAGTCAAAAAGTTCCCCCTATTTTTTTCTTCTCTCTTGTTCTTTCTTGGAATCATATAGAAATATTCACAATTTTTATTTTTTAGTAGAATGATTGGTCTACCAATTACATATTAATGAAGCATCTACTATCTTAAATTAATATCAATGCAGATTAATGTGGAAACAGGAAATAGAGAAAACAAATAAAAGGGCACAAAGAAAAGAAGATAAAGAAAGAATCAGAAGATTATAGAAAGAGAACTAAGAGCACATCTAGAATAGGAAGATAAAATACACAAGAACATGTTAGTAGAGACAACGAAGGAACTAGAAATGCTGGCTTATTTGACATAACTTACCAAAAACAAATACCATAACTTTGCATAGAAGAAGTGAATGGTCACTTAGCAACTTCCTTTGCTTGTTTTTTATCTAAAAACAGCCATATGTACCTCTAGGCATTGGTGCGAGATTCATGTGAGATAATTTGTATAAGTGTATGTTGAAGCTTTAGACAAATATAAGAGAGTAGTAATAATAACAGTAGTAGTAGTAGTAGTAGCAGCAATAGCAGCAGCAGCAGCAGTATTAGTAGTAGCAGTAGCAGCAGCAGCAGCAGCAGCAGTAGTAGTAGTAGTAGTAGTAGTAGTAGAAGATTACCATAACAATACATTTATTGATTTTGTGGTGAGAAGAGAACCTCTGAGACTGAAACACTCCAATTACTTTGTACTTTTCTGGAGAAACCAAGCTGTATCATCTCAAAAATAGTCTAGAGTCTTCACCAAACCCATTTGATATAATTGATGTATGAATGAATGAACAATTACTAAGTACTTATTATATGCAAAGTACTGTGCTAAATATTGAGGATACAAATAAGAAAAACAAGTCAGTTCATGCTCTCATGAGGGCTCACAATGTAATAAAGGGACATAATACAGGTAGAAAGTTCAGTCGCAAGGTCAATAAAAAGGTTTCAGGGCCCCTATATAGAAATACATCTTCTTTCCTGTCATTTCCATTGGGGAGGGTGTGGGGGGGCATACATACATGCATCTGTTTCTGATGCTGAACCATTAGATAATACCAAGGATTTTGGTAATGAAAACTTTCTTTTGTAGGGCTTCAGTAACTAAGTAACTGAGGACATGAGAGTTATAGCATCTGCTGCATTGGAATATGACTACATAGATCTGAATGGAAGCTGTGCTAGTGGTCTGGGGTAGGCTGGGGGTAATGAGGCTGTTTCCAGGATTCTGGGAGTGTGGAGTTTCTTCTGGAGTCTAAGGAGAGGTTCAGAAATAAAATTATTCCTGGTAGAATGTGATGTTGGCACTATAAGCATTGGCAGGCACATTCCTAAACACAAAGGCTATGCTCTAGGCAAAGCAGCTGGAAGTGACCTAATTTTTAAAAAAATAAAAAAATAAAGTAGGTCAAATTTGGTTAAGCCAAAGTCTTCAATTATTTAGCCATTCAAAATTCATTTCAATTGCCTCCACTATGAGTTTCTGGAATAACCAATACTACCAATTTCTACCCAATCCTTTCATGACCCTTTCTACCATTCTACTACACATGTGAGCTTGTCTTGTTTTAGAGTTATAGGATAAGGAAAGTGCTAAATGCATGCATATGGAGCATGGGAATAATGGCATAATTTTTTTTTCCAGTACAATAGCAATGGCTGACCTTTTGTCTTACAAACTATCTTCTAAAATCTCATTGAAGCCCTCACTAAAGTCCACACCTGTTACTCTTTAAACTCTCCTTGCAATATGCTAATCATTAACACCTTAAATAACTAGTGGCACCATTTTATTGCATTCAAGTGTTGCAGAAAAACCATCTCCTCATGGTTGTACTATCACTAAGTAGCCTGTTATTGATCTGTCTGGCCCAAGTCTTTCCCCAAGTTCGTCCTCCGTTTAGCTGCCAATGTGATTTTCCTAAAGCACCACAGAACTCCTCACTCCTACTCCAAAATTTAAATCTCTCCCTGTCACCTCTAGGATCAAAAACAAAATCCTCTGTTTGGCTTTCAAGGCTCTTTATGACCTGACTGCTACACACCCCCTATCTTTCCAACCTTTGCACATCTTAGATCCCTTCACATACTCTTTGATCCAGGGAACATGACCTTTTTGTTCTTCCATGAACATGACTATCTCTTTCTTGAAGCTAGCAATTCTCTCTAGCTCTTCTCCATACCTAGAATGTTCTTACTTACTGTTGCCTCTTGGTTTCCCTGGCTTCCTTCAGATCCCTGACAAAAATAACAATTTCTTTCCTACTCCCTCTTAATTCTAATGCCTTCCCTCTGTTTGTTATTTCCTAATTCTGTTATATATAGCTTTTATATACATATTTATTTGCATATGGTCTCTTCCATTGAATTGGGAGATCCTCTAGAGCAGGGCTTGCCTTTCATCTTTCTTTGTATCCAAGGCAGGACACTTAGCACAATATCTGGAAAAGAGTAACTGCTTAATAAAGGTTTAATGACTGACTGATTGATTAAATCCATGATTTAAAGCAATTTTTAAATGACTATAAATTAAGAATTTCTTTGAATCATAGTGAGAATGACTTTATGGTTTGTCAAAAGAATCATACATGTAAATCTACAATATTATTTTGGGCTATATCTTTGGTACTGGTAACCAAGTTAAGTAAACTAGATTTTATTTACCTACTTCATATATAGCAGAGTCAGGATTTGAATTTATCTACTGTGAGATCTCTCTTCTCTCCTCTTCCTCACCTTATATTGCTAAGATACCTTCTGCCACTATCTCCTCCTTCACTCCTGTGCTGCCTAAAGAAGTGGCTTTACTTCTTGTTGAGGCAAATTCTTCCACTGCACAAATGATTCCCTTCTAATACTATCTCTTCCAACAGATTGCCACTTCTGTCATTCCCACTTAATCACTTATCTTTAATGACTTCCAGTCTGACAGCTGCTTCCCTATTATCTACAAACATTCCCATGTGTACTCCAACCTAAAACAAACCAACAAAACCTTCACCTGATCCTAACTAGTCCTTTTGCTCTTTGGGGCTATGTAAAGGTAATTTACAATAAGTGTTTTCACTTTCTAGTATCTTATTCTCTCTTCCTAAAACCTTATAGTTTGGCTCCTGACATTACTGTTGCACCAAAACTGTACACTCCAAAATCATCAATGATCTTTTAATTGCCAAATCTGATGATCTTTTCTCAATGTTTATTTTTTTTTTGTCCCTCGGTAGCCTTTGAAACTCTTCTCCTTAAATACTCTCTTCTCTCTAGATTTTCAGGATTCAACTCCCCTGGCTCTCCTCCTAACTAAAAGACCACTCCTCCTTTTCTTAAAAATTAAATTAATTTGTTTGTTTACTTTTAGGTTACAAGATTAAGTTCTACAATCCCTTGAGTTTCAAATTTTCTTCCCTCCGTCTTCCCCCCGACCCATGGTGGCATGCAATCAAGTACAGGATCTGCAAATATTTTCACAATGGACATTAGTCTGGTTGTGTAGAAGGGTTGTAACCAATGGAGTGAACAATGGGAAAGAAGAAACAAAACCAAACATGGAAAAGAACCATAGCATGTACATTGCTTCAGACTCCATTTAAACTCTGTTCTTTCTAGATCTTTCTCTGAATGTATATATCTCCTTCCATCCTGAGACTTGTAGAGTTGTGTTAACTATGTGTTGCTGAGAAGAGCCCAGTTTATCAAGGTTGGTCATCACACATACTATGCATCTCTGATTGTGTACAAATTTCTCCTGGTTTTGCTCTTCTCACTTAGCATCAGTTTATATAAGCCTCTCCAAGTAAATATGAAGTCCATCTCCTCCCCATTTCTTATATCACAATAGTATTCCATTACATTCATATACCACAACACGTTTAGCCATGCCCCAACTGATGGACATCCCTTTAATTTCCAGTTTTTTGCCACCACAAAGAGAGCTGCAATAAATA
>CM053589.1:64288930-64314578 GCA_028646515.1 Pseudochirops corinnae | reverse complement strand
GTGGTATTACTGGGTCAAAGGGTATGCAATTATTTATAGCTCTTTGGGCATAGTTCCAGTTTGCACTCCAGAATAGTTGAATCAGTTCACAACTCCACCAACAATGCATTAGTGTTTCAATTTTTCCACATCCTCTCCAGCATTTGTCATTTTCCTGTTTTGTCATCTTAGCCAATCTGACTGGTGAGATGGACCACTCCTCCTTCTACAAGAGTCTCATCCAGGTCATGTTCTCTAACTCTAGGTGTCCTACATGGTTGCCTCTTGGCTCTTTTCTCATTTCCCTCTATAATGCTTCATAGTGATTCTTCTAAAGTACATACTGACCATTTCACACCCCCATCCCTACCCACATCTCTACTCGACAAATTCTAGTGACTACCTAACAAAAACCAAACAACAACAAAAATAACACCCTCATAATCTAGCTTCCTCTGACCTTTCCAATCTTCTTGCACCTTACCTCCTCTTCCATCCTCTTCAATTGATCAACAGTTGTCTTCTTGTTATTCTAACAATAAGAAAATACCCAGCTCTCAGTTCTGGGTATTTTCTCTGCCTGTCCCCCATGTCTGGGATGTTTCCCTCTTCATCTCTGCCTATTGGTGTACCTGGCTTCCTTTAAGTGTGAACTAATATCTCATCATCTGCAAGAAACCTTTTCCATTCCCTTGTATTTTTAATGCCTTTCATCTGTTTATTTCATGTTCATAATATATATAGCTTACTTTCACACATTTGTTTGCTTGTTGTCTTCCCCATTTGATTATGAGTCCCTTGAGGGGAGGACTGTCTTTTGCCTCACTCTGTATTTCCGGTGCTTAGCATAATGCATGGCTTAATTTAGAAAGGTCGAAGTCATCCACTGCATCTTGGGTCCAACACTAGTCATCTTGACTTTTGTCTTACCACTGGACTTCACTGACTCTGGAATAAGGAGTGAAATTGATGACTCTGCTCATCTCTGCCTCACTTAAATCCAATTCAGCAAATCAAGACATCACTCTTATGATGTCATTGGTGCTCTTCATGAATAAAGGATGATCAATAGCAACAACAATGACTAGCACATAGTAAGGGCTTAATAAATTTGTATTTGCTGACTGCCTAATAATTCTGGTATCAAGTTCAGTGCATTTTCCATTATATTACACAACTCACTTGGGGCATGTGATTTCCTCAGGGATGTAGGAACGTCATGAAAAGATAGTTGTTTTTGTTGTTCATGTTGATGTTTTTGTTGATGTTGTTGAAAGTACCACTGACCTAAATGCTGACAGAGTAAGACTTACTTTGGAAGATTTATCATGCCATTATACATTTGAACAACAGTGTGCCAAAGTGTGCCAAACCTAGCTAAATATCATTGTTAGACTTATATGAAAATATTTTATGATCTTTCATTTGTTAGTACCATAACCTTAAAGTTGGGAAAATAGTGTTAAATAATCCCACAGGAGTTTAAAACATGTCGATTCCTAAATGTCAAAAATGTGACAGCATAGTATCATTAAAAAATACAATTAATTCCTACCTTGGTCACTCTCTTAAATGTACATGGAACTTTTGGTTTTCTTGGCAGTTTACACTCTTTGTAATAACCCCATTGCTTTGGAAGTCAAGAATAATTGCTACCTTTATTTGGCAGAAAGAGCAGCTTAAATGATGATGGGGAGCTAGGGGACTCATCCAAGATCACATAGTTAATTGATCCCTGAACTGCTACTTAGGACTTCAGGTCTCTTAAGTGCCCATCCTCCAACCTCCTAATGTCCTGTGTCATTATGCCTTGGCATCACCTTCAGTTATCCTGTATCCTGCAATTAGGTCTAGTGCCATAAGTGACATTTTACTAGATTTAATTGCGTATAAAAATCAAGTAGGTTGTTAGCGGGAACATTTGACAGCTATTTGGTAACTTACTCAAAAGGAGCACATGACATCCCTGCTTTCCACGGCTATCCACATTAAGAATCTGTTCTCACAAGAAGAATCTTTGTTGAACATCTGAATGCCCCACTTGTGCCTGGGCAGGAATCCATCCATCCTGAGACTGACACACTGCTAAACAGCATGAAAAAAATAAAGCTTATATGCTCTCCATTCCTTCAATAAATCCAAGCTTCATTTTCGAGGTTCATCAATTTCATGCCCTTTATCATCACTGAAATTACAGAGTAAAAAAAAAAAATAAAGATGTTAACCCTGTACTAAAATACTGTATTTGTACTATCCCATGCTTGCTCTTTGGGGGAACTGCTGAGTATGCTGTCCTTTCGTAGTATTCTTTGGACAACTTGCCCTAACTTGCAGTATAGAAAGCTTCTTGGCCATTGACATATTAAAGTTTTGAAGTCCATTAACCTTAAATAGGAATCCTGGCGAGGAAATTTAAAAATGCAATGAGGGGAATGACTTATCCCTTTGCTTCATAAGGATGGAAGATATGTAACTCAGGGAAAGACAGATTTTAGAAACACCTCAAACTTGGAATGTTTCCCATCTCTGCTGTGGCACCTTTTATACTGATTTCCCTGAGTATTCCAAGTGAGACATTCCAAGTGCAGGGGATATATGCAGTTAAATGGAGGTCTCACTGCTCTGACTACAAAATGTTCCTATATCCTTCCCCTAGTGCTTATTTGTACACATGAGCTCAAGTGTTCACACACACACATACACACACCTGTTTCTAGATTTAGTTTGTACTTAGGCTTTTTCTTGTTAGCCACACACTAGTGATACCATTGTAGTGTTATAGATCACAGGGTGGGGATTGGGGGGCCACAGGTTCTCAAGTGTGGTCCTTTCACCAAATCCCAACTTTACTGAACAAATCCCCTTTATAAAAGGATTTGTTTTGTAAAACTTATACTCAGTCCAAAGTCCATACCTAAGCCCACATGTGGTCTCTAGCTTGCAGATTCCCTGCGCCTGGTGGGTCATCTTCCCTTCCATAATTTCACAACAACCCTTTTGATATAGAGGTCAAAGGAATTCACTCACTTCATTCCCACTAAAACCATTCATGGCCTGGGGAAAATGTTAACCTCTTTCATGAAATCTGTATTGTGATCAGGAACCTCTGTCTCCTCTGAACTTCAGTATGCATTGTCTCTTGTCATAATTTCATTGACATTATGTGGTCGTGTTCATCTCTTCAGTGCAAATGCAAATTCTCAGAGGGCTCCGGGTCTAACACATTCATGTTTAAACAACAGCATTTTTACATTGCAAGGTGCAATCAAAGTCAAGAAGACCCATATTCCATTCTTTATTTACTGCCTATATGACAAACAAATCACTGGATGTCCCTGAGTTTCCTCATCTCCAATTTAGCGATAATAATATCTTTGGATTAGCCTAACAGTGTTGTCATGAGGTTCCAGTAGGACAATGTATATGAAGTGTTTTGAAGATTTAAAGAGCTACATAAACAAATTTTGTATTTACTCTTATTGTTTATCCATTATATATACATACACATATAACTACATACAGGACAGCTAGGTGGCTCAATGTCTGGAGTATGGGGCCGGAAATCAGGAAAATTCATCTTCATGAATTCAAATCTGGCCTCAGACACTTACTAGCTATTTGACCCTAGGCAAGTCACTTAACTGTTTGCCTCAGTTTCCTCATTTGTAAAATGATCTGGAGAAGGAAATGGCAAACCACTCCAGTATCTTTGCCAAGAAAAACCCAAAAGGGGTCAAAAGGAGTTGGGTACAACCAAAAAAAATGACTGAAAAACAAAAATAGTATACATGACTATATATCTCCACATGCATACATTGATATATTTACATATGCAAGTATGCATACTCACAATATCATGCAACCACACACCTGTGTCATGTGTGTGTACAAACACACATACACGCATACATACACATATGTGCACACACATATGTATGCACAGCCATGTATATATACATATACCCCACAAACACACATACACATACATGTATACATACACATATGTGCACACACATGTGTATGCATAGCCATGTATATATATATATACCCCACAAACACACATATATATACTTGTATACATACACATATGTGTACACATATATGTATGCATAGCCATGTATATATACATATACCCCACATGTAGACCCCATATACCTCACTATATGACCCCGGGTAAATGAATAAAACCTTCTGATCTTCAGTTTCCTCGTTGGCTAAATAAGGAGACTAAACTGTCCTATAATTTCCTTTCTAACACTAATATGTTTATCTTATGATACTGTCTTACCTGTGACCTATAGTGACTTTGTGACCATCCCAATGTCCCAAGTAACTCTCCTAACACTATGAATTTCAAATCAGACCCTGATCTTTGTAGACTTTGGTGAGTTTTCTCACCAGCAATATTCCAATGAAATCATAGGTCCATTCAAAATAAAGGCATTCCATAAGTATTTAGGGATAATAATACCTTTAGATCAGCCTAACAGTGTTGTCATGAGGTTCCAGTAGGACAATGTATATAAAATGTTTTGAAGATTTAAAGAGCTACATAAACAAATTTTGTATTTACTCTTATTGTTTATCCATTATGTATGCATACACATATAAATATATACATACAGGACAGCTGGGTGGCTTAGCATATAGAGCATGGGGCCTGAAATCAGGAAAATTCGTCTTCATGAAGTCAAATCTGGCCTCAGACACTTACTAGCTTTGCGACTAGGAGAGAATATATGAATTCACCAGCTGGAAAAATAAGCATTGTTCTAAGCTTTGAAATTGGGGAATGGAGGAATTGGTGTGGAGTTATTTACTCATCAAGTCGTAGAGGAATGGAAAGGTGAATAGTAACATCTTAGGTTCCTTTCCAAATCTTTGAAATGAATGAGTGATATGATAAAACTAACAAGGTCACATCCCAAATGGATCCCACGCTTAGACAATAACGTGCCTGTGGAATACTGTCAAAGGAGGAGCGAGGAAGAGGTTAAAAATGCTGACTCACCATGAAATGGTGAATGAAAAACAGGCTCACATAAAGATATGCACATGTAAGCTGAAGAACTCCCTCCCCCCTTCCCCCTCCCCCCTTCTTTAATGCAGAGAGCTAAGACAGGAGCACTTGTTACCATATTTTTTATGGAGCTGAGGGAGGGTGAGATAAAGGGAGTGCAAGAGAGAATGTCCAGGTCTGAGGAGAGATTACTCCTTTTAATGGTCATTCTGGCAGTCTCATGAAGGTACATCATTCTTAACCTTCCCCTCCCCTCCACCCACAAAGGGCTCTCTTGGCGACGCCTAATCAGCTGCTATTTGTCTGGACCTAACACATCACTCCAATGAAGTCACTCCCCTCATCTCACTGAAGGCATACTGGGTTCTCCAAGGAGAACTTGAAATATTTGAATAAGTAAGTATATTTTTAAAGTGAGAATCACAAATGTCAGACTCTTTCCTGGGAATGTTTCCTAACTGGAGCATGGCCTTTCACAGGTATTAGTAGTTCTGCATTTCAGTAGATATCTTCCCTTGAGGTTTTGCAGAGCTTTCCTGCATCTGATTACCAGCATGAGTGGAATGTTGTTCCATTACATTTCAGTAAATCAGGTTGTCTCCCCATACCATTTTCTACATGTTGCTGTCTAACCATATTGTTAAACTCTGGGTACCTTACAGTACTTGTGGGTCTCTGGGAGTAAACTGTCCTGTCTCATCACCAGCTACCCAGCATACTTAGTTCTACAGGTCTCATAAATTAAAACATAAACCAAGTCAATATACCATGTCAAGAAGGAACCACAGCATCTCCTGCTGCTTGAGTGTGAAGGGCAATTCTAAAAGCCTTGATACAAAACTGCATTATGGACACCAGTGGGATATTTGCAGGAAATCACTGAGCAGTCAGACATAGCTACTAAAGAGATCATCTTTCTAATGTAAACTCATATGATTCTTAGTGATTTTTTTTTTATAAACTAAGGGACTTAAACTTTTCACCAGACCTGACCAAAGCAACATATCATTCCTTCCATATTTTGACTTTGCCAACTGGAGTATAGCCTTATATTTTTGCCTTTTCTCTCAGCATTGGGGTTGCTATTCAGAGAAGTAGTCCCTTTCTCTCTGTCAAGAAATCTATTTTATAATGTCATTATTATTACATTCAACACTCCTCTATACATTACCCACACATATTCTATACTGAAATCTCATATCTAACCTGATACTGTAGAACAAATGTTTCCCTGTGGACAAAAGATATTAGTCATTCTGAGTTTCATTTCCAGCACTGCATTTTGGGAATACGGGATACAGGTCTAGTACTAAAAGTATTCTGTACCCGTCCAGGGGAGGTTATGGACAATGAATGCAAAAATTTGGACATATATCCTGGTCATTAAATAGATTTGACTTGTAATTTTTTTTTTTTAATTCAGTGGAGCAAAAAAAAAAAATAGAATAGTAATTTCACACCAGTTTTGTAATGAAGGCAGAAAAAGACATTTCTACATCAAGAAGCTATTCTTAACTTAGTTCAAAGTTTACTTTTCTATTATATGTGTGTATGTGCCTATCAAATGATTTTTTTAGAATGATAGAATATTGCTGACAGAGACAAGTTTCAATATAAAGTAACCAAAACTACATTTGGTAAGTCTTTATCTACTCCCCACCACTACCTTAGCAGGTAAAAAATTTATCAGCTACTTCAGTTCAGTCCTTCACACACACACACACACACACACACACACACACACACACACACACACACACACAGACACACACACACAGCAGATGGAGCTTGAGAAATATGGGTGCTAAATTGGTGATTAACCAATCAAAAACATTTATTAAAATACCTTTATTAAATACATTTATTAAAATACCACTATTAAAATATATGCTAGGCAAAATACTACGTGATATTAAAAAAATGAACCATTAAAAAATTTAGTCCCTGATTTAAAGAAGCTTACAGTCTATTGAGGGAAACATGTATAAGTGAATACAAGATAAACACACACATACACACACCCCCTTTACATATGCTCAATGAACACACACAAACAGTTTGTGATTAGGGTAGTGATGACTATAGATATCAATGTAGTTAAAATAGACTTCATTATACAAAAGTTATAAAAGTTTATTTATAAAAAAGTAGTTCATCTAGAAAAGTTACTGCATCTATTAAAAGGGAAATGCAAAGACCAAGATAAGATATGGTTTTTAAATTGATTTTCTTCCCTAGAAATGGTTAAATAACTTTAAGACAGACAGTACATATCAGAAACAGGACCTGAACTAAAGTCTTCCTGATATCCAGACTGCCTCACACTAAGAATGCTCCAGATACCACTCTAATCTAGAACAGGCCAGTCTTCATTAGCAGGAGGAATTTTCTCCCTGGGAGTTCTCTATACTAATGAAATCAGAGCTCCAGCCAGAAAGAAACAAATAATGGGCACATAGATACAGAGGTGATGATAAATAAAAAGATATATAGACAAATAGATGGTAGAAAAATGATTAGATAGAAGGAAGGAAAGAAGAAAAGGAGGAAGGAAAGTAGGGGGAGGTTGAAGGGAGAAAAAGAGGGAGGAAGCAAGGAAAGAAAAGGGGGAAGAAGGAAGGAAGGGAGAGAGAGGGAAAGGAAAGAAGGAAGGAAGAGGCAGAGGGAAGATAGATAGGTAGATAGATAGATGATGGATGGAGGGATGGATAGATAGATGATAGATGGATGGATGGATAGACAGATAGATAAATGATGGATGGATGGATGGATGGATGGATAGATAGATGGACGGACAGACGGAAGGACAGACAGACAGACAGATAGATAGATAGATAGATAGATAGACAGAAGTAGTTATTAAAGATCTTTGACAGCAAGAACTATGACTTATTTGTATTTCCCATAGGCCCTAGTAAAATGCTTTGCATAAAGTAGGTACTGAATAAATGTTGATTGAATGAATGAACATATATTGATACTTTGTATATATATTCAGTTTTGTTTTACTATTTTAACCATGTTGAACAGTTGAATAAGTCCTAAAGAAAACAAAAACAAAACCTTATTGTTACCCAACAAAATAAAACAAAAGAAAAAATGTAGACTGTTATTAGATTGGGTGATCTGCTCATTTAACACTATTGATACTTTCAGCATTTAATTCTTCTGTCACTGATCAGAACAGTAAAAACATGTGCATATACATGCAGGATGTTTTAACTATTATATATGCATATATACATGTATGGTGGTAATATATGTATATATGTTTATAATCAGAGTATATTTTAAAGTTGGTCAACTGGATAAGAGAGCAATTTTAGAAGATAATGAACCAAAAGGATCAGAACTTGTAAGAATGGACATTAGAGTTGCACCTTGAAATTAAGATCAATGAGTTTATTTTTTGAACAAGTTGGACAAAATGAGTCAATGTGTTAAAAAAAAAAAAGAAAGAAAAATACAGGCCCCTTGAGCAATTGAAATGTAATCACTACTGCAATTATAAGGTGTCAAACACCTGGAATTGCTGGCAAATTTCTTAAACTTATTTACTTGCAAGAAAGGAGGCATTTATTATGTTGCATGGTAACATATTCTTAATAAGTTAAAGCCTTCCCAGTGAGAAGTTAGGAAAATCAAACTGATGTGTGTCCTAATATTCAATAGTTACATCTTATTTTCCTTTTCCTTAAGTATATATCAGGTCTGTTTCTTGTGATGTAAGCCCATTAACAAAATCATAAGCCCCTTGAGGGAAGGCCATTTTGTAAACGCTTTTGTATCCCCTAACATACCTGGCACAGGCCTAGAGTTGAAGTAGGTGTTTAGTAAACGTGTTGATGGGTTGATGCTCATGTGTGTGCTTCATTGTAAAATTAAATAAATGCTCAGATTCTGGTCTATTTCATATGCTGACTGACCACCATGCCTGGAATGCTCTTCTTTGCCTCTGAGAATTCCTGGAAACATCACTTTGGAGGAGGGGTTTCCTAGTCGCCCTTCCCTAATCCACCCCAAACTCCTAGTACCTTCTCTTCTAAAGTAACTTTCCTTCTGTCCTAAAAGTATCTTGCATTTATTTATTTCTTGAAGTATTGGCTCCACAATTAGAATGTTAGTTTCTTGAGGGCAGAGGGTCTTTCTACATTTTATTTTATGTTATTTTACATGTCAAACTTAGCATAGCAAATTGAATGCAGTAAGCACTTAATAAAGGATATTCATTTTAAAAGATGAGCAAACTGAGGCAAATACAGGTTAAATGACTTGTCTAGAATTACAAACATTGGTGGTCAGATCTGAACTGAGGTCTTCCTGACTCCAGGTCAAGTGTTCTACCCACTGTAATATCTGGTGACCAGGGAAGCATGATGGGGATGAGGTAAGTTTGTTGGCACAGAACATTGCATGTGACATCTGGATTCTGCAGTGTGTTAATTGGTTTTGTTGATACTTTTCTCTTTCTCTTTAAAAATATTTGTATAATTGTGGCTGTTTATGAAGGGTAAGAGGAGAGACACAGAGAGAAATCTAGACAATATGAAAACCAAACATAACACTTACTTTATCTATTTGTCTATTTATCTATTTGTCTACCTTTTTAATTATGTAATTATATCATAATATTCACATCACAATATCATTAATCATATGATAGTTTATTCATTCACGTTCTATTTATTTATTTCATTCATTTATTAATTTGGTCATTCATCTATTTATTTATGTAGTACTGCAATCTATTTTGTTAAGTCATACAGTATGATATGAATGAGTTGTAATCTGTGTTGATGGGTATACTAACAAGATCACAAATTTTCAACATATAGGTATATTCTGAATGAAGCACTGAGTTTAGAATCTAGGGGAAGTCCCTACCCTTAAAAACCTTAGAGTCTGGTAGGAGAATACAACAGAAATAAGAATAATAATAATGTATAATAAGTACTAGAAAAAGTGGAACAAATGCTCTGAAATGAACAAAACGAAAAATATTATTACAAGCTAGATAGATCACTAAAAGATGGATAGAAAACCACAGGATCTGAAACTTTAAGGATAATTAATTCGGTTTGAACAGAAGGGAGGGGATACAAAAAAATAAAGAAATTAAGTAACATAGGGAAGGCACAGAGAACAACAGAGACAGAAAGAGTCTCAAAGGAACAGAGAATCTTCACTTTGGCTGTTGGAGTGTTAAATTTTCATCAAGAAGTAGTAGAAGAAAAACTCTCTTTTTTTGTTTTGTTTCGTTTCTTCTTTTTCATGGTTCATTCCATTGGTTGTAATTCTTCTTTACAACTTGTCTAATGTTTGCTGTGAAGGTATATATAAAGCCTATATCAATCTGCTTGCCACCTTGGGCAGGGGAGGCGTAAGGGTGGAGGAGAGGGAGAGAGAGAAAATTCAGAACTGAATGTTGTAAACTAAAAGTAAATAAATTTAAAAGAAAAAAAGTAGTAGAGGATGATTGGAAATGTGGAATAATATTAGCTTTAGGAGGGCTTTGAATGCTGGCCCAAAAAAGTTGATAATAAATAGCAGATATTTCTGAGGACACATGTGACATGACTATGCTTATGCCTATATAAGATTAATTTGACAATTTTATGGAGAATGAACATAAAGAACCAGGAATTCATATGCAACGAAAATGGAACAGTTAGAAGGTTAGTGTAATAGGTGAGTCATAGAATTACAGAATTTTAGAATTATGGGTGTCACAGAATAATAGAGTTAATAATCCTTAAGTTTAGAATTGGCAAAGACCTTAGGAACCAGGTAATCTGACCTATTACTTAATAGATAAGCAGGCAAAATGACTTGTCCATGATTATATCGTAGGTAAGTTCCAGAAGCAAAATCTGAACCTAGTTCTTCCTTATTCAAAGTTAAAAAAAAAAAAAACATCACTATGGTAATCAAGATTTGTAAGTTAGTGATAGCAGTGAGAGGACGTATGGAAGAAAGATAGCAGTGGTTGATTCCACAAGACTTGAAAACTATATATGAAGGGTAAGGGAGGAGAAAAAAATCAATGGTCAAGTTAATGTTTCTAATTTTGGAGAACAAGGGAATGGTGGAGCCACAATAAGAAATAATAAAATCAGGTAGAGGAAGAGCTTTTTTTTTTTAAGTTAATTAAATTTTTATTTTGAGGAATTAACTGAATAGCTGGAAAATGAATGAAAGGTCAGTCTAAAGGTAACTATTTTGGAATCATATGCATTAGCATAATTACTGAAATAGGAGAGTGAATAAAATTGCTAAGGGAGAGAGTTAAGTGAGAGTATAAAGTCAAGACAATACAGTGCATGGCAGAATCTTTGGGCATATTCCTGAAAAAAAAAAAAGTCCAGAAGAGGAAAAGGAATAATAAGGGTGACTAAGGTAATAAATTGTTAGGAGAAAAACCACAAGAGCATGGTGCCTCTGAAGTCAAAGTAAGAAAGTATATATGGAAGAAAGTGGATAGCTAATAGTAAGGTCCTTGAGATCAGGGGAATAGTTTTACTATTTTGACATGACCTGCCAAGCACATAGCATAGTGCCTTTTCTATAGTAAGGGTAGGGATAAGACTGCATGTGTGATTTCATTGGCATAGAGAACTCTTTTCTGATAGAGATTTCTCTATCAATGCCAGTTGGCTAATTCTTTATAATTTGTAGTTTCAAGGATTTTTTCCAGAGCAGTAAGAGGTTAAGAGACTTGCTCAAAAAAGCTAGTATGTGTCAGAGGACTGAATCCAGGTCTTCCTGGTTTTGAAGATGACTCTCTATCCATTAAAATCCCTTAATATTTAATACATTCGTTTAAAATTGAATTAAATTGAAGTGATGCAGCAAAATTGAGGATGAATACTTAAAACAAACAAAAAAAGGACATCCTCTTGGAAACTAATAGATCACTGGCATGAGTGATTTCCACCTTCTATAAAAATAATCCCATAATTTCCAACAGAAAGTAACTTCTTCCTCATCTGTTTTCTTCATATTTCTTTTATGAACTTGCATATTTTATCCGTCTAAATTGTTAAATATCATGTTATAATCCAGCTCCATTGAGAGAGGAGATTTCCCCTATTAAAGGAAAAGAGTGGTTGGCATCAGTTACAAAAGGAAGAGGGAGAAAAATTAGAGGGGCAATACACATAAAGAAATAGGAAAAATTAGATGAAGGTCTACCATATTTTATAGAAGAATGGTAGAGTATTATCCATTTATATATCATTTTAATGAGTTTCATTGTGAATAGGCAAAGGTCAAAGAAAGACTTAAATTAGATAATGAAAATATGTCTGAACAAATGGGAAATCAAGAGATAGAATGTAGAATAAAGATTGTAAGTAACCTTGGATATTATGTAATCTAATATGTACCTGAAGAAAAATCCCCTCTGCAATATCTTTGACTTGGAAACTTTTGGAATCTCCTTAAAGATTCCCTCATTAGCTTCTTGAAAAGATTATCCATTTTGGGAGAACATTATTTAAAAAACCTTTCTTGCATTCATGCTAAATCTTTTTTTTAAATCTGATTTCATTTGATCCTCACAAAACATTGAGAAAGTATTATTGTTGTTATCCTGTTTTATAGATGAGGAAACTGGGAGAATTTAGGTTACTTTACCCAGATTCCTGCAGCTAGTCATTATTTGACACAAGGCTTCAAAGTCAGATGTTCTTGACTTCAAGTTCCAGCACTATTTACAATACCACCTAACTGCCTTATTGGTCCTAGTTTTATACCTAAGCTATACAGAAAAAAAGTCTAGTGTTTTTTAAAATTATTTATTTACTTTTAGTTTACGACATTCAGTTCCACACTCCCTTGAGTTATTTTCTCCCCCTCCTTTTTTTCCTCCCTCCTCCCCCCATGATGTCATGCAATAGGAAACAGGTACTACAAATACTTTTGCGTTAAATATTAGTCAAGTTGTAAAGAAGAATTATAACCAATGGAGTGGACAATGAGAAAGAAGGAACAGAACTAAACTAAACTAACCACAACTAGTTTGCTTCAATCTGCATTAAGACTCTGTGGCTCTTTTCTCTGGATGTGGATATCCCTTCCCATCATGAGTCTTTTAGAGTTGTCGCATAGCCTTGCATTGCTGAGAGGAGCCCAATCTATCAAAGTTAGTCACCACAGATACTATGTATCTGTAATTGTGGACAATGTTCTCCTGGTTCTGTTCTTCTCACTCAGCATCAGTTTATATAAGTCTCTCCAGGTTATTATTAAGTCTGTCTACTCCTCATTTCTTATAGCACAATAGTATTCTATTACATTCATATACCACAACTTGTTTAGCCATTCCCCAATTGATGGGCATCCTCTTGATTTCCAATTCTTTGCCACCACAAAAAGAGCTGCTATAAATATTTTTGTACAAACAGGTCCTCCTCCCACTTATAGGATCTCTTTGGGATACAGCCCTAGAAAAAGGTATTGCTGGGTCAAAGGGTATGCACTTTTTAATAATCCTTTGAGAATAATACCAGATTGCTCTCCACAATGGTTTGATCAGTTCCCAACTCCACCAGCAACGCATTAGTGTTCCAATTTTTCCGCATCTTCTCCAGAATGTATGATTTTCCTGTTTTGTCATCTTAGCCAATTTGACAAGTGAGAGTTAGTACCTTAGAGTTGTTTTGATTTGCATTTCTCTAATCAACAGTGATTTTGAGCATTTTTTTCATATTCTTATAGATATCTTTAATTTGTTCCTCTGAAAATTGTCTGTTCATATCCTTTGACCATTTATCAATTGGGGAATGACTTGTATTCTTATAAATTTGACTCAGTTCTTTGTATATTTTAGAAATGAGGCCTTCATCAGAGACACTGGTTGTAAAAAAGTCTTTCCCAATTTTCCATTTCCCTCCTAATCTTGGTTACATTGGTTTTATTTGTACAAAAACTTTTCAATTTAATGTAATCAGTTATCCATTTTGCAGTTCGTAATGCTCTCTATCTCTTGTTTGGTCATAAAATCTTCCCTTCTCCATAAATCTGACAGGTAAACTATTCCTTACTCTCCTAGATTGCTTACATTATCAGCCTTTATATCTAGATCATGCACCCATTTAGACCTGCTGGGGTAAAGAAGACTCTGATCCATGCTACTTATGCTGGGAGTTAGGAGCCTGGTTATTGACTTTGTGTGCTATAGCCTCTGAGTGCCTAGACTGAGGCCAAGGTCAGGACTTTCAGCATTGACCCAGCATTACTTTGAAGCTCACAGTGTAAAGTGTGGGGAAGGGGTGGTCTGGTCACTTCAGGATTCTGCCTCTGCACCCCTTGGCTAGAACTCAAGCAGACACAACTGCTGGTAACTGGGACCAAGCTGGTGTCTGCAATTGTGAGAAGGCACACTTGGGGTTCTGGTGTTAATCCTTGCTTGCTCCACCCTCCTGCGTTTCTGGTACGCTGATACGGGGCTTGTTGGGACACCTCCTGTCCTTCATTTTAGCTTTTGCACAGTCACAGCCATGACCTTCCTCTAGGACTCCAAAACCTGCCGCTGCGTTCCACTATTTCAGGACCTTACTCTGGTGCAATTTTCTCTGGGTTTTCAGAGAGGAGGATGATAGCAGCTAGGGTTTACTCCACTGTCTTGGCTCCCAGGAGTTCAGGTGGGTGATTTTTAAATATCCAGGCTGCGGGTTGATAGCCACAGGAGTAGCTGCTGTCACTGAAGCAGGCTTTGCACTTTTCTCTTATCCAGCTCCAACAGATTCCCCTGTCTTGCAGTGAGAGGTCTAAGAATTGCCCCTGTGATAGATGAATCAGCTCACTTGGGCTTGCTCTGGCTCCATGCTGGTGCAGCCCCTGTTGTCTGCACTCTGTGCTCCCTCTGCCCAGCCCCATGTCTGCACTTTTTTGGACTGGAAATCTGCCACACTCCATGTCTCAATGGATTCTGTCACTCTAAAAACCATTCAGATTCACTTTTTCGAGATTACTGAAGGCATCCACAGAGGAGTTTAGGTGAGTTCCTGCTTTCACTCTGCCATTTTGGCTCTGCCCCAGTATTTCTTTTTATATAACATGCTCACAGAAAATTGAATTCAGTTATCATTTCCCCTGTAACCATTCTCTTATCTTGTCTTGAATTCCTTCATCCAGTTGTGAAAATTAAAAGCATTACATATTTTCTGACCCAGGGGACTCTGATTCAGGTGCTAGTGTAAATTCTCAAGGGGGTGGAGGGCCTGGTTGGAAGAGTGATATTCAATCCTCTTATTTGTTTCCATGTGATCCAGATAGAAATGCAACATAGCTCTCAAAATAATGTCCCTGAATAAATTGCTAAACAGTTCCAGTCATTTATCTTTATACCCCTTCTTTATATACAACCTTAATTTCTATTTTGTGGCCTGTTTGTCCCTATTATAAATTTCTCCACTGCCTTTCTGATGACCTATATTTTGATTTAATCAGCCAGTCAGCAAACATTTATTAAGTGCTTGACATATGCCTGATACTGTGCTGTAGAATCCTTAGGGAATGCAGTGTTCTGTAATTCACAAAGATATTGCACTATATGGAGACCATTCATGTAAAAGAAGATGGTATTTCATTTCAGGGAGAACAAAAAAGTATAGGTAAAAGTTCTGCAAATTATTGCAAATCCCATTCAATTTGTTTATTTTCTTGCCTATACTGAATCCTAAATCCAATTATTTATTCATCTGCTATGGCTGGACAAGATTTGTGTGCTGATGGGCTAAATCTAAAGGCTACCCATCCAACTGTGTGCCATAGTCTGGACATCAAGAATGTTTTTTTTTGTTGTTCAGTTGTTGTTTTATTTTTTGTTTGCTTGCCTGTGTTGTATGTTGTTGTTGTTATTGTTGTTGTTTTGGCTCATTTTTGTAGATGTCATTTAGACCGCCTTGCTTAGCTCTCAGTTTGATGCAAACAATACAATATTGTCTATATCAGTGTTATCTGGAAACCTGCCACTATCCGTAGAAAATGTCTCTTCCATTTGCACTCTATCTATGGCATTATTCATAACATTAGTAAACACCTTTTATAGGAAAACATCTTGTTCTGTGTGTTATTAAAAATCAGAGGTTTCTCAAAATTATTTATATGTACTATATCTTTGAAGTAATCTACGAATGTAATGGGGAAAACCACAACCTTTCAGGCAATGGTCTGAGGGTAAATATGCTGTGTACTAAAGAATATGATTTGTGAAATGAATCTTTAATGAATGTTAATCATATTATCAAAATATTCAATATATTTGCAAATTATTTAAAATACACACATATATACATTAGTATATATGTATATATGGGTGTGTGTGTGTGTGTGTGTGTGTGTGTGTGTATGTGGAGAGACAGAGAGAGAGAGAGAGAGAGAGGAGAGAGAAAATGAGATGGTAATTACTGCTATCCTTCCAATAGCTATTTTATGGTAGTGAAAGCCTCAATAATATTTGTAGTCAGTTTGGCTCTTCCCCACTTTTTGACATTTTGAAATTGACACCTAAGTAATGCAGAAATTACCTCACACCCAATATGAACCTATTTTGCTATATATATATATGTATTCCTATTGTGGAGAGATAGAGATAGAGATAGAAATGTATACACACATATATACACACATATGTATGTATGTATGTATGTGTATACACACAAATATGTACATATATAGATATGTATATGTGTATATATGTATATGATTTTTCACTGCAATTTCTATTTGTTTATTTCCTCATTTCCATTGCTGAAAATGCAGTCTAGATGTAGTGTTTCCATTAGCATAATAGAGGACATTTTAAAAAATAAATAGAAATAATTTAGAAATTATAGGATTGTTTGATATTCTCCTTCCAACTTCATCCTTAACTGTTATTGGAATAATTCAGCTTAATAGGATTTCATTTTGGGCTTCTTATAAACACATATTCCTCCCCCTTTTACTTCGCTCTCTTTTCAGGACATCCTGCTTATAGCCTTTTACCCATCCTCAGTAACAAGTTTTAAAAGACTTTTTTTTTTTTAAATTGATATTGTTCTTGACCTACATGTATCTTATGTTGGAAATAAGTTCAAATGTAAGCTGGCTAAAATAATATCTATTAGTATCTTCTGTCATCCTGAGTGAGAAAACTGTTTTATGTAGGTCAAACTTTGTTTTAGGGAAGGGTGAGACATTAATGTCCATTTAAAAAATCTAATTTTTAAATTAATAATTTTAATAAAAAATCTAATTCCCATTCTTACAATATGAATAACTTGTATAAAAAATGTTAGATATAAGGGGTTTTTTTTCATTTCAAGCCACACTTTCTCATTTCTGATCTCTCTCCTAACCAATTCTATTTGGTCAAAATTTGATTTTTCTGACTATACATGGAGAAGTGATTCAGAAATGATTCTTATATTGAATATAAATCTTTTTTCATCTGTTAAAACATAATTAGAAGTAATGAATAAGTGGCAAAGAAAAACTTCAGAATTTAAATAGCACATAAGTATTTTTGGAAAGTTCTATTTTAAAAAAAGAGCAATGTGTAAAAGAACAATTAGTGAAAATACTAAAGAACATAGGAAAAAAAAATAAAAGCATTAGTGGAAGCAGCTAGAAGCAGAATAAATATAATATATATGAATATATGTGTACATACACATATGCACATACACACATTAAGCTCTTGCAATGTTCCAGGAACTGTGCTAATTAATACAAAGATTAATCATTAAAAACAAAATTGAAGGATAAACTCTCAATGCAATGATGTTAAAGTAATTATTAGATTTTTGGGTGATATGACTTATTAGAACATAATACCCTTGAAACAAAATAATTAAGGTTCCAAAGGATGTTGGGGGGGAAAGGCAGTAGAAAATTTAATGAACAAATTAGAAAAAAAGTGAATAAGTAGAGGGAACACACTATAAGTAGAAATAGAGCCACATAATAATATAAATGTTATATCAAAGTATTATGCAGAAATCCAAAATCCAAGACTCAAAGGTGCATAATTATTAAATTCCAAAATTAGAAAAACAAAGGAAAAATAAATCCTTCAGTGTCAGCCAATGTCGTTGTTTAGTTGTTTCAGACACGTACAACTCCACATTGCCCCATTTGGGGTTTTCTTGGCAAAGATATTGGTTTGCCATTTCCTTCTCTAGCTCACTTTACAAATGAAGAAACTGAGGCCAACAGGGTTAAATGACTTGCCCAGGGCCACACAGCCAGTGTCTGAGGTTAGATTTGAACTCAAGTCCTTCTGACTTCAGGGCTGCTCTTCTACCCACAGTGCCACCTATATGCCGCCATGCCAGTCAATACACATTTATTAAGTGCCTGCTATGTGCCAGACACCATGCTAAGGGCAGGAGATACAAAAATAGTCAGAAAACAATACTACCCTCAAACAGTTCACAGTTTGATGGGGGAAGACAGTATGCAGATAAACATGTAGAAACACTCTCTATATATAGGACAAATAGTAAATAAAGAACAGCATGAAGGCAGAGAGGACCAGAATTAAGAGGGTTTGCAAAAAGCTTCGTGCAGAAGATGAGATTTTAATTGAGATGTAATGGTAGCCAGGAAAGTTAACATGTAGACATTAGAGGGGGGAAAATCCAGGCATGGGAGATAGCTAGAGAAAATGCTTGGAGCCAAAAGATGCAGTGTCTTATTTGTAGAACAACAAGGAGGCCAGGGTTCCAGTATATGGCAGGGAGTAAGGTGTAAGGAGACTAGAAGGGCAGGAGGGAGATAGATTATAAAGAGCTTGAACATCAAACACTGGACCTTGTATTTACTCCTGGATGCAAGAAGTCACAGGAGTTTATTGAGCTAGATAGTGACATGGTAGGATCTGTGCTTTAGGGAAATCACTTTGGCATCTGAATGGACAATGGATTGAGTGGGAAGTGACTTGAGGCAAATAGATCCACAAGCAGGCCGTTGCAATAATGTAAACATAAAAGCATGAAGGCCTGCACCAGGGTGGAATTAATATTGGAAGAAAGAAGCAAACTTATTTAAAAGTTGTTGCAAAAATGGAATTGACAGTCCTTGAAAACATATTGAATATGAGGTTTGGAAGTGAGAGGGAGTGAGGAGTTAAGGATAACACCTTGGTTGTGATCCCAAGGGAATGGGGAAATGGTGGTGCTCACTATAGTTATTAGGAAGGTTATAAGGAAGTGGGAAGGGTTAAGAGGGTAAGATAATGAGTTTGGTTTTAGACTTGTCGAGTTTAATATGTCTACTAGACATCTGATTTGAGATATCTGAAAGGCAGACAGAATTATGGGGTAGAATTGAGTTTAGGACTATTTAGGTTGGTTAGGACTAGGTAGGAAAATTTAAGAATCATCAGCATATAGATAGAAATTAAATATGTGGGAATATGAGATCAATAAGTGATGTAGTATAGAAGAAGTGGAAAAGAGAGCCAATGACAATGTTGAGAAAGGGGAAAAGAAAGCTTATCTAAAATATAAATTTGAAATTCAGAAAACAGAAAGTTGTCAAAGCAGGAAAAATGGAGAATGTCCTAAAGGTATAAATATTATATTTGAACATTGCCTAGCCAGAAAATGGACATATCATTTCAATACAAAATAATAACATTAAGCCCCCCACACAAAATTTCAATAAAAACAACCGTAGCCTAAATGATCAATGCAAGAAGTAGGAATCATAAAATAGGGAGTTTAGAGTTGGAAGAGACCTTAGAAGATTATATAACTCAGATCACCAGGGCTCCTAGTTCAGCACTTCAACTGATATGCTGCAAGAATTCTAGAAGAGCAAAACAACAACAAAGCAATTAAACAAAAATTGTTTTAAGCCAGTTTGGACTAGTTACTGAAATAACAAATAAGGTATATAAGCTTTAAAATGTGAACTAGAAATGTTGATTCAAAATAAAAGGGGGAAGTATAAATAATGAAAAAGAAGAAAGTTGTTCATATATATCCAAATTTTACTTTTTCAGAAGCAAAGATATTTTAACAGGGTGTCAGTCCTCAATGCAATAAAATAATTTTGAGTAATAAATATATGATAAAAGAATATATAAAATAATAAATAATTATAATTGATTTATTAGCTTTTTAAAAACAGAAATATTTGTTTAGAAATAATGTACTCACTTCCACCACACAATTTTAAGAATCAAAATTGCAGAGGAAGGGAAGAGATTGAATTCTGGAAGACAAATCACATGGAACATTTGTAACATTAAGCTGGGATTCAATCTCTTGGAAAAACAATTTGGAATGATGCAAAGAAAGTTTCTGAAGTGTTCATGGACTTTAATCCAGTGATTCCACGGCTAGGCACAAACTCTGAGGAGGTCAGTGACATATTCACTGACATAATAATACTAACTTTATTATAGTAAAGAATTGGAAACAAAGTTGAAGTTCATCAATTAAAATGAGTGGCTAACCAAACTCTGACACATTAGCTTAATACAACATCAATATTTTGTAAGAAAAGATGAATACAGTGAATATGAAGAAGCATGATAGTATTTATATGATCTGATGCCAAGTGAAATAAGTAGAACCAGAGGAAAAATATGCACGATGGTTATATCAACGTAAATGGAAAGAACCACAATTACAAAAATAATGGATACTCAATTCCTTAAAATTAAAGGGATCGACCATGGTCCAAATGAAAGAGTGACCTCCATCCACTACTCTGCCAAAGGTAAAATTAGGAATATGGAATACTGCATATAATATCAGGGCTTTTTTTTTTAAATATTGATTAATTTTGCTGAACTATTTTTTCTTTTGTATTTTTTACAATTAGAAATAACTATAGGACATGGAGAAGGATGGCACAATGGAAAATGTAAGTGACAGAAAAAGAAAAGACATCAATGAAATTAAATTAAGAACCATTAAATAGTAAAGATTTTAATGCCCCTTTTAAAACACATACACACAAGTTATAGAATGGACAAAAAAAGAAAATCAATTACCAAACCATAAAATCTTAGAATTACAAAGAATCTTTGATTTATATAGACCTACCACAGAAAAGTAATTTGAAGCTACTACTAGCATGAATATCAGAACCCTGTCAATGTGAATGTGTACTCAGAGACTGTTGATAAGATGACTGAATGAAAATACTCAAAACATACACTCTGCTAAGATATCTTCAAGAGTGCTGGACTGGAGTTTGAAGACTTTTTTTCACGCCTTGCTGTGCCATTTATGACTTGTATGACTATGGCCAAGATATTTAAGCTCTCTGAGACTTAGTTTCTGTATATAAAACATAGGGATACTAATTTCCACATAATCTACTTCTTGTAATTGTAAGAATAGCACTTAAAGGGAACGCATTTAGTGTAAGAAGAAATAGGTAAACTAATGTAATAAGTAAATAGGCATGTAATAGGTAAATGTAATGTAATAGGCAAATAGATAAATTAATGTAAATTAATTAATAGGTCAATTAATGTCTAATGTCTAGACCAAATCTTGCCCAACTGTAAGCATTAAAAACAAACACACAAGTGGTAGTAAAAGTGTCAAATAAAGCTGAATTCAAATCAGGAACCATCAAGAGAAATAGACAGCAGTATTATGTAATGATGAAAATAACATACAGAAATGAATATAAAATAACCTTTGGATTTATATGCAGTAAACAATTCAAATAGTTAAATTAATAAAAGAAAGGCTAATAATATTGCAAAAAGAAATAGTCAAAAATATGATAATAATAAGGGGTTTTCAACACTCTATTATTCTGACACATCTAGTAAAACAAATTAATAATAAAGAAATCGTAGAATTGAAGCTTATTAAATAAGCTCGAAAGAAAAGCTCCTTTGAGAGAACAAAAGATGAAGAAACAAACTCATACTACTTTCAAAAGCACATGAAACTCTCACAAAATTAATGATGTGTATGTCAATAAAGAAGCCACTGATAAAATTTTATAAGTCCAAATTATTTGTATTTTCAAATAAAGATCATTAATAATAAACAACATGAGTAAAAGACTTAAAGATACAAATGAGGGAGAAAAATCTATTAAAATAATTGAGTAAAAGAAGAAATTTTTAAAAAACTAATAAATAGATAACAGTAGTAATATTTCTATATGTTAAAGCCTCTGTAATTTAAGAATAACAGACCTTAAAGAAAGAGCTGTATTATTTAATTTTTTTTTTTTTTGCTTTTTTTTTGGAGGCAGAGGGCAGGACAATTGGGGTTAGGTGACTTGTCCAAGATCACATGGCTAGTAAGTGTGTCAAGTGTCTGAGGCTGGATTTGAACTCAGATCTTCCTGACTCTAGGACCGGTGCTCTATTCACTGTGTCACTTAGCCACCCTGAAAAAGCTGTATTATTAATGTTAATTAATTAATAATTAATAATTAAAATATTATCAAGGATGCCACATTTTAGATTACAAGCTGGATACTTCCTAAAGAGGGTACCACGATCGTGATAGACCTTCATTAGCTCATCCTCCTCATCTTCATCTTCATCATTGAAGTAGCATTTATATAGTGTTTTAAGATTTGCAAAGCACTTTACACCTTGTTTCTTTCATTTTATCCTCATAACAACCTTTGAAAGTAGATGCTATTAATATCCTTATTTTAAAGGTGAGTAAATTAAAGTAGACAGCAATTAAGTGAGTAGGATCATACAGCTAGTAAATGTTTGAGCTAGATTTCAATTCAGTCTTCATACTCTAGCTCTGTGCTCTGTCCACTGCACTACCTAGCTTGACATAGGAAGATCACTTCAGGTAGCTGGATGTTGAACCTGGATAACCAAAGATTTAAGGGGTGAAGGACCAGGGTACATAATAGTTTTATTCAAGTATCTGAAGGTCTGTCATGTGGAAGAAAGATTAACTTATTCTATTTGCCTTCCAGAGGGCTTAATTAGGAGCAGCAAATTACAGATACAAAAAGGTAGATTTAACAATTTGAGTTACCCAAAATTGGATGGGTTACCTCAGTGATTCCCCTTAACTGAGTTCCTTCAAAGAATGAGTTGATGATCATTTGTATATGTTGCAAAGGAGATTACTTCCTTCTTTCTAATTGTATCTCCAGCACAATGCTTGGCAGGTAGCAGGCATTTAAGAAATGCTTGTTCATAGATTCATTCTAGATGAGGTATAGCTCAATGTCTCTTCTCTGTCTGAGATTCTATAATAACAGTCCAAGATGAAAATGCAAAAATTTCCCTGCATTATAAAAAAAAAGCAAAGTAATGGTTCAATTGAAATAGAAGAATAAAGAAAAAAAGTGGAAGAGCATAAATAAACAGAGGAAAAAATGGAAAGTGTGCTTTTATAAATCAAATAAAATGCTTGCTATAATACCTTGTGTGTTCCCAATTGTTCCTTAGAATAATTTTCCCCTAAATTTACAGGAGACAAGGAGTTTTCTGATCTAGAGAATGTATTAGAGGAGTCAATTTATCTGTCAAGTAATCCACAGGCCTCTAAGTCTTAGCTTAGGCTTCTTGTACTACTTTGGCTGATGGACCAGAATCAAAATCCTCGACCCCAGGGACTAAAATTAAGAACAGCACATAAATTTGGCAGAGAGACAGAATATCTTGATATGAAAATCTTGAAAAGGGCTACTTCTAACCTTGGGAACTGTTCATCATTGGAAATCTTTAATAGAAGGTTGAATCTGTTGTGGATACTGCAGACAGAATTCCTGTTTAGATGATGTGTATTACATAAATTTTCCTTCCTAAGCTCCTCCTGCCCATTCAGTAACTTTTACTTTTAGTATATAATAGTACGGGCATCCCCGTATTCACAGAGAGGCACAAGAGCACATCCTGGTCCTACTGCCCAAATGATCTCTTAGTCCACAGTCACATGTAAAGATCCTTGAATGTGATGAGAGAGAAAGGAAAAACATAAGATAAAGTTGACTCCTAAAACTTTACAGGGGATATGAGTGCAGGGTAATATCTGAAGTAAGTCATCTCATCACAATATGCCATAGCTTGACGTAAGTTCTCCAAAGAGTTCTACTCAATGTTTTGTGTACTTTCCTTTCTTTTTCTTGAGATCAAAATTATACTAGTGAAGAACAAAAGTTATGCATCTCTCAGTCTTGCCAAGTTATGTGACATATTTTCTCTTGCCTTCATGTTTCTTGGATGACATCTTTTCTTTAAGTTTTCTTGAGACAGACAGACAGCCAGACAAACACACAGATAAATGACCACAGGCAGATATACAGAGACAGAAATAGAGAAAAAGTCACAAATAAAGGACATAAAGACACAGACAAACAGAGAACTTTTTATGTTCAAAGGTAAATTTAAAGTTTCTTTATTGTGTCATTATTAAGGCCTCAAAGCAGCCTACAAGCCCAATAGTTAGTGCATAGCCAAATAACTAGTATCATATGACTGTTGGATTTTGGGAAATGGTTGAACAAGCTGTGGTATATGATTGTAATGGAATATTACTGTGCTATAAGAAATGATGACCTCAATGATCTTGGAAAAACAAGGACAGTTTTACATAAAATAATGAAGAGTGAAATGAGCAGAACCAAGAGAATTTGTTTACAGTAACAGCAATATTGTGTTAAGAACAACTTTGAGTGAATAAATTATTTTGACTATTATAAATACCCAAATTAACTATAAAGACATATGCTATCTGCATCCAGAGAAAGAACTGATAACTAGATTATAGAATAATTTTACATACATGTAAGGTTATATACATACACATACATATACACATAAATATATATACACACATACACATATACATATGTACACATATGTAATATATTTTTTACAACTTATTTTTTTTATTTATGGAATAAAAGAAGCACTTCCATAGCATAATATACTTTTTTAAAAAAGATTGAATATGAAACTGACAATCTACTATGTACAAGTTGCCATTCCTTTTAAATGTACGACAAAGTTATATAAATATTTTTCCTTTTGTTTCTTCCCCCAGATCCTCCACACTAGAAATGGCCACCATTATATACAAGTAGGTAGGGGAGGGTGGAGCCAAGATGGCTGCGTAGGAGCAGCAAGAAATCATAGCTCCAACACAGCCACATCAAATACCCAAAAAATATGACTCTAAATAAATTCTAGGGCTCTAAAACCCACAAATATATTTTCTGCTGAAGGCAGCTTGGCTCAAAGTGACCATTTCAACTCTGAGAGCCAAAACCAGCCCAGTCTGAAATGGAGGCTTTTGCCCCAGGGGTGGCTGGAGAAGCCGAGCCCCACCACAGCTGGAGCTTCAGGAGAGTGGATCTGTGGCAGTTGTGGCAGTAACGAGAATTATCAAGCCATAAGAAAAAAGAACTAAGGTTAGTGGAACTTGGCTAAAAACTGGGGAAGAAAAGCATATACGGCCAAGACATCTCCAGGGCAAAGAAGCAGGGAGTAGAGGTTCTGCACCCACCTCCACATTGCCACTTCAGAGCTCCCGGCCTGCAGATAGCAGGGGGGCCAAGCAATTGTTCAGAGGCCAAGTTCTCTTGCATTGAGTGGCCTGGATATGGATCTTGTTCTTGGGTGGTGGTCCTGGGTTGTTTTTTTTTCAGTGAGCCAGAGCTGCGGAGGGACCCAGCAGCCTCCTAAAAGCCCCAGCAGCT
>CM053589.1:64266542-64288430 GCA_028646515.1 Pseudochirops corinnae | reverse complement strand
CTGTTTGGGGGGGGGTAGGGGAAAGATGGGGAGAAAATTTGTAACTTAAAATCTCGTGGAAATGAATGATGTAAACTAAAATAAATAAAATAAAATATATATACAAGTAAGTATATGTATATATATATGTGTGTGTGTGTATATTTATGTATATATACACATATATAGATTTAAAAGTAATTTAAACTTGTACATAGTACGTTGGCAGTTTCATATGCAGTCTTCTTTTTTAGTATATTATGTTATGGATGTGTTTGTTTTATTCCATAAATTAAAAATAAAATAAATTGTAAAAAAAATAGCTGTTATAATGTTGGGCTTGAGATAATTCTTGCCATAGTCCATACTGATCCAGCTCTCAACCTGGTTAAGAAACCAGGAAAAGAAACCCAAGAGTCAAGAAAATAGTAGTGAACCCCTTGACCACCAGCCCTGCTTCCAAACTGTCTTCCTGAAGCCATCATGCAAGGGTGTAACTTCAACAGAGAAAAATCCCATCATCTCACTGTTAGCAACATTGATTTCCAACCAACTAGCATCAATGTGGTAGATAAGCCAATCTGGATAAATTAGCAACAAAATTTTGTGAGTCAGAGACAAGATAAGCAAAACTACTTCTCATCTCTGCATGTCCACTCATACCACATATAAGACCTACTCTGAGAATCCTGCCAATGATACTGAAGAAAGATAGCAGCAACATCCAGAGAAAGAAATGACAAATAGAAATATGTATAGAATAATTTTAAACACACACACACTTAAAAAACCTTGAATTTAAGGGAGCCATATCAATGAAATGCTATACTATAATGAAATTGAGTGATATATGCAATTAATATTTTTAAAACACAAAGGAAAGAAAAAACAGTAGTACAGCATCATGCAGAATACCTAAAGATTATATAGAAGAAAAATATGTAGAAATATAGAAATGATTGGGTAAATTAAGAAAATATACAGAAACAGAAAGCAGTCAATTGATAAATTTCTGTAAGCATTCTTCAGTTATAATGTTATTTTCAAATGGAAAGAGTTGTAACAAGGATTTAATTGGTTTTGTTGATGCTTAAGGTTAAGTTCATAACTAATTATTTTAAGATGAGATTGTTACTTAGCCAAACAGACAAGTTTTCACTAGAGTTTTACTTGGTGTTTGAGGATTCCTACCAAGAAGATGATATTAAATTTGAGAAGATACAAGAAGCAAAGTTAGGTAATGACTATTAAAGTCCTTGAAGTAGAGGTTAGATATTTAGCTCAAATGGAGGAACTAGATTAACAGCTGAACTAATGGAACTGAAAGTCAAATCCGAAAGGCATGTTCTTAGCTTTAGTCAGTATAAGGAAGAAGATGACAAGTCACTAATGCCAAATTTATATTTAATAGAAAACACCAAAATATTTCCCATTATAAATTCTTTTCTCATAATTTTATCCAACATCATTTGAAATCAAACACTCAAGGGTTGATTATTTTAAAATGGGACTATAAATGTGACCATACTATGAATAAGTCCTGATAGAGTTCACTGTTGCCATTTTTTCTTCCTTTGCCAAAAGTAAGAGCAATGCTTTCCCTCCAGTGACATTTGCTAAGTGATTTAAGAACCATGAATAAAGGACTTTTAATAAATACACAGAACCATTATTAATCTCTGGCCTTAAGCTAATGTCAAATGCAGCACATCATTAGAGGAGCCAAGAAATCTTCCTTCCCAGAGGTTATACTATCTTCCTTGGATAAACTATCTTTAAACCATAAGACAAACACAGGCAAAAGCTCAAAATCAGATATGTCTGAGAATTGCAAAGGACCTTAAGTGTCAGTTTACCTAGCCCAACTCATTTTACAGATGAGGAAATTGAGGCACAGATCCATCAACAGTTCTTCCTAAAGTGATAGTGTTCTCTACTCATTCAATAAATATTCACCAAGCTCCTAAATGGAAGGGATACAGCAGTAAGATAAATGACACATATAGGTATTAATGATCGCAAATATAAGTCCTGTGGTTGAGAGGTGGAAGATTTCCATTTAAGGTAGTAAATTGTTTATCTGCATTTAACAGATGAAGAAACAAATTCAAAGAAATTCAATATCAAGGTCAAATAGCTAGTAAATGTGCCAGATAGGTTTCAGGCCCAAATTGTTCTGATTCTAAGTCATGTGCTCTGTCTTCTACAGCTCTCTCCTATAACCTGCCCCATTCCCCCTCAAACTTTCTAGTAGGGCAAGAAGGATCTCCATACCCCAGTGCGTGTATATCTTATTTCCCAACTAGGTGTAAAAATAATAATAATAATAATTTTTTATAACATTTTATTTTAAAACTTTGAATTCCAGATTCTTTCCCTTCTTCCCTTATCACCCACCCTTACTGGGAAGATAAAAAATTCAATATAGGTTGTACATGTGTAGTTATGCAAAACATTTCCCTAGTGGATATATTGTAAAAGGATGACTATATTTCCCTCCATCCTGTCCCACCACCAACTTTGACCCTGTCCCTTTTCAAAAGTGTGTGCTTCTAACTACCCTCCACCTTCAATCTGCCCTCTCTTCTATCATCCTCCCTCTTATCCCCTTCCCCCCTAATTTCCTGTAGGGTAAGATACCCAAATTAGTGTGAATGTTATTCCCTCCTTAAGCCAAACTCAATGAGAGTAAGGTTGACCCAATCCCTTTTGCCTTCCTGTTCTTCCCCTCTATTGTAACAGTTATCCCTTGCCTCTTCTATATGAGATGATTTACCCCATTCTGTCTCTCCCCTTCTCCTCTCATTATATTCCTCTCTCACCTCTCAATTTCACCTTTTAAATATCATCCCTTACTATTCAATTGATCTTGTGCCCTTTGTCTATGTATACCTGTACACATATATACACACACATACATATATTACATTCATATTCCCTTCAACTACCCTAATACTGAGAAAAGTTTCCTAAGTTATATTTATCGTTTTTCCATGTTGGCATGTAAACAGTTCAACTTTGACAAGTTCCTTATGAATTCTTTTCCATGTTTACCTCCTCATGCTTCCTGTATTTGAATGTTAAATTTTCAGTTCTGGTTTTTTCAGCAAGAATGCTTGAAAGTCCTCTATTTCACTGAATGACCATATTTTACCCTGAAGCATTATACTCACTTTTGCAGGGTAGGTGACTCTTGGTTTTAATCCTAGCTCCTCTGACCTCCAGAATATTGTATTCCAAGCCCTTCTATCCCTTAATGTAGAAGCTGCTAGATCCTGGGTTATCCTAATTGTGTTTCCACAATATTCAAATTGTTTCTTCTTGGCTGCTTGTAATATTTTCTCCTTGATCTGTGAACTGCAGAATCTGGCTATAATATTCCTAGGATTTTTCTTTTGGAGACCTTTTTTCAAGAGGTGATTGGTGAATTCTTTCAAGTTCAACTTTGTCCTCTGTGTCTAAAATATCAGGGGAATTTTCCTTGAGAATTTCTTGAGGGATGATTTCTAGGTTCTTTTTTTTGATCATGGCTTTTAGGTAGTCCAATAATTTTTAAATTATCTCTCCTGGATCTATTTACCAGATCATTGGTTTTCTAATGAGATATTTCACATTGCCTTTTTTTTTTATTTGTTTCGAAATGTTTAATAGTATCCTGGTCTCTCAGAAAGTCATTAGCTTCCATTGGCTCCAATCTAATTCTGTAGAAATTATTCTCTTCAGTGAGCTTTTGAAATTCTTTTTCCATCTGGCAAATTTGACTTTTTAAGAGATTCTTCTCCTCATTGGCTTTTTGGTACTCTTTTGCCATTTGAGTTAATCTATTTTTAAGGTATTATTTTCTTCAGCCAGGTTATTCATTCTCTTTTCATTATTTTCTTGCATCATTCTCATTTCTCTTCCCAATTCTTCCTCCACTTCTTTTATTTGATTTTCAAAATCCTTCTTCAGCTCCTCCATGGCCTGTAACCAATTCTTATTTTTTTGAAAGCTTGTGGTGCAGGAGTTCTGATTGTGTTGTCTTCCTCCCATTCCCTGCTTTGATCCTTTTTGTCCTGAAAAAAGGAATCTAAGGTTTGGTGGCTGTGCTTTCTTTGATTCCTTAGCTTGCTTATGTTGCCACTCAATTACTTGACTGTTGAGATCTTTGCCACAGTAGAACTCTGCTTCCAGAAAGGAGAGCTTTGTTCCAGATTGCTAGGATTTTCACAGCTGCTGGAGCTATTAGTTGGGTGCCCTCTCTGCAGCCCCTCACATGCTCTGGCTCACTGGTCACACACCCCAGAACCTCCACCCAAGGACACCTTAAGGCAAGAGCAATTAACCTACAATCTGCAGGCCAGGAGCTCTGAAGCAGCCACATGGCTGCAGCTACACAGCCACCAAGCCTTTGCCATTTCACCCTCTGGGGCCAGGGGATAAATGGCGCTCTGTCCTCCCCAGTTCCAAGAGAGTTCCACTGACCTTTTACTTTGTCTTTGGCATTTATGGGTTGATAATTCTAGAAATCACCACAACTGCTGGTGATCCACTCTCCCCTCAGCTCCAGAGCCTGCTGGTCAGGGCTACCCTGGGGCTAAAACTGCAAGATAACATGGGGCTGGGCTTGGCTCCCAGCATGCTTTGATAGACCCTTCCTGTATGTCTGCCAGGCTGCCTTCAGCAGGAGATTTGTTTCTCTGTTACTTTATGGGTTCTGTAGCTCTAAAATTTTTTAGAGACATATTTTATAGGTATTTGATTTGGTTATGGGGAGAGCTCATGGTGTTTTCCTGCTTCTATGCCACCATCTTGGCTCCACCGTCCTCCCCCCAGGTTTTCTTGAAATGAAAATCTATTGCTATAGATTTTGAATCCTCTATTATGTCCTATGATGCACACAACAAGCTTTTTTTTTTTAACTTTCTCACTTTATATTTAAGTCTCAGTATTTAAGTTTGATATGTTTTTGTTCCTTTTCTCTCTTCTGTATTTGTGTTCTGGCCTTTGAGTCTAAAATAAAATTTTGAAGAAAAAAAAACAGGAACAGCTAAGTGGCACAGTGAATAGAGCACCAGCCCTGAAGTCAGGAGGACCTGAGTTCAAATCAAGCCTCACTCATTTGACACACTAGCTGTGTGACCTTGGGCAAGTCACTTAAGCCCAAGTTCCCTGCATTCCCTTTTCCAAAAAGAAAAGAAACTTACCATGAATATTATTATATTCTCAAACATTTTATACATATAGGAAAGTAGAATTAATCCTAAATCTAATCCAACAATAGCAGTAAAAGCTGCAAACACTAATGGATTTGCTTACTTTAATAATATTTTATAGTTTACCTAAATCACCTTATTTGTTCCATTCAATTACTTCATTCCAATAAGCAATAAAGTTATTTCTAGGAAACACTATACATTGGGTCATAGTTCTAGAACTGGAAAGGAGTTTAGAGGTGAGTGAATCCATGTCCATCATTTTATAGCTAAGGAAGCTGAGTCACAGAGAGATTAAATTACCTGCCCCAAATTCCATAAATATTAAATGGCACAATTAGGATTAGAAAACAGGTCCTAAACTCTCAACAAAACGGATTTATAATTTCATCTCTTTATGCTGAAAGCAGAAACAAGCTTAGGCTTGCTAAAGTGAATTTTGTTCAAAGATTTTGGATGTCTGTAATGTATCCAATACTCTGTACATTTTCCTGAGGGACAAATAAATGAATAAACCAAGGTCTCTTCTCTCATTTTGCTTAAAATGTAACAGAACTATAGAGCATCTGAACTAGGGGAGGTTTTTGAAATGATCTAGTCCAAATACTACATTAGCAGATATCTCAATAATAGCCCTAACAATTCGTTATCTAGCTTTTCTTTAAAAATCCTGGTGATGGGGAACTTGCTACTTCCAGAGGAGGCACATTTTATTCTGGTATGTAACTGACCATTAAAAATTGTGTCCCTATGATCCCCTTTCACTAGGGTAAACTTAGCCTCTCTGTAACTTCCTGTTCTATGGTGCCAAAAAAAATAAAACAAATGTGTTCTCTCCCCCATCCTCTTCTTGGTTTGAATAGCCCTTTTAAAATCTCAGTTCCCTTTAAAAGTAACTTTAACCTAGTTTCAACACTGTTAAATACATGTTTTGTTTTATTTTTCTAATTGTTATTATAGTTACTGGGACAGATTTAAGGAAATTATCTACCATTAGTTGTAAATTCTTTAGAATGTTTTTGTATTCCTTTTCATGTGTAGGATATAGATTATAACCTAGTTTTTTACTCAAATATGTTAGCAATTCAAAGGTGAAAGGAATATAAAGACATCTAGTCCAAGCCCATCCCTCTTATTTTACAATTGAGGAAAGTAATTCCAAGCAAATAATTTAAGTGCTTTGCCAAAATTCACACAGCAAGTTGGTAGATGAACCAAGATTTCACTCCAGGTTACTTAAATTTTAGGACTTTGTTCTTTTGCCTGCATTTCCCTGAGAGCATAATAACTTATCCCAATGTGATAACACAGAAAAATAGAATTCACCAACATTTAGTAGAAAAATGATTTAATTATATCCATTGAGATTTATGAAGCACAAGAAATCTCATAAGTCCACAAAAGAATCTTTCAGTTATAACTATATGTCATCAATTTTTGATGAAACATTAAAAAAATACAGTCAAGGATCTGAGTTTTCTTATGAATAGAATTTAAAAAGGCAAACATTTTCAGTGAATTTAAAATTTGCTTTTGTCCATTAAATCAAACATATTTTCTATACTTTACTTTTAGAAGGTACATATAAATGGAAACAAATAATTCGTCAGAACTTTAAGAAACAAATTACAGGCAACATCCTGGGATCAGTCCAGATTGAGGACAATATCCATGCCTTCCAACACAACAAACCTTGACAATAAACAGTGATATTTAAAAATAAAAACTCTAAAAAGCCCCGAGGCACTAAATGACATGGAGTTTATTTAAAAAATTACTTAATTTACCAAATTTAGAAGATGATTAATATAATTTTAGACAAGAAGGGCTAATTTTTTTAGTGGAATAATATTTGGAGCTTGAAAGGAACTCAGAATACAACTTGCCCAAGTCTTTCACTTAACAGAAAAGAAGAATGAAAACTTAAAAGATAAGGTAATCTACCATTACTTATCCTCATAGTAAGTAGCAGAGGTGGGTTCTAAACCCTGTGCCTCTTCATCAAATCCATTGAGTTTTATAAAAAATGTAGATGTGACCAATGTTCTTCAGTTTAGCCTAAAAAATAAGTGAGGTAACTGGAATACTCCATTCTCCAATATTTCTAGATAACTCAGGCTTTTAAAAATTATTTAATGGTTGATATTTTGGAAAGAGTACTGAATTTTACATCAGAAAAGTTGGGTTCAAATATCCCCTTTGCTAGGTACTACCTGCATGTCTTCAGTGAAATCACTTATTCTCTCTAGGCCTCAATTTCTTCACGCAAAAAAATGAGGGGTTTGGACCAATTCATCTTTCAAAGTCCATTCCATATTCTAATCTATGATTCCATTACTTAGCTCTAATTAATGGATGAAATTTGAAGAAAGTAATTATATTTTTGTTTCATATTTTAATATCATCATTCTCATAAATATAAAGAAAGAACTTCTGATTATGGACTTTAAAATATGAAAGCAGCTATGTATGCCCACATCTTAGTTTAGACTCAGGAGTCAGGTCAGGGTGCTAGCGTGTGTGTGTGAGTGTGTGTGTGTGTGTGTGTGTGTGTGTATTTGTCTTCTTCTATTCACACATGCTTATAAGAATAAATACAGTTTTATCTCACTTGCAGTAATAATAATTTTTTCATAATATAGATTAACAACCTTTGTAGTAACATTTTTGAATTGAATTGAATTGTATTAATTTTATCATCATGTGTTATGAATTCATAGAGACCTTCCTCATGAGAATCATTATGTTACACAGCAAAAGGGAAGTAAATTCAAAAAGAAGTTATATATTTGGACCCAAAGAGAAGAAAATTTGGTGTTAAAGAATAAAATAATATCAGAGTCAGAGGAGACCTCTGAGATGTGTTACTTCAACCCCCACTGAAAAATCTTTAAGGCAATGTGTTTATGTATAAAACATCCTTTATCAGTTCTCATCCACATCTGTTTGAAGATGTTCAGTGATGGGAAACTGAACTTCCAACTTAGCTCATTTCATTTTGACAGTAAATTTTTACTTATCTTACATCAAAATCTGTTTTCTTTTAACTTCTATTCATTAAGCCTGCACTGATTCTCTAGAGCCAAATTGAGTAAGTTTATTTCTTTTTTCCCCATGATGACTTTTCAAATATATGAGAATATTGAACCTGCCTCTACTTAATCTCTCTTTAGGCTAACTATCTCCAAGTTCTTTATCAAATTTTTGCATAGCAGAATTTTATGTTCCCATACTAAACTGAGCTGTCTTCTCTGGTTCAGTTTTAGCTTGTCAAAATATCTTCTAAAATGCCATGCCCAAAGTTTGACCCAGTGCTTCAAGTGTGATCTGGCCAGGATTATGACTTTTCATTCTAGACACTCTGATTCTTTTTATGGTCCTGATATTTGATTAGATTTTTTTTTCTTTTGAGTATTTATCAGATTAAAATTGGTCTGTCAGGTCACTAAAATTCAACAGTTTCTCTTTGGACTTCTTTATATTCACATATTCTCATCCTGAAACTTTGCAGTATCTCTTTTGAACATGATTAGGAGACTATTTAATATATTCATATTAAATTTCACCTAATAATACCCAATTTTTAAATTGTATTATGGATCAGAGGCAATTCACAGTTCTTAGGATTATAGACTGAGATGTAGAAGGGACCTTAGAGGTCACTGAGTTCAACCTTTTCACTTTACAGACAAGGAAAAGCAAGCAAAGGGTGGTTAAATGACAGGCAAAAAGGGTCGTAGAATTAATACTGTGAATTACATAGAATTAATACATAAAATTGAATGAAATAAAATGAAATACATAGAATTAATCCCATCTGAGGCGGGATTCTTGGTCTTCTTGATTCAAAGCACAACCTGAAGAACCTAAGTACCTCTTCAAACTAGAAAGGTCCTTTAGTATAGACAGACTCAGAGACAGACACTGACTCAGACACATAGGGGTGGCTGCTAAAGGATTAGTGTTATGACCACAGCATCTCCTGAAAATATGTACTTTGTGTAGAAGTCATTAATTTTCTATGGAGAAAGAGGGAGCAACAACAGTGAAATTCAAAATAATTTTTAAAAAATTATTCAAATTCTTTGTGCTAGGTTACAGGGATATAATGACAAATACAAACTTTACCCTCAAGGAGCTTATATTCTATTGAGGAATACAATATGCAAATATAAAATGCAAATATAAAATATTGAGAGGTAACTATGAGAAAATGGATGGTAAGCACTTCCCAAACATTAAAGTATTATATAAATGCCAGTTATTATCTTCATCATCATCATCATCATCTGCCTATAGTCACTAGGCCTACAGTCTATTGATGACTTTATTCCATGAGACTCCTAGTGTCCTCCTGTTGACATCTAGTAATGTTTATAAAGCAATACAAGGATATGTTGGTAAATGTTTAACAGCTTGATGATGAGGAGGAGAGGTTGTTGCTGGAAATGTATTTATGTATTTAGTTAATTCCCAAATAAAATCTTATCTTTGATTAGAAAACTTCCTCAACCCCTCTTCTAATGCCTTCCTTCATATATATTTTTTCTGTTTATTCTATAATAGCTTGCTTCCTATATATATATATATATATATATATATATGTATATATAAATATATATGTATATATATATATATATATATATATATATATATATAGGAAGCAAGCTAATATATATATATATGTGTGTTTACATGTTGTCTCCCCCTTTAGATTTAAACTCTTTGCAGGGACTATCTTTTGATTCTTTTTGTATCACTACTACTTAACATAGTTCCTGGCACATAAAGGTTAATTGCTTGCCTGCTTGATTGATTGATTGAGTAGATGGATCTAAGAGTAAGAAAAAGTAAAGTTATAGATGGAGGGAATAGTGTCTATAAAGACAAGCAGTTAGAGACAGAATACTACATTCTAGTAAAAGAAAGCAATCTAGTCTTCCTGGAACTGGGGAGGGGGGGGATAGGTAAAGAACTAGAGAGTGGATCAAAGGAAGCTTACCTGGAAAGGTAATTTAGAGCTAGTCTCTGCAGGATTTAAAATATGAATCAGCGTAGTTTGCATTTTGGTCTATCTACCAAGGAAGCAAGGAAGATGCTTTAGTATGGAAGTCTTATTTGTGTTTTAGGAGAAGTATTTTGTTGGCTTCATAGAAGATGGAGAGGAGAAAAGAAAGATGAATCAGGAAAGGACAAAGTTGGTTGTAATATTCCAGGTGAAAGGTGATGTGCAATGAAGGCCTGAATAAATGTAATGTGTCTGTGAGCGACAGAAGAAATCCATAAAACTTCATAATTGATTAAATATTACAGAATATTTATTATATTCTTTGTGATGCTAATTTAATCCATGGGAATTTATGAGATCACACAGAAAGATAGTATAAAGGGAAAAGAGAAGAGAGACACTTGAGGGACACCCATGGGTAGTGACTGTGACCCATATGAAAACCTAGCAAAGCAGACTGATACAGGATATCTCAAATAGGTAGGACTGAAATCAGGAGAGAACAGTGTCATGCAAACCTAAACAAAAAACAGTAATTAGGAGAAGAAAGTACTCAACAGCACCAAAGGCTTCAGAGAGACCCAGAAACAAAGGTCATTAGATACAGCAGCAAAGAGATTATTGTTATCATTAATTGGGTTTTCTTGCTGCCTAAGGCTTAAAAAGCCACATCTATGAGGAATTGGATTTGGAGGTTTTAGTAAGTTTAATTAATCAATATTTACTAAATTGTACAATGTGTCAAGTACTGTGCTAAGTGCTAGGATTTTTTGCTGTTGTTTAGTTGTTTTTTAGTAGTGTGTGACTCTTCTTGAACCCATTTGGGGTTTTCTTGGCAAAGATGCTGAAGTGGTTTTCCATTTTCTTTTACAGCTCATTTTTGCAGATGATGAAACTGAGGCAAACAGGGTTAAGTGACTTGTCCAGGGTCACACAGATAGTAAGCATCTGAGGTCAGATTTGAACCCAAGAAGATAAGTCTTCCTGACTCTATGTTGGGAGGCACTCTATCAATGGTGCCACTGAGTTGCCCACTGCTAGAGATACTAAGAGGAAAAACATAATACCTACCCTCAAGAAGATCACAATCTAAAGGAATTGGTCAGGATGTTTTGCTGACCTACTGCGACTGTTGTCTTGATGAATGTGTAGGCAGAGGGAGGTTTTGTCTGAAATTTTATCCTTTTTAATCTTAAGTTGTTTTAATAATGATTTTATGGCCCATACATGTTTTATCTCATTGAATTCTTATCCTAAGCTGGAATCACTGAACTGACCTGATTTAGGTCTGGCCTAGAGTACATAGAAAGAATCTGTCTCCATCCTCTTAAAACAGTGGTTCTCAACCTTCCAAATGCTGCTACCCTTTAATACTCGTATGTGGGCATATCTGCATGTTGGGAGACCTGCCTGGAGATGGATAGAGGAGCAGTGTCTTCATTCCTAAGACCATCAGAAATATGTGTTTTCTCATGGTCTCAGGCAACCCCTGTGATCCCTGTGAAAGGGTTGTTCGATCCCCAAAGGGGTTGCGACCCACAGGTTGAGAACCGCTGTCTTAAGAACAAACCAAAAAAGAGACTCTATTTTCCTAGGTACTTCTCTTATTTTCTAGAATCCTTCAAACATCACTGGTGGGGCCTCAGGAATTATACCTGCATACACAATCCTGAGATACTGGGTCAGGTGGCTTAACCCTCCCTAATGATAGCTCAGCAATCTCTTACTATATCCTCACTTATCTTTAGTTTCAGTTTCCTGTTAGCCATTGTTCTATTATTTTAGACTTTAGCTACATTGGAGAAAAGAGGACAAAAACAAGATGCATTTTCATGAATTACCTACTTGGCTGTGAACAATCTCAATTTAATTTTCTAACTGAACAACTCTTCACTTTGTACTGACTCTATAGACCCTGCCTCAGATTATAACAGAGTGCATAGCTGGTTCACTGGCTTTGAGCCACTTTCGTACTAACTTCAATGGCTAGAAGCCTCCTGGGGACAGAGATGATAAGAGAACCCTTCAGCTGCCAACCCCCTGAAAGTGTCTGCTTATGATAGCCCCAAATATTTAGCTTTCTCAATTGGAAATCCATTAAGCTGGGATTGATGTAAGCACATGCTGAGTGAAAAATGATATGAATACATGCATGAAAACAGGAAAATGCAGAGAGTTACTCAGGGTTGTTTGAATGTTTTCTGATATAGTTAAGTTGTTTTTTGTTGTTGAATTGATCTGATGAAATAGGAAGAGTTCTAAATAAGTATATCTGTCTCTGTCTTCTTCCTCTGTCTCCTTTTCTCTGTCTCTGTCTCTCTTTCCCAATCCTTCCTATTTTCCCCTTCCCCTTCCTTCTCCTCTTTTCCTTTCATCTCCTTCCCTCCTTCACTCATAAAAGAATGTTGGGAGACCTCAGAATATTTCTCACCAGTTCACTACTTAAAGGAAATCATTTAGCATCTCTTTTTGTCCTTGTAGAATCACTTTCGACTAGATTATGACAATATTTACTAAATGCAAAAGAGTATATTAGGGATTCCATAAACTTAATCATTGAAAGAGAATTTAGACACAACTCAGACCAAACAACTCATTTTCACAGATGGGAAAACTAAGGTCTGGAGAGATTAAATAACTTACTTGAGATCAAAACTGTACCTGAATTTGAATTCATATTCTGTCCTTTAAACTGATGATTTTACTACTATCATACTTTTCAGATTTTCAAGTTCTACATGTTCTAATATCACAGGTGACAGTGAGTGTAGTATCGTAGATAGAGCTGGTTAGGGAATCAGGATCACCTTGGTTCAAGGTCTCCCTCTGATGCAAACAAGATGTATGAGCTAGACAAGTCACTTAGTGCACTTTCTTTTCTGGCAATGGAATTTAAGTGACTTGCCCAGCGTCACATAGCTAGTAAATGTCTTAGGCTGAATTTGAACTCAGATCTCCTGACTCCAGGGCTAGTGCTCTATCCACTGTGCCACCTAGTTGCCATTCTAGGCTACTTTCTAAGACTATAAGTTGTAAAAAAAAAAAAAAAAAAAAAAAGTATTGTTCTGCCTTGGTGAAGGAAGTCTCCTCAACTAGAGAGTTCCAGTGTGATGCAGATGTGATCACAGATATACTTCCTATCCTGTTAATGAGCTTAATTCTGCCTCTGCAGAACAGAGTACAGCTATATAGGTCAGAAAAACCTTTTTTCCATTAAGGGTAAAGTTGTAGCTTTCATTCCTACATAAACCCATGGAGGAGTGTGAGTGTGTGTGTGTGTGTGTGTGTGTGTGTGTGTGTTTAAACACAAGCTCAGGAAACTCCAAACTCTGTTTTTCACACTGCCCCATCTCAAAATTAATACAATCAACTCTTCTAAGACAATTCTAAAAGACTCAAGACTCTCTCATATCCAGAGAAAGAATTATGGAAACTGAATGCTGATTGAAGCATAATATTTTGTCTTTTTTTCTTTTTCATGTTTTTTGCTGTTGTTCTTATTCTTCTTTCACAACATGACAAATGTGGAAATATGTTTAATATGATTGCACATAGATAGCCTATATCAGATTGCTTGCCATCTTGCAGAGGGGGTTGGAAGGAGAAAAAGTTTGAACTCAAAATTTTATAAAAGTGAATGTTGGAAACTATTTTTACATGTAACTGGAAACAAAATACTATTAAGTAGGGGGGAAAAAAAGACCTGATGGACTCTGAATGCAGATTGAAGCATATTTTTTTCAATTTTATTTTTTTCTTTTGATCTGTTTCTTCTTTCACAACTGTGATTAATATGGAAATATGTTTTACATAATAGCACATCTATAACCCATATCAAATTGCCTATCATTTTCAGAAAAGGGAAGGAGAAGGGTAGAGAAAAATTTGAAACTCAAAACCTTTTTAAAATGCATGCTAAATATTTTCTTGATGTGTGTTTGGGGGAAAAGTAAAATACTATTTTCAAAAAAGAGAAAAAATAAAGTAAATTGACTAGAAAAATAGTATAATCAACTCTTTATCATCTAATACAATAGCAGGGGGAAATGATAGCCTGGATATTATAAACATATAGTTCTATTGGGCAGTGTAGGGAATTGTAAGAAATTGGCCGATTAAGCAAGGTGAAGTCAAGTTTCTTTCACAGAATTTCAGCTATAAGTGAGTTAACCTATGTTCTAACACAACCTTTGCCTACGTATGAATCATATTTACAATAATCTACAAAAAATAGATCTCTGAAGATCTACATTGATGAGGAACTCTCACCACAAAATGTCTATTCCATTTCCAGATAATACTCATTGTTTGAATGTTTTTTTCCTTATGTAGAGTTGTAATCTCAAGGTAAACAGGTAGCACAGTGAATAGAGCACCAAACCTAGAGTCAGGAAGACCTGAATTCGAACCAGGCCTCAGGCACTAGTTATGTGACCCCGGACAAGTCTTAAACAGAATGCTGTTTGCCTCAATTGCCTTCTCTGTAAAACAAGCTGGAGAAGGAAATGAAAAAATAACACCAAAAATAAAAACTGCCAAGAAAACCCTAAAAGGGGTCACAGAGACTTGAACACAACTGAAAATCAACTAAAATAACAAGAATGTCCCTCTTTCTTCTGCTGGTTTTGTAGGGAGGAGAATGGGCAGAAGAAGTCATGCTGCATAATTATACACATTTGCACCTTCCTGTAGGAATAGCTTGCAATCAAAGATACAGTTCATAATATTTTATAAACTTCATAAAGATGAAAGGAGGACCCTACATTTTCTATCTCCTCTAAATACCAGTCCATGACAAATTGTGAAGAAGCATCTTCAACCCTTCACTCTTCCCCACCTTTGGAATAAATCAGTTGCCAAGTCATAAAGCAGATTCTGCAAGGCACTCTAATAATTTTTGCTAAGAACAACCCAAAAGAGTTCACAAAGAACTGGACGTCTGAAATGACTGAACAACAACAAAGGCAACAGCAATGGCAACAACAAATCTAAAAGGAAGCCAGATTTTTTTCCTTCCTGTTTAAATTAGGTACGTTTACTTGTTTATTTTTACGGTCTGTTCCATATGCTTACAGACAGTAAAAACGAACAATTAAATTAAATTAAATTAGTGTCAGAACAGTATAGATACGATTGGTATAGCTCACTGCAACTCAAAACTCCCATACTCCAAATATCCACTATCTTTAAAGGTACACCTATAGGTAGAATTATAGAATATAACATTCAGCTCTTTTAGGATTTTAAAGGACAAAATTATTATTAATTCAAGAATTTATCAGATATTTTACTTTTAGCTGAAAACTCCAATAAATATCCAAATAGTTCATGTCATCACATACTCAATGACTCTAAATCAGCTTTATAATATGTTTCTTAAACTCACTATCACTTTCTTCATTCTAGTTGGAAGAGTAGTGGTGGATTCCCACAAAAATACCAGATTTGTTTCTAGATCCATCCACCCTCACACAATGCTTAACAAAATGTGGATATCCTCCATTCCACCATTCATTTAACTTAATCTAGTCCTTTAAATAAGATATACTTTTCCAAAGCAAGCTATGAGTTACATATCATTAACATTTCAGTGATACCACTGATAGTGAATTTGTTTTGAGTGATATTTCTAGTTTTTGTTGTTTATTATCAAATTTCTGCAATGTTTATATCGCAACTTGAAGCTATAAACCTTTATTACTGCCTGTATTAAAATTGCATCTTGCTCTAGTTCCCTGATCAAGGCCCTTCCCTCTTATAGTCAATACAGTGTGTGTGTGTGTGTGTGTGTGTGTGTGTGTGTGTGTGTGTAGGATACCATGGAGTTTACATATATATATATATATATATATATATATATAATAGATAGATAGAAAGTTTGTATAAATTAACAACAGTAGGAAGTAAAACTAACTAAGTCCATATCCTAAGACTATATGCTAAGTTAGGGGAAACCAGCTAGGCCTTACTGGAAGGGGCCCTCAGTCTTTCTAACTGCTGTTTGTCTCTAAGCCTCAGATAAACTCTAGACATATATAGTAAGACCAATAGAACTCCAGCAAAGCATTACACTAGTGAACTACGCTAAAGGGTTCCTGATAACTTTGAGATGATGTGGATATGTTAATGAGCTAAAGCTAAAGAGTTAGACCATTCTCCACCATCAAAACCCTATAAAAATGAGCCCCCAAATTTATGCTCTCTCCCCCTATCCCAGCACTCTTCCATCAGCTACAATTCCCATCCAAGGCTATGTGACTCTGTGCCCCTACTACTCCCCGTTCTCTTCCCCACACTGCCAGCCTTTCTTTACCATCCCATCCTCAGTCCTCACACTGTCTGACTCTATACCCCCTGCAGTTTGCCTCTGTACTTTCTGTATCATTTTTCTGTGTACTTTTTCTGCTGTTTGACCCTGTACTTCCTGTGCTTTATTAAAGAGTGTTGAAGCATTATTCTTCACTTGTTTCCATCATGATCTTTCCCTGCTAGCATTAAAACAAACAAAGCAACAATGCAGATATTTCTGCCTTCTACTTGACTCAGAGAGAACCTCTTGCAATCTTATTCCCTTAGTCAGAAACTGTGACTGCAAGCCATTCACAAGCTGGACACAATGAATTCCTGGATAGAAAACAAGGGTGAATAGCTAAACTTCATGTCTCCTCCCAAGACTTTTTTTTTTCCTTTTTCCTGGGTCACAATAAATCTATAACAATTCCATAAATTAATTGGCTTTCCTATGAATTGCTGGTACTCTTCACTAACATTATTCTTTTCTATGTTGTGTCTGATAGACTGTATAGTATCTGGTCTTATAAATATGTGTCTGCTTTCTCCTCTTTCCCTTACACTTTCAATTTAGATTCCTTTTGATCAGATCCACCAGTCTTTAGGGAAGTATATATTTTATTTGTATCTCATCTAACAAGGAAATCTAATTTCAGAAATATGTGGTCAGTTATCCATGTGCAAATAATTGAGAATTGACTGGATTGTCAACATTTCTAATGAATGGTAGCACTGTTATGGCTCTGACTACTTATCATAAGGAACAGAAGCAGCATGGACTCTTAGGGCTGGAAGGAACTATACAGTTTAACTAATTTAACTAATATAAACTTCTTTATTTTACATACAAGAAAAAATGAGATTCCAAGAAATGAATTGATTTTCCCAAGGACATATAGCTAGTATCTGGCAGTTTCAGAACTTAAACCAAGGTTTTCTTAAACCATGTAGATCCTTTTGATGCCTCTAATATCCTTAGGCCCAGTGAAGTCTTATCCCAACATCAGAGCAGATTAATCAGGAGTCTTGTGATGACCAGAATGCCAATATGAATAATAAACCAAACATTATGCATCTCTTTTTCAAAGAAAATAATTTTGGCCCTAAAATATCACTGGTTTAATGTAAATATGTATAAAGAAAGGCATCCTTTTTTCTTGCCTTTGTTGAGATCAAAAACTATATTGATGGAATGAGTTGTTTTTCTTAATTTGCTCATTGTCTTCTTATAAGACAAGAAACATCCTGGTCAAACCTGTATTAGAGATAAATTCCATGAATAAAGCAGTCCTTGCTAACCTTTCCAAAAGTCTTGACTAATTCCATAACAGTGATTCTGCACATTGAAATTAATGGGAGTTTTAGAAGTGGATAAGGCTGGAACAGGCTCTTTTAAAGGCAGTGCATCATGACAGTCTGACTATAGAAGATTGTTTCAGACCCTTGGCAAATAGAGAAGACAGAGGGGGTGGGTGGCCCAACATTGATTTATTATTAGTAATAAACTTGGCCATGGGGCCAACAAACCCTGAAATTAATCTCTCCCTAGAGAATGCAATGACAGCTCTCTCAGGACTGGTTTTAAGCAAAGCCAAAGTGTTGTTTGAGAAGCCAAAAAGAGGTATGTTCCATACGGGGGATCAGAAAAGTAGGTCAGTAGATCAAATGCCAGATTCTGAACATTGGGATATGCTAGGGAAAAGGAAAAGCAGCTTGGGAAGAAATAGGGAAAAGGGAAAGCAGCTTAGGAAGAAATAACCATTACATAGGCACAGTGAATGAACAAGAAAATAAATACCAAAAGTCTCCATCTGCACTTTACCTGAAACAAGACACACTTATTACATGTTAATTTTGGTAAAGAAGAAGGAAATAAATGATAAAACGATGGCTGAGGGATACGTATGCATCAGTTTGATTGGATTATTATTGTTGTCTTTCTCTTAGACCAAACAGGTTGTGATTTCAATTACATAAAAAGAATATAAAACTCTGTACAGATCACAAACACACACACACACTCATGTGCATGTGCACGCACACACACATACACACACGGGCACACCCTGGCTGAAGAGTTCAATCGTCTTATATTGTTTGGTCAAAAGACCTAACTGTTGACATCAGTCATCTTTTCATTTAGGCTACCCGTAGATCCACAGGAAAAGAGGTCTAGGAATAGTTTGATTGCAACATAGATTAGAAGATGTTTAATTTCATTTTTTGCCCTAATAATTTACCATTTTCCAAAATGAATTGAACCGTTGCAGTGTGGACTAGTGAGTAGAAAGAAGCACCTGGAATAAAGAACACATAGATTCAAAGTGTAACTCCAAAAATATACTATCAAGTGACTATGTTCACTTCACTGGTCACTATGCCAAGTGGATTCCCTCAAGACGGTAAGTTACAGAAGAACAGTTGATTTGCATTGGTGGAAAGGGTTTCAATGCTGGGAGTATGTTCTTAATAATATAATGGCATGGTAATGCCATTGACTTGGATGGTTCCACATAAGGATGCTGTTCACAATCCAAACATGTCTGCCTATTCCAAGCAATTTTTGCCCATAAATTCACCAAAAAAGTATACTTAGCAAACCAGAGACCATCACTTCTTCCTAGCACCTTGAGAATATATAGGGCCCTTACTTATTATTTATTACCTCTTGCTCTTAAGAAACAACCAGCCAATTTTTTTTGTTAATTTTACATTCCCTTTATGTAATCCTTTACTTCAGTAATTATTTGTGGTTCCTTATTTGTTGCTTATTGCAGATTGCACACATACTCCAGGTACCTCTCTATTACTCTCTCTGTGATACTGATTTTTAATCCTTTAGAGTAGCAGTTCTCAACCTGGAGGTCCAATGACCCTTTCACAGGGGTCGCCTAAGACCATCAGAAAACACATATTTCTGACGGTCTTAGGAACTGAGATACCGCTCCTCTATCTGTCTCCAGGCGGGTCCGCCCACATGCAAATATGCCCACATACGAGTATTAAAGGGTCACAGCATAAGGAAGGTTGAGAACCACTGCTTTAGAGACTATTGCGTTTTTTAACTCACAATTTCATAGTTACATTGGTAGAATAACTGTCTTAAAAAGTCCTTTCAGTTTTCAGAGGAAAAAAAGTTAAAACTATCTATGGTTGTATGAAAAAATGCTCTAAATCAGTATTGATTAGAGAGATGCAAATCTAAATAGCTCTGAGGTACCACCTCATATGTCTCAGATTGGCTAATATGACAAAACAGGAAAATGATAAATGTGGGAAAATTGGAACACTAATTCATTGTTGGTGGAGTTGTGAACTGATCCAACCATACTGGAGACCAGTTTGGAACTATGCCCAAAGGGCTATAAAAATGTGCATACCCTTTGACCCAGCAATGCCACTTCTAGGGCAGTATCTCAAAGAGATCATAAAAATAGGAAAAGGACCCACATGTCCAAAAATATTTATAGCTGCTCTTTTTGTGGTGACCAAGAACTAGAAATTGAGGGGATACCCATCAACTGGGGAATGACTGAACAAGTTGTGGTATATGAATGTAATGCAATACTGTTGTGCTATAAAGAAACGATGAACAGGTGTTCTTAAAGAAAAACCTGGAAAAACTTATATGAACTGATGCTGAGTGAAGTGAGCAGAACCAGGAGAACATTGTACACAGTAACAATCACAATGTATGATAACAGACTTTGATAGACTTAGCCCTTCTCAGCAATGCAAGGTCCTAAAACAATTGCAAAGGGCTAATGATGGAAAATGCCACCCATATCCAGAGAAATAACTATGGAGTCTGAATGGAGAATGAAGCAGACAATTATTTTTTGTTTGTTTCCTTTTCCTTTCTCATGGTTCTTCCCATGAGTTCTAATTCTTCTATACAACACGACCAATGTGAAAATATATTTAATAGAAATGTATATGTAGAGCTTATTTCAGATTGAATGCTGTCTTGGGGAGGGGGAAAGGAATGGAAAAAGAGAAAATTTTTAATTTATGGAAGTGAATGTTGAAAACTAAAAATAAAAAAAATTAAAATGATCTTTGTTTCTGAGAGAAGTCTGAAGTTTTCTAAACTACACTTGCACTTTCTCCTTCTCTAAATCTTTAATTTTTAATTTCTACTGCCCATTTATAAACACACACACATAGAAACAAATGTATCACTGCATGTAACTATATTATCAACTTATGATAATATAAAATTGATATGATTAGTAATATGCATTATATTACCTATAAAGTGAGTAAAAATAGAAAAACAAATGGACATATACATTCATCTTCATAAACATCAGATAAGTTATAAAGCAAAGAGACATTTTTTTTTATCAAGACTGTTCAGCATGTTTGCCATTAGAATGGGGGAGATCCAGCCCTGAGTCCAACCTGAGGAGAAAGGAATGGGAAGGAATTAGTTGTAAGAGAGCCCTTAACCTGACATTCTGATCTACAAAATGGTGTAGGAATTTCCACACATCGATGAAATCCTGTTCCCCCTAAATAGTGAAATCCCCATCCAAAAAAAAATACTTTACAAACAACAGTTATGTTAGACAAGTATGTCACGTCATCAGCCATTTATTGTCTATTATGTGCTAGACATTGTACTAAATGCTAAGACAAAGACAAAAAACAAACAAAAACAGTCCCAGTTCTGAAGGAGTTCATATTCTAATGGAGGAGACTACATAAAAACAAATATGTTTAAAGATGATAAGTACAAGATAAACAGTTAAGATCAAACAATGCACTAGCAATAAAGAAGATAAAGGAAGGTTATTTGCAGAAAGTGGAATTTTGCTTGGGAAGCCATAGAAACCACTGTGATGGGGATTCTCTAGGCAGAGAATTTTAGGTATGGGGGACAGTTAGTGAAAATGCACAGAAGTGGGCAAAAGAATGACTTATAAAAGGAATAGAGTAAGGCATTTTTAAAAATGAAAAGTTAGGAAGCCTCCAAAACATGAAGGACTAATTTTCTTCTTTGATCATTTAAAAAAATAATAATAATAAATGCAGGGGTGGCTAGGTGGCACAGTGAGTAGAGCATCGGCCCTGGAGTCAGGAGGACCTGAGTTCAAATGCAACCTCAGACATTTAATGCTTAGTAGCTATGTGATCTTGGACAAGTCATTTAACTCCAATTGCCCTGCCTCCAAAAAACAAATAAATAAATAAACAATGAATGCATTGTTAAACAGATTTATAAGGCATTCCATTTTGTATAAATGTAACTCAAGCCTTAATAAATAATAGTTTAATTAAAAATATTGTGTCAGACATTTATTTACTTTTAAAAGAATTACTTCATTCTCTTAAATCCATTACTTATTTAAAACCTAAATGGTAAATTTAAACAGTAAGAGAAGGTAAAATGAAGATGTGTAGAATATAAAA
>CM053589.1:64244736-64266042 GCA_028646515.1 Pseudochirops corinnae | reverse complement strand
ATATATATCTCAAATCAGTAAAACTCAATTGTCTTTTCATAATAGACCTAACCCAGACCTAACTCCTAATTACACAGTAGTAGTAGTAGTAGTAGTAGTAATAGTAATAGTAGTAGCAATAGTATTAGTAGTGGTAGTGGTAATGGTAGTATTAGTAGTAGTGATGGTGTATTACTTTAAGGTTTATAAAGCCTTCTACCAATATTATGTTATTTTATCCTCAAAATAGCCATAGGAAACAGGTGCTATTATATATCCCTTTTTACAGAAGAGGAAATTTAGGCTGATAGAAGTTAAGTAACTTGCTCAAGGTCACACAGATAATGTATCTGATACTAGATTTGAACTCAGGTCTTCTCACTCTGTGTACAGTGCTCTGTCTACTGCAGCATTTAATGACTCATATGCTGTTTTATTTTTGATATCTATACTCTTGTTTGAGGAAAAATAAGACCTTTCAGCTCTGAGTTGCTATATTTTATTTGCAGTAGGGAGGTAGCTTCTACTAAAGTCATATCTTATCATGCAGTGGACACTATAAATACAAAGTATTGCTCTGGCAACACCTACCACAAAACCAGAGACGTTTATAGTCAAAAAGTACCTCTGCATTTATACAGGCCATTTCATATTCTCACATAAGACTTTTCATACAATGCACCCAGTAAATTGTTATTCAGGCTCTACTTAAAGCCTCGATGTTTAAGAATCCATTGCAACCTACCAAGGCAGTCCATTCTGCTTTAGATAACTAGCTCTAATTTTTAATGTTTGCTTTTTTGTTTGTTTATTGTTATTGTTTATTTCCTTATATCATGTCTAACTGTAATGGCAAGCAAAGAAGTACTTAGCACTTTGTTTCAGCTATTTAATTGTGTAACACCTTGTTTCAGTTCAAGTTTCTTCTGAGCCTTGCCCATGATTATATCAAGTCTTTGTTAAGAAACAGAATTTGTGAAACCCACAGTGGGAGGAACTTGCTGATGCAAGAGGAAGGGGCAGAACAGGGAGGAGCTAATGACCATATACAAGGAGAAACCCAAGCTGGGGAAGAGCAGAACTGAGAGGGGGAATGCTTTTGGAGGCCAGCTTTCTGTTTTTCTGTTCTGTTTATGTTGATTTTTGTTTGTGATACTTTGTACAGAAGCCCTGGGACCTTGCTGGAAGCCGAAGAAGAGGACTTTTTTGTCATCTGTTTGTAGAAGTCAAGGAGGAGGGTAGATTCAGGCAGGAGCTAGACCACTGGAAGAGGAACCATGGAATTTGGGAGCCAGCCTGGAGTCAAGTTGAAAAGACCTCTCCTTGGGTACTTAATGCTGATTGAGAAAATCATGATTCACTGTGGCCTAGGTATGGGAGAACTTTGTACTCTTGTGCCATGTATACCTCTTAAGGGTGATTGAATTAAGGATGATTTGGAAACTAATCTCTCCAATCAAGAAGAAAGAAGACTTTTTGACTGAGAGATTAAGACAATGTGACCTAGGGATGGAGAACTTTGGCCTTTGTACTTTGTGTCCCTTAAGGAGGCTTGTTCCTTAAAGATGATTGAGTTAAGGACTTATTGAACGATACCTTTTGTTTAAAACTGTGTGTCCACTTTGGTGAAAACTATGTTGCCACTTTAGTGATAAGATGTTATAACATTGTGAATGCTGTACTTTGCTTTCTGTGACTGTTTTGCTTTAGTTTATTGCTGAATAAATAGAAAGTTCACTACACTATGTGATCGGAACCTTAAAGTTATTCACATCAGCAGTCCTCTGGAAAGCTGCTAGTACTTGGCTTACACTAACCTTGCCTCTCTGCAAATTCTCCCTATTGCTCATGTTTATTCCCTTTAGGACCAAATAGAACAAATCTAGTGTCCCTATAGGATCTTCTGAGTTTCTGTCTCTGGGTAAAGTCCTTCAATCTATTCTCCTATTACATGGATTCCAGGTTCTTCACACTCCTGGTTAATCTCCTCTGGAGTTTCTCCACTTAACTAAGCAAGGAAGGATTTAAGTACAGTTGAAAAGATGGATTATACATCTATTTTTAGAGGAACAACTTATATTACTTATGAGAAGCTCATTACCAGAACATGTTTGTGAGCCCAAAAGTTCATGACGATGTTCTGCTAAGGCACTAAGGACTGATGGGAATATTATAATAAATAAAGTTTAAATCTTGAAATCTTGAAGTGAAAATTTGCCATCTTTAAATATATAAATGGCAGTCATTAAGATAGGAATTAGTCTTCTGGAACCTGTTCTTAGATAGTCTCTGTCCTCAAGATGCTTATATTTGTTTTTATTTGTATCCCAAATCTAGCTTAGTAGGTTGCCTTGCATATACAGTATAATAGTTTACTTGAATTAAAATAAAATACATTGTTCTTCAAATGTTTGATGAAAACTCCCAGCCAAAGCTATCTCTTATCCATTAGAAGAAACCCCAGTTCTTCAACCCTTACATAATTTGGTTTCATGATCTTTTATCATTCTGGATGCCTTTCTCTGGATATGCACTAGTTTGTCATAATTCCATCTAAACTGTGTTACCCATAACCAAATACCATTATATGGTATTTGCGTGTGATTTGATCAGGGCAGAGCAACATGGAACTGCCATTTCCCTCATTCTAGACAGTATATTAATATTTATGCATCCTAAGATGACACCAGCTGTTTTGACATAGTTGCCTTATATTGAGTTTACAGTCAAACTGATCCCCAGCACTATGTCTTTTTTCGTACTAACTTTTCTCTTGTTGAATATCGCTTATTTTTCCTGTATTTATGTGGTTATAGGTCTTTTTGTTTGCTTATTTTCAAGGAAACAAAAAGGCTTTGCATGTATTGTTATTAAATTTCATCATTTCGTTCTAAGACGTCTGTTCTTTATACACCTGGATGGGACTCTCAGGGTCAGGTGCAGCCATGCTGCATAAGTCAACAACTTATGCTACTACTTCAGTAAAGAATGTCTTCTGTCTTTAAGGAAATATTTTAAAACATACAAATTCTTCCTTAGGACAATGCTGGAGATCCCTGGCTTAAACACAATTCATTTCCAACCTTTGCAGAATATTTCAACCAACTTCTTCAGACCTCCTAAAGTACAATGTACCTCATTGTCTCATTGTAAAAACAAGATGCTAATATTTAATAGATATATATCACAATTAGTCTGAATAATAAATCCCATAAAGTAGTCATTTTATTGGAAACTGCACTTCATTAGACCAGAATCAATTACTATTATTTTACTTATACATAATTTCAAATAGCATGTACTTAAATATACTTCAAGAATTATCTTAACTGATATCCTCCAAAACATCTCAAACACTTAAGCCTAAGAGCAATTTAAAAGAATTTTAGACAATCCATGAATGTTTAACAGTGTTGCTTACAAAGTGCTTTACATATGTAATAGCTTGCATACGTATGTCTGTAGGTATACATATAAGTATGAATACACTCACCATTCACAAAGTTTTCTATATATGTTATCTCATTTGATCCTTGTAGCATTCCTATGAGGCAAGTACAATTATTATTCCTAGTTTACAGATAAAGAGACTGAGACTGAGAGAAGTTCATTAATTTGTGAAGAGTACCACAGCTAGTGTTTGAAGTAGAATTTGAACTCAGGTCTTCCTAACTCAAAGTCCAGCATTAATGTCACTGTGCTACCTACTTGCCTATAACTGTTTTTCAGTCATTGAGTCATATCCAGTTCTTTGTGACTTCATGGACCATAGCAAGCCAATACTCTCCATAGGGTTTTCTTGGCATGATACTAGAGCATTTTGTCATTTCCTTTTTTAGTGAATTAGGACAAGCAGAAGTTAAGTGACTTGCTCAGGGTCACATAGCTACTAAGTGTCTGAGGCAGGATTTTAACTCAGATCTTCCTGGCTCCAGGTCCAGTAATCTATCTACCGAGTTGCTTAGTTGTCTACAATTACTCAAAGAAATTAGGTATCAATGGGGTAGAACTGAAGCTATTACAAAATGACAAAAAGAGAGCAGAGAAAATAGAAGGACAATATCTCTTACTTACCAACCATCATCATAAAGTGTGTTAGAAGAAACAACTCAAGGTAGTATAAAAAAGAAACAACTAAAGTAGAGCTAGGAAAAGAAATAAGCTTAGAACAAGGAGGTCTGTGCAAAAATCGGTTTCCCAAAAGTTCCATCCTAGCAGCTGAAAGAAGAAAACCATCTCAAACATATTCTCCCCAGTATAGGAGAAAAAAATAAGAAGTAATTGAAAAATAAATAAATAAAAAAAACATAAAAAGGAAGTAGTACTCCCTCTGGGTGCTGATGAGATAGCAGAGTAGAAAATAAGGGTTCCATGAGGCATTCTCTTCCTTTCAGGTCCAGCTTACTTTCCAAGAAACCATGGCTGTGGGTGGCCTAAAAATATACCCAAGAGCCTGTCTGACCTCATAATGTCTTTATTTTTGTCTCCAAGTTAATATATTTTCCTTTCCTCAGTGGAAAGAAAGCACTAACTTATAACTAAATAAACTAAGAGCAATATACAAGTATGAGTGTTTTGCATAAATATTTACTAAAAAAATCTTTCTAAGATCCTTCTTTTTTAATAAAGCTGCTCAAAATTAAACAGTCACATTTTTGAATCTCTCTTTATGAGCATAGTTTTCTATTTCTTGCCCATGTAATTATGATTATCCAAATTGTGTAATAACATATATTAAAGAAAACTTGCCAGGTTCTGACACTTGTTCATTTCAATTAAAAGTAGTATCAAGATACAATTGAAGTCAAATGTTTTCAAGGTCCAGAATAAATTTTGAATTACTTCCAACAATGGAATTTAATCTTTTCCCTCTTTTTCTTCCTAAAAAACAAGCGTGTTCAATATATCTGTGAAAAAGGCAGATGCCTCCAAATTCATTCTCTGAAGTAAAGGGATTTATTGTTCCAGCATATTTCTCTTTGAGATAAGGTGGGATTGGGAGCATAATTCAATGGAATAAGCATGGCCAAAATGCCTAACATAAGAGATGTTGTAGGTCATAATCCTAGCCACGCCAATAACTTCTTGTTCAATAGCCTGATCTCTCCAGCAATAAATTGATAGCAAAAACATTTCCTCCTCCAGATTGGTTATGGAGAGGATTGAGGGAAGCAATACAGAAAAACACTAAAAAAAAATGTCATCTGAAGTGCTGAATGCCAGATTCATCATTTCATAGAAGGTTTCTCTCTCAAGGACTCCAGAAGATACTTTTATGGAAAATCTATGGTTTTACCATACACATTTCTTTATTTTCTCTTCTTCTTTTCTATCTGTTAGTGTTTTACCTTCTTTTCCTATTCAATATCTCCTTTTCTATCCCATAAATTAGAAGCAATAGATTAGCCCTACTGAATGAACCCAGGACTCAAAATACTCATACTCCAGCATAGCTTCCTGTATGAATATTACAGAGGCCTTGATATTATTCTGTTTTATTTCAGACATAACTTACCTCTTCATTTGAGGCAATTATTTCCAAAACTCAGTACTTATGTTTATCTCTGCATGATCCCTAGAATTGTACTGGTTTATGCAAGGAGGTAACAGAATTGAAGTATTTGGCCAAGTGGCTTCTAAGCTCAGTTCTTAATTCCAGGCCCTTCCTGTCTGATAGTATGGGGAAAATAGCACTGGACTTAGAATAAAAAAACTTGGGTTTATATATGTGACCTGCCACTTAACTAGCTCCATGACCTTCAACAAATCATTTTACCTTTAGGGACTTTAATTCTTCATCTACAAAGTGAGAGAGTCGGACTAGAAAAGTGGCATCAAACTCAAATAGAAATGGGAACTATTAATCTAGATATAAGAATCTCTACAGGTCACATATTCCTTGATTTTAAAATATAATATTATCTATGTTTTATTGTATTTTTATTTTTTTAATTGCGTATTATTTTAACATTCAGTTCAGGTGGTTTTTGGGATTGTGGCAAGTGGGCTCTATTTCTAACACCTCTGTACTAGGTAACCACAACCTTCTCTTTTATTCTGTGATTCTGAATTTGGGGATATCTCAAAAGCTCCATATCATTGTGACCACTTCCTCTGCTCTCCACCTGCAACCCCACCCAACACTGCTGAGTTTCCTAACCAATGAAATGATGAATAATGACGATGGTATGAAAAGAATGTAATAACAGATGACAAAGACTCATACTACAAAATATACTTGAGGACTTCACCATTAATCTATAATGAAACCAGAGTATTTTCACAGAGAGAACTGTTATCCATTATTGTTAGGACAGATTACTTGTCCACAAAATCTTAAAAAGCAATGTTTTAAATGTATGCCATTATCTTCAAACTACATGGAATAACAACAACAACAACAAAAAACACTTTAAAAGTATAGAGACCTAGAAAAGAATAACAAAATAATGAATGAATAGGATGAAGCACATATCATCCCTGTTTTTCCTGACTGCTATACTGTAAAGGAACTAAGGTTGCTATCAGTGAACCTACAAAGAATGAGCTTACATCCTAATACTTTATTAGAAAAAACAGCCATTTTACTTAGTTGTACAACTGAACATTAAACATGTATGTATATTTGCATATATATATATATACATATGTACTTATGTGTGTATGTATTTATGTGTGTATGTATATATAATAAAATAGTCACTTTTCCTAGGACTATTTATATCTGAACCCCAATACAGATTGAAAACCAGTTAATAATAATTCTTCATTCCTCTGTAGAAACCCAAGATTTATAAAACACGCTCTTTGTAATTAAGGGGAAGAGGTAATGATGTATTTACCTCACAAAATCCTCAGTTTGTATATTTCCTGTAGTGTTGGAAGGAATCTGAGATAAAATCTGGTTCAAATCTCATTTTACAGATGAGGAAACTGAGACTCAGAAAAGTTAAGTGAAAGTTGAGTGACTTGCCCCTGGATATACAGTTAGTAAATGACAAAGGTTAGATTTGAACTCAGCCCTTTTGACTGCATATTTAAGGTATATTTTCACTTTATTAACTTGCTATTCAGATTGTTACTCTAGAATTTTGTAGTTTTTCATGAGTTCATTTCCTGTTCCTTCATATTCCTATTATCAGTCTATCATAAGTCTCAGACTATTTTTTTTTCTCTAAATTAACAACAGGTTTTCTTTTTTCTTTACCTGAAAAATAAATGATCAAAATACTTAGATTAAAATACTATGGTGATAGCATTTAAAACTCTACTCTTGTCCAGTCTCCTGATTCTATTTCAAGTCCTACAAAACCACCTAGTTTGGATAATTTAGGCAGCATTCCAAGAATTACAGATTATGGGTCTGATCAGCAAATGTGCATAAATCTTATTTCCATAGACATTGCCCCCCAGTGTAATCGCAGTGAAAATGTACAACAGTAATATGGAAAGAAGCAAACAGAACAAAACAAAATCCTGCCTCACAATATCCTCATATACATTAGAATGAATTAGTGAAGGATAAAGCATTTTTATATTTCATTGAGATTGTTTACTTGTATTTCCAATTGACTTACTTTGAATAGTAGAATTATGTGGATCAGTCTTGCTTATGCTTCTCGTTGACTTCAAATTTATTTTGCCTTCTGAATCTGTTTCCCAGAGGCATTTTGCCTTAGCTCATCAATATTTACCAAAAATTCTTTTGTACATTGTTATGACAAACACTCTGCATCTTTTAAACAAAGTCTAAATTTTAGGAAAAATTCTAAAACTCTTCAAGTTATGCTTAAAAGATATTAAAATGCTTAACCTACATTTAAAATGGTCACAGCTTTATTTTATTTGTATATGTTAATACAGAGACTTCCTTCCAAAAGAAAGTGAAATGCAACTAAAATTAAACAAAAATATGGTAAAAAAAAAAAAAAAAACTTTCAAAGTTTCTCTCCCATTGAAGAGAAATCTCTTTGAAAATGCTGTTCTTTTAGATTATACTTAAATTACTGTGACAACTTATTTTTAAAAAATAATCAAGGTAGCATTTCTCTTTTTCTTTCTTCCTACTACTTTTCGATTAGGCAAACCCTTTACAAAACTGAGTAAAATACATGTTTGGAGGAAATCTTTCCCATTTCAGCACTTCTTTTATCTTTTGTAAAGCTTTCCAGTGCCTTTCCCATACAATTTCTCCCCCACTTCCGCTTATCTCTGGCACCAACCTCCTTTGTCTGAATTACCTCATGTCCTATACCCCAGGGCATTGTCAATGATTGCCTAGGTTATCTAAGAAATTGATTATGTTAAGCATCATTGAGTAGAAATGACCTATTCTAATGAGTTGTGGATTTTAATATGAAGTTTAAATGTCTTTGCCCAAAGAAATGGTCAATACAAGTCAACTGGACTTAGAAAAAAAACCTTTGAATATCACAAAGTCATCTATTAATCTTGTTCACTTATTTTTCTTCATTCCTTCATTCATTCATTCATTCATTCATTCATTCATTCATTTATTTTTGGAAGGGGAAAGGTAAGGCAGTTGGGGTTAAGTAATTTGCCCAAGGTCACACAGCTAGTTAAGAGTCAAGTGTCCGAGTCTGGATTTGAACTCTGGTCCTCCTAACCCCAAGGTCAGTGCTCTATTCACTGTGCCACTTCACTGCCCCTCTTCATGTATTTTTAATAATTTCATTAGAGACATTCTCAAAAATTTTTAAGAATGAAAAGTATAGAATCATAGATTGTTTGAACTAAAAGAAACCTTGGCAATCATCTGACCTAATTGCCTCCTTTCACAGATGAAGAAGATCGAATCAAGACTAAAAAAGTGGCTTAGCCAAGTCACTGGCAGAACAGGAATTTCAAACTGGTCAGTTTAGCTCCCTTTTTATGACACCAAAGTACCAAATACTACTATTTTTTGTTTCTATTTTTTTCCTTTATCATGTAATTGTTTATGCATATGGTCTTGGTAAAAATCTCCATTTCTTCTACATTTTCTCTACTTTCATTAACAGGAGTGAAAGGAAAGGTTATCTCAATCCAATTAACTTGGGAGCATTTAATTATTCATAGTCTTAGATATGTTATCACTGCTCAAACAATTTTACCTGGAGGAGCATAAGACTTTGATGAATAAAGAAATGAACAAATGTTTAATCTAGTACCCTTCATGGTATTCCTCACTATATCAAAAGCAGATGGTGTACATGGGGATCGGGGAGGGTGGGTCATAAAATAAATGATGTGCAAGATCTACCCTCAAAGAGCTTATACTTTAGTAGAAAAAAGTAGATTAAGGATTGCATCATCTTTTTATCTAAACTCGTTAAAATCTATTCTCTCAAATTCTAAAGTACATATCAGAATATGCCAGACATTTCCCTCTTTGTTTTATCACTGTCTAAGTTCACCTAGTCCCTCCCTTTCGTGATTGCTACTTAAGGAACTAGTTCTTGATTTTTTCAAGTTAAGGCCAACATAGGAATTGCTCCCATACCAATTAAGCCTCCTGAATGATGACATTATCACCAATGAATTTTTTTTCTTAGTTCTACTTTAGCAGAAAATATCAAAAGATGTGCAGACACTTGAAATCACATATCTTTCCTTCTATGATGTCGTTGTCTACTTTTGGATGTCATCATCCAATTATTCCCTCTGGCCAGAAATTCAGTTAAATATGATATTACTTCATTTTTTTTCTTTCCTCTGACATCAAGATACTTTACACTATACTTACCTGCCCTATCTATTTCATGGACTTACCAGGACTCTAATCTCGTAGCATACAATGCCACTACACTACCTGATTCATGAAATCCATGTATTTAATGGAAACAATGCTGGTCAAAAAGAAACTGTATTTGAATACTGCCTTTAATTTCAACAAGTTATGATAACAATCAATCAACATCTTGGAATTTCAGTTTCTTCACTTATAAAGTAATAATATTTTAATACTGTGTGGTAATGTATTATTGTTAGAATCAAAGAAAATGATATGTGAAAAGCAGTGATATGTAAATGTCAGCTGATATAAAGAATCTGATCCTTTTGAATAAAACTCTCAATTATAGTATATTTATTATTCGTCCCTGCCTCATCACAAAAAGGTTGAAGGAGTCCTATGTAAATGTAGTATCTCATATACCATAATTATGTATCATAATCACATATTATATTGAAATTAGTAAAAAGGGAGGTAAAATAAATTAAACACTTCCTTTGTGGAGTTGTCTGGCTCCAGTCATTGCATCCTCCTTTCATTTTCTCTCTAGATCTTTGGAGATAGCAGAAGGAAATTTAAAAATCATCTGTACCCACAGTTCTTAGAAAGTTGTAAAGGAATATGTATGCATTAGAGTCCAGATCACATCTCTGGATCATATGCCATGAAAAGAGAAATTGGACAGAACAGTGCTACAGTTGAAATCAGTCTCCTTCCCCTGCTATAATATCCCAAGTTAATACACAATACAAGCTATTTCCTCTTATTATAGTCCCTGCCTCCATACTTGCTATAAGTTCAAAATATTTCTCATAGCTCTAGTCATTGGCCAGTAGAATCAGTAAAATGAAGATTTTCAATTACATGATTCAAGTTCTCTTCTTAAATTAGAGGTAAAATCCCATCTTTCGACATGGTTGTTGTTTAGTCACGTCTGAATCTTTGTGACCCCATTTGAGGTTTGCTTGGCAAAGATGTCAGAGGGGTCTGTCATTTTTTTCTACAGCTGATTTTACAGATGAGAAAACCACAGCAAACAGGTTTAAGTGACTTGTCTAGGATCACACACTTAGTAAGTAGCTGAGGCCAAATTTGAACTCAGAAATATGAATCTTCAAGACTCAGAACTCCATCCACTGTGCCACCTAGCTGCCTCATCTTGACACAGACTGTCACCTATACCTGGAATCCTTTCCCTCTTTGTCTGTGCATCTTGAAATGTCTAACTCCTGTGAAGGCTCAATTTATGTACTACACATGAATAGGGTTTTCTTGATTCCTTTAGTGGTTTGTGCCCTATCTGCCTCAAATATAGTACTTTGTTTAACTTGCATAACATGTCTTGTTTGATTTCTTCTCTCACACTCTCTCTGATCTCCTTTGATATAGTCTGTGATCCAGAAGTCTCATAAAAACAAAGCTACACACGTGCGTGTGTGTGTGTGTATGGGTTTGTGTGTATTCATTTCATTCCTCCTTTTCAAAAGCTGTAGGTGTGAGTGGTTCTGGAATTTCCTAAAGATAATAAATACTCTAAAGATCTGAGAAGGCAAGGTGGAGATGGGTTAAGGTAGATAAGTCCTTGACTTACTATCATTGTGTTATGTTTAATAAACTCTATCATCATAACATGTGAAATACTCGAGTCTTATACATATGAGAGTCATAGTTAGATAGACAGAAGAGTTTCAATATGGCTTAGTCATTCTAAAGCTGTGTGCAGGCTATAGATCTTATGTTTTCTTTTCTTTTCTTTTGTTTTTAATAGCTTATAACTAGATAACAATGTCAACTGAAACTACAGACTTTTGAGTGGAATGTTTAAAGACTGGGTACCTTCTGATGGGGACACGGAGCCCTGTAGGAAGGTTATCCTATGACTGTGCCAGAGAGAATTGGGACTAATGACACAAGAGAATAACCTGTGATTCAGTCAGATATTGTACTGACTCACTGGAGAAGTGATTCATTGTGATGTTGCTTTTTTATAGACTTAAGGAATTTTAAGGTGAACATATCTGATCTATTTAAAGTGACATAATTATTAAATGTGCCATATATTTATCTATGTGCATGAATTATCTCCTCAGTATAATACAACCCTTATTGATGGGAGAGAATGTTTCATTTTAAAAAAATAATTTTCCAACATGTAGCATAGTACATATGCTAATATATGCTTTTGAAAATATATTATGAATACATAGCAAAATTTTTTTAAATTTTTAAATTGTTTCTTTACTCTTTCATTGCATATCCCCAAATTATTTTGTACTTTCTTTTTGATGAACCTTTAAATTAATCTAGAGAGACATTACATTTTTAAAAAAGGCAACCTAAGAAGGGCATCGCAGATGGGGAGTAGATGTGGAAAAGAGACACAAAACCAGAAATTTTTAACCTGACATATTAGTTTGGGAGAATAGAGAGAAATATTTAGAGATGAAGGTGACAAGGAGGGGCATGCAGCTTACTCAGATGAAAAGTCACACCTACCACACAGTTTAAATACCTGACGAAATATTTGTTTGCAGTTATGTGGAAATAGTTTAGGAGATCAAAAGGGATTTATAACATATCCTTATTTTACCTTTTTTTCAATGTATAGATCTGAATAAAAATGCAATTTAATTCTCAATATTGATGAGCAGACAAGGAATGACTTGTGCATAGAAAGCCTATTATTTCCACTTCACATTTTATGAGATGATATATATTTTCTGATTTACCTGAGAATTATTTGGTTCTATGTAATATTTATTAACAAAGTAGGTTATATTAGCTAAATAATTAGTAATGTTCTTGTATAGCAAACACAAATTAAATCTTCCTCCTCGAGCATCATATCATGTGTTAATTCATTATAAACCATAGTTACACTGCCATTTTAGGAAAGATTATGAAGATATAACTATGGAGAGGAATTCAAGACCACAAGTCAAGCATGTATTAGAAAGCAGAGGAAGAAATAATCCCAAAGATGTTATAAATTTCCCTATTTCTAACTATTCTTCCTATCAAAAGTTTTCATAAATATAGTCTAGTTTCTGCAAGTGTTTTAATATCATCTTATGATTGAGAATCAACAATTTCATGGGTTTTCAAGGATATTACTATATTATACTATATATACTATAATATTATTATATTATACTTATTAATACATATACTCATTCCCATAACTGGATGACTGGTTTCCACATCATACTGCTACAGAAAACTACAATTCAAAAGAACTTCAGAGGTCATCTTGTATGATGCAAAAACGTAGGCAGAATTTGTGTTCATGGTTATGAAATAAAGAAAATATTCCTAAATGTACCCTACTTATTTAGCTTTTCCCATCCTAACTTCATCTTAAATCTTTCCTCCAGATATATTGGTTACAGAAGATACTCCTTTTTTCTTAGAACTCAGAATATTAATACTCCATTATAGTTAGTGGACCCATATATTGCAGAAGCAGATACAAAATGATCTGTTTGGCATTCAAGGCCCTTCATATTTTCATATTCTCTTCTTTTGATAATGTTTCTTATCATTTTTCCCCCAATATTCACTTCTTGATTCAGTGACGCTGACCTCCCTGGATGTTCCATGGGCAAGACACTCCATCTCTTAGCTACAAGAATGCTCTCCCTACTTTCCTCCAACTGCTAAAGTTTCAGGCTACTTTTAAATTATAACTTATAAAGGAAACTTTTCCTTTGTTTTTCAGCCATTTTGGTTGTGTCCAACTCTTTGTGACTCCATTTGAAGTTTTCTTGGCAAAGATATTAGAATGGTCAGCCATTTCCTTCTCCAGCTTATTTTATAGATGAGTAGACTGATGAAAACAAGGTTAAGTAACTTACCCAGGATCACACAGCCAGTAAGTGTCTGAGGCCAGATGTGAACTCTCCTGCTCTTAGCATAGTGCCCAGCATATAGCAGGTGCTTAATAAATGTTTATTTATTCTTTCATCATTTTCTATGTATGTTGAACAAGATGTCTCCATGACAATGGTCAACACTTTTACGAACTGATTTCAAAAGCTTCTCTCTTTCATACCAGTCTAATACAGAATATATCTATGACTGTGCATAATGTGGTATCATGATCTCAGAAGAATAAAAATTGTCAATGACCAAAAGGGCAGTGAAGAGATTTATATCAAGTTTAAGCATATTGAAGCAAGTTCTGAACCATGACTCTCTTGGATACAGTGGAGTAAAATATTTTATTGAAGAAAAATATGCTTGGAGTAGGAGGTGAATTGAACATAATACAAGAACAACCTATCAATTTTACATTTGTAAGATCTATTATATACTCCTCTTCTGATGCTGCCACCACTCCAGAGCAAGCTGTCATCACCTCGTACCTGGCTTATTGGAATAGCCTATTGGTTGGTCTCCTTACATCTAGTCTTTCCCTAATCTGATCCACCCTTGACTCTTTGTGACCTCATTCAGATTTTGTTGGCAAAGATACTGAAGTGGTTTTCCATCTCTCTCTCTCTCTTTATTTCCTCTCTCTCTCTTTCTGTCTCTGTCTCTGTCTCTCTCTCTCTATGTATATATATGTATATATATATATATATATATATATATATATATACACATATAGATAGATAGATACATACATACATATAGATAGATATAGATATGTGTATACACACAGCCATACATATACACATATACATACATATTAATGTATGCACACACATATACATATATGTGTATATTATATAGCAAACAATATTATATGTATAATTTAGGACATGTGTGATATATGACATATATATTTTTTATATATAAGATATATAAGACTATATATAAAGATACTCTCATTTTTTAATTTTTTTGTTTTAAATTCATTAACTTAAAAAAAAAATTTGACGTGAAGGCACTTGACTTGCTCTCCAAACACTCAGTTAATTTAGCTGGTTGGGTCCCCAGTGTTTACTTGTTGATCTCTTGTCCCTTCACAATCAAGCAGGAGCCTTGAAATACTTGGAGTTTGGGAAAAAGCAATGTTTTTTCCAATATTATAATTCATGAGCTTCTAATGGTATGTACCTTCTGCTGATTTTTAGTTGAAATCAGTTAGCCAGCCAAACCAATTAGCTTTTAGAAATCAGTATTTAACACAATGGTAAGACAACTTCCTCAAATTCCATGAAACATTATCCTACAGATATACACAGGGTCCAGGGACAATGTATTCTCAAAGTTAGAGAGCACTTGAAGCAAAAAGGTAACTTACATATCCTGTCACTATAAGCAATTTTCTCTACTTTCTGGGGTACTCAAAAAGCTCCCTTGAGGTATGCTTTAAGGTTTATGCTGGGTTCCTTTTAGACCTCTGAATCTGCCTTTTCTTATTGCATTCAGTTTGACCTTCCCTCTGGAATCAGACATTGCCAATATCCTTTGCTGGCCCAGGGACACTGCTATCACACAAATGACAATGTCCAAATCCTTTGTTGTCACTCCTGCTTCCTTCTCAACTCTCTTTTTTTTGTCATCATATCTTCAATACTTAACAAAGTGGACGGTACAGAGTAAGCACTTAATAGATATTTGTTCTTCAATTATTATTACCAACTATCATATTCAGTTTCTATTTTTGTTTAAACAGTCTGATGGATAATGCAACCTCCTGTCTCTGGAATCTAGTCTACAAGTTGAATTGTCCATCTATTTTCCGTTACAGGACCTACACAGTTTCTTGTAGTGCTTCTAGTATATCTTCAAGTTTCATTGTCTGTTTTTCATTTATCATGATATCAAGTGGGATAATTTAGCCCATTTTTCCCTCCAGGACCCTCTTTTAAGAGGACTGCCATCACTAGAGTCCCCCTCACCCCGAAATATCCTACCATGCCTACAGCCACCCTACAATATCTTTCTGGAAGCACACCTTGCTCTGATTCCACTGGTAAATTCTCCCTGAACCCTCCATTTTGTAAAGGACACCAAACCAGCTTGTTTTCATTCCTCTTCTAGACCTGTTCCTGACTTTCTCTGGACTTCAAAATTATGCCTCCATGCCACTTAGCTTTATTTTCCCCTTTTCCTTTTTTGTCCTCTTTTGCTTATATTAAGATGAGACTTTCTTAATTTTTGGCTTTCATTTTGTTTCAATTGAACTTCCTTCTTTCCTTCTTTCCTTCCTTCTTCCCTCTACCTTCCTGCCTTTCTTCTTGTCTTCCTAACTTCTATTGCCCTCTGGATTAATACTAGCTCCTGCTCAACATTGTGTGTCTTCATTTCTATGTATAAATATCTCTATCTATCTATCTATCCATCCATATTCATACAAACATGCATCTGTAAACATACACACATATATGTGTGTATATAATTATGGATATCACTATGCAATTGAAATTTTCCTCAAAATCCAATTAAAATTTCTAAGTTTTCACTAGGTTACCCTCCCTAGTTATTGGGCTCTTCATTCCCCTTAAATTTTGTATAATGTAGTGACAAGGGCAAGGTAGTAGCAAGACATAAAATGTACTAGTAGGGATTCAAATAGTCACAACTTATGAGAAAATATGAAAAGAAGTCTCACAGTATACATTCAAAATCTTGAAAAAAACTCATGCGAAGTTGTAGGGCTGGCACAAGATCTAAATCTGCCTTTCCTAATGAATGTTTTCTACTCATAAGCTAAACAGTTTCAAGTATGCACGTGGACAAAGATGTGCTTTTCGTTGAGATTAGGTAGAAGATAAAGGAAATGAGGAGGGGAGAAAAATAGACTCTGGGCTTTGTTTTCTTCATATGGTTAGTAAAAGTCTCTAATGCAAAAAAGTGAAAGCTTTGTTCCAGAATGACTATAAATAAAACAGCAAGAGAAAAAGTCAGAGAAACCACAGCAAGAGATGATTTATCCTTCATTTAGTGAGCTCAGGTTCCATCAAGTGACATTGTTTGGAGAGTGGGTAGCATTAAATGAACCACAGTGTTCCTTCATACTATGTTCAGCATGGCTAGCAATAAATTATGGAGTAAATCAATGTGATGAACCATACCTACTGTCTCTCACACTTCTCCTTCATATACCTCTTCATTCAAAGTTCAATTTTTCTAACTCTTTGACTCACCATCTTGGATAGACCTCATTTCTTTTGCCAGGTCCCATTAGGATTTAAACAGATAGATGTAGATTAGGACTCCTTGAGATGTCAGTGTGGCCTTTGGATAGCCAATGAACTATAGAGTGTGACCCCAAGGTAGGTGGGGGAAAAAAAAGAGAAACGTGGCACACCTAATTGTACCATAACATTCACGTAGAGGATAATTTTTTTCCTCTTGACCCCCATAGGCCGTCAGCTTGTGTCCTGAAAAAACTAGATTCGATGGGCCATGTAAATACTTTTGCTTTCATAGTTACAGATGTTATTACTGGCTACGAAATTAGCCAGCCTTTTAAAGAAGCCATCCAGAGTATTTGACTTGATGACCTTCGCTTACAGTGTAAGCCACAGGTTGACCACAGTGATATTTTCTTTTATTGGTTTCAAATTTACCTTTTAAAATGTAATTGAATGCCTTTTATTTGCAGGTTACTGAAGGGCACAGAGTGGTTTACTGTGTGCTCTCCATCATTTCTAGTCTCTCAATTAAGTCTAATAAAGTGCTCTCCTCTTTCTCATTTTAACTTAATCTTCGTAGTGCCCCTAGAAATAAGCTAAGGCATTTCTCTTTAAGCATTGTTTCCTATCCTGAATAACAATCGACATATCATCAATAATAAAATCTTACAAATATTGTACCTCAGGTTATCCTGAAGACATAAGTCAATTGGTCATTGTTACTAGTTAACTCATCACTGTCCGACCCAGCAAAAACATGAAATATGAACACAAAATATAATCAAAGCATAGTCCCAAAGTAAAATGTAATAAACCAGTCTAAATGAATATGTTAGCAATCATGTACATGAATACTACATGATAACTATCAGAACTGGTCAACTAGCAAGATGATCTTTCAACTACTTTAAAGGTATGTGATTTGGTACAATAGAAGGCATGTAGAATCAGAGGACCTGTATTTAATTCCTGGTTCTATCCACTATTCCCTGTTCAGCCTCGACCATGTCAAAACATTGGCCTTTTCTGGTCCTTAGTTTCCTCTCTTATAAAATACAAAAATTGAATTAGAAGATCTCTAAAGTTCTTTCCAGTTCTATAGCTCTGATTAGGAACAATGATTAGGTAAAAAAAAAAATTATTTTATTATTAAAAGCCACTCTCCATGTCTCCAACCATTGCTAAATTAACCCTAGGGAATATTAAAAACAACAACAGATATACAGCATACATGATATCTTGGTAGCGATTCTCCAGACTATTGCAATCAAGTTTAACCTTCTTCAGGTTGCCCTCTGGACTTCCTCTACTATGCCCCAATTCTTCATTCTGAAACCTCACTTCAACCCTGGAATTCATGTCTTGAAAGAATCCTTTGTCCTATGCTTTCTCCCTCTGATTGGATAACTCCTCCCAGAACCTCTAGTAAAAAAAAGGATCTGAGGCTGAGCACATCTCATTACTCTCCAGGGTGCAGTACTGAGTTCCTCTACCTACCATATCACATGTAACCTACCCCCAAAAAACACACGTTTCAGCCTCCTTTCATGTTTAAATTCTTTTTTCTTCCTTCATTGACTTTTTAGGCATTGATTACATCTCTACTTGTTTTTTATAATCTCAATGGTTACCTCAGTGTACTTAATAAATGTTTGTTGATTGAATGATGGATTTTTTTGTTGAAATCCTAGACTGAACCTATGAATCACTGCTGGTATAGTTGAATTTCTTAGCCTACTTCATGGCAAGGATATCTAATTAGATAGTTTCATTTAAAAAAAAACTGAGAAATGGTAACATTTAAATAAAAATTTCAAGTATAATCATAGATAATACCTGACACAGGTTAATATTTACTCCTTTTTGTGATCATTGCTTCATGAAAACTTGTTTATTTTATAAAAAAAATTATTTTCTCTTACTCTTAAATCCTTGACTATTCATGTCTCCATGTCAGACTCTTACTGCCTTGTTATAAGGTATGAGTTCCATGTTGAAACTTGCTATCTCTTCAATCAATTAAACAATAAACATTTAATAAGCATCTATTATGTGTCAGGCCCTGTGCTAAGTGCTAGGACTGCAAAAAGAGGCAAAAGATAGTCCCTGGTCTCAAGGAGCATGTAGAGGGGAACCATTGTGCCAGCAGTGTTTTAAAATAGAAAAATGGTTTCAGTTCTGCCTCTGATACTTATTTCTTGTTTGAACTTGGACAAATTACTTTTGCATCCCGGACCTCGGTTTTATCATCAATAAAAGGAGAAGGTTTGAGTGGATGATATCTGACACTTTTCACCTATAGATCCCTGATCTTATGATATTATTTAACTCAACATCTTGACATGAGCAGTTTAGAGAGTATAGTTGCACCAACAAAGCTCTATCAATCCTTCATTTTTTTTTTCCTGAACTCTCCCATAAGTTGTCTCCTCAAAATGGTAGTGGTAAAGTCCCTGCAATTGTCATGGCTGGAGTGTGCCCAAATAGACCAGGATCATCATACATAAAATATCAGCCTCTTGTGTCTAGTTATTCTGTTCTTTGTGCCTTGCATGTATTTTTTTTTTATACTCTACTCCTATGGCTTGTCCCTCCAGATGTGGGAATTTCAATATAATGGGACAAGACATCTGTCATCTCTTGGCTTCTCAGTTTTCTAACTCCACCTGCTTCATAAAGGAAAGATTTTTTTAAAAAATTACATTATCTGAATATCACTAACATAACAAAAATGAATTTTGATGTACTGGATAATAAGAAAGCTTTAAGTATAGAGTTTAGATTAGTTTAGTTTTAAAATTTATTTCATAATCCAGATAAGATTCAGTTATCAGAACCTTTAATTATTGAATAAGAAAAATGTTCTCACTTATGCAGAAAATGTGCCCTCTCCAAAGGTGTAATGGAATGATTTGAAGATTCTTTGTTGTTGTTGTTGTTAAATCATGGATTTGAATTCAGAATCTACTGTATAAAAAAGAAATTAAGCATTCATAAAATCTAACTAATTCCATTCAACTCATCAAGCATTTATTTAGTTACTGCTGCGTGTTAAACACAAGCTTACTCTCATAGTTAGGAGGTGAGGTGCAACTTCCTTTCTTTAGCTACCGAATGACAAGAATGAATCTGTATATCCAATTTGCCTTAGTTCCTAAGTCATTTAAATCCAGAGGGAGCCACTTGTGTACAAGCAAGTGAATAATATGTATGGAATTTATCTTAATTTGTTTGTACTTGTTTGTGCAATCCTTTCAATTTCTCTTTGAGCTAATGAATACTAGGTGAGAATGAAATGTGTGTAAACATTTTAAAGAGTAGGGAGAAAAAAGTACACAAAAATCACATTCCACAGCAGGACCTTCCATTAACTCTCTCAGAGTATTAAAAAGAATAAATTAATTATCAATGAGTAGAAAAAATTACATAAAAGAACGACAAACTACATAGCAACCAGAGCACCAGAATATCAAAGGAAAAACAAATGCAGCATTATTTATCTCCAAGGACCTGGACAAGAGGTACTCTAAGGTTGCTTCTGATTCTAAATCCAGAACTTTTATTCCCTGGGTCAAACTGTGCCTGGGGCAAATAGCACAAAGCAATTCTTCAGTTAAGGTGTGGGAGAGTAAAGGGTAACCCATGATTAGGTTGCAGCTATTATTGTCTATTATTTTGAGTAACTCTTACAAACTAATGCTAAATACTGTTGTTTGTATAAGATATATTGTTGTTCAGTCACATTAACCCTTCGTGACACTATCTGGGGTGTTTTTTTTTTTTTGAATGACTTGTTTATTTACTTTTAGTTTATAAGATTCAGTTCCACAATCCTTTGAGTTTCAGATTTTCTCCCCTCCCTCCCCTCCACCCCCATGGTGGCGTGCAATCATGTATAGGATCTGCAAATACTTTCACATTGTACAATAGTTTGATTATATAGAAGGGTTGTAACCTATGAGTGATCACTGTGAAAAAAAAGCAAAACCAAACTGAAAAAGAACAATAGCATGTTATGCTTCAATCTCCGTTTAAACTATAGTCTTTCTATGTCTTTCTCCGAGTTTAGATTTCTCCTTCCATCCTGAGGCTTGTAGAGTTGTCTTTTAGTTGTTCGTTGTTGAGGATAGTCCAGTTTATCAAGATTGGTCATCATATGTATGATGTGTCTGTGATTGTGTACCATTTTTTCCTGGTTCTGCTCTTCTCACTTAGCACCAATTTGTATAAGCCTCTCCAGGCAATTATGAAGTCCATCTCCTTCCCATTTCTTATAGTATGATAGTATTCCATTACATTCATATACCATATCTTGTTCAACCATTCCCCTATTGATGGGCATCCCCTATATTTCCAGTTTTTTGAAACCATAAAGAGAGCTGCAATAAATATTTTTGTACATATGTGTCCTTTTCCCACTTCTGTGATCTCTTTAGGATATAATCCCAACAGTGGTATTGCTGGGTCAAAGGATATGCAATTATTTATAGCCCTTTGGGCATAGTT
>CM053589.1:64197205-64244636 GCA_028646515.1 Pseudochirops corinnae | reverse complement strand
CAAAGTTGTTTTGATTTGCATTTCTCGAATCAAAAGTGATTTAGAGCATTTTTCCATATGCTTAAAGATATCTTTAATTTCTTTCTCTGAAAATTGCCTGTTCATATCCTTTGACCATTTATCAATTGGGGAATATCTGGGGTGTTCTTAGCAAAGATACTGGAGTGATTTTCCATTTCCTTCTCCACTAGATTAAGGCAAATCAAAGTTAAGTGACTTGACCAGGGTCACACAGGTAGTACATGTCTGAGGCCAGATTTGAACTCAGGTATTTTTAACTCCAGGCCCAATGTTCTATCCTCTTAGCCATGTATCTGCCTCCTATATATGGATTATTTATTTAAAATGATTCCAGTCTCTTTTAATAGTACAGCCTGGAACAAAACTCTAGTCACTCTACCCTTGTTATAGCATTATTAACTCTTATAAGTATCATTTTAAATATATAAATACACATACACAAAGAACAAGTACTGGTGATGAGGTGCAGGCTCTGGGAACCCCCTTGAACTCTGATTGAATCTTCCCATTTGATGAGGCATTTGCATGAGCCCATAAGCCTGTCATTGTGGCTCTCCCTAAACCTTTGTTACTAGCTTGCCCCTCAATTGTCCATCTACTTCCCATCCTTGAGCCTATCAGAATATCTATAGCAAATCAACTGTTACCTGACCTCATTAACTACTCCTAATACCCTCCCCCAACTCAGTACTGGAATCTGACCTCATCTGACTCCTCCTGAAGACCCTCCCCAAACTCCTGCCCTAGACCACCCCTAGATTCTTCCCACAACTTTTCTGTATATAAGACCCCATCTTGCCTCCAAGTGTGAGAGAGCACTATAGAATTTTCGAGCACAGACTGGCTCTGTGTTCAATATAAGTGAACTTTTAACAAAGTTTACTTTTCTTTGGCTGAGAGAACACTTGAGTCGAATTCATTCAGCAGGACCCACTGTATTGGTATTTTGAGGTCTATACCTCAACATTTTATGATTAACCTCTTCACTGGTACTTTCTCTCCCACTCTTCAAAAGATACAGAAAGACATTTCAACAAATCATATGAATAATAAACTGTAAGGCATCTAGGTGGTGCAGTGAATAGAGCACTGGCCCTGGAGTCAGGAGGACCTGAGTTCAAATCCAGCCTCAGACACTTAACACTTATTAGCTGTGTGACCTTGGGCAAGTCACTTAACCCCAAGTGCCCTGCCTTTCTCCTCCAAAAAGACAAAAAAATAAATAAATAAACTGTACCTGGAACTTCCGTTTTGAACTAAATATAATCAAAGTTATGTTCCTTGTCAATTGACGCTGAAGGATTTAAATTATGATAACAATTTATACTTACATAACACTGTATAATTTATAAAATATTTTCTTGACTACCCACTGAGTTAAGTACTGAGTGAATTTAATGAAGAATGCCCTTTGAGACTGGATCTGTAAATCACTGATCTAGGGTACTCCAGTATGAGGAATCTTCCACTTCCATTGCAAATCAATACCTTCTGCAAAACTCGGAGTGTCATAGAATTCAGGTTAAGCAGCTTGCTGCTGGTGACAGAACCAATTTGTGTCAGAGGCAAGAAGTGATGCCAGATTTTTTTAGTTCCTTTTGAAATTACTGTTATATTTCATATTTCCTTTCTTTCATTGGTTTTGCTCCTCCCAAAATCTATTGCATTGTTTTGTTTGTTGTGGTTGACAACAAAGAGAAAAATTCTAGTTAATTGAAGGTTTTAGTTAATGGTATTCTATTTAACCAAAGATGTGTTCTGTTTGTTTGTTTTTTAAGAGCTCCAGAGCACATATTTGTCTAATAAGGAAACACAACTTGTTAGCATCTACAAACCTGTGTAAAGACAAGGGAAATGATTTGTTATATTATCAAAAAGTATGCAACAGTGAAATTATGATTAGTAGCACAGATAGCATTAATTATGAGACCTGAAACTATGATATATTACTGTAAATCATATTATATCATCATATTTTGTTTTGTTTGTGTATGGCATAAGGACATTGTGCTAGTCTTAAATTTAGGAAATCCTCTGTTCAAATATTGCTTCTGACATATAGAAGCAATGTGACTATGGATAACTCATATAATATCTTACTGCCCTAAGCAATTCTCTCAGATTATAATTGGAAATGAGTTGTTCTATAGATTGAGGTAGTTTATACTATGGGAATACTTTTGACTGATGACATCATAGGTTCAGGCAACTATCTCCACTAAATTATAGTATTAGTTTAGAGTTAATAAAGATTAAATCAGGGGTTTAAATAGACTAATGTGCTTTTACTTAAGAAACTATAGAAATGGAAAGATCTTTTGCAAGACATCTTAAAGTAACTTATGTAAAATACTACAAATTATCATATCATTATAATTCCCATGTTCTCCAAGTAAATTGTTCATCTACAGTACATATGACAGAGGCCTCTGCAACTCTTGCCTGCCTGAGGTTGAAGTGGGAAATTTATGATTCCACTGGGTTCCATGCCCACACTTACCACCCCTAAATTAATAAGCTAGTCCCAGTACCCTTACCAGAATTTTTCTAACCACAAGGATCAGAGTATATCCCCAGTGGGTTGTATTTGCTTCCATCCACTCTCCAAATACTAGAGCTCAATTTTACTGAGCAAAGAACTGAGGATTCAACTTAAATGTTGTAATCCCTCTCTCACCCCCAAATAGTGCCCATAGGTACTACCAGGAAGTGGAAAAAGTCATCTATTCCTATAGTCTAGAATCAGCAAAGGAATCTCTTCTTTACTGAGGCAAGAATCTGAATGAACCAGGGTTTAAACACATTGTGCTGACCTTTACTTTTTTTCACTGGGGCTCAAAGTGGCTCAACCCTTGGAAACAATGCAGCCTCTGAAGTATTGACTTCAAACTAACAGCTCTCTAAAATAAAGATATGCATTATCATTACACCATGAACCAATAAAATGAAACTGAGTGGGTGGAGAACTTAGAACTTAGTAGGTTATCTAGGGGAGAAAATTAAGTTTTGTCTTTCAATTTATCACATTTTCCACTCTGTTCAACAAGTTTTGTGGCTTCTCTATCATTCTCTCCAGTCAAATCTACTTCATCTTTACCACACCCTTCTCTGCACCCAGGGCTGGTGGAGGGGGGGAAGGAATTAGCCGAGTTAACTATTGGATAACAATCAAACCCAAATTCTTGCACCTGGGCTCCAGATACACAAAAGCTATATGATAAAAGAAACACCAATGCCAGTTTCTTCAGTGAAGTTGTGCCAAAAGAGAATACAAAGTGAAGAAAGACTACTGAATTGTCCCAGGAATGTTTCCCCTCATTTTCATTGACTGGATTGCTTTAGACCTGTGCTGTCAGTTTTCTTTCCTTTACTGACCTCATAGCATTCTCTTGATCTTCGCAAGCCATTTTATGGTTTTGCTTATGTAAAGTTTCAACCTGCCATAACTGGGAGCCAATGTTTAATTTGATGTGTGTGTGTGTGTGTGTGTGTGTGTGTGTGTGTGTGTGTGTATGTTTTGTTTGGCAAAACAGTAGACTAGGACTCCAGCAATCTGGCATCTAGTCCCAGTTATATCCCCAGACTAACTAGTTCTGTAGCTTTTAAACCAGACTCTTAATCTGTCTTAATCTGTCTAGTTCTAAATTTCCTTATCTGTAAATTGAGAGTGGATAGGGTTGAATAGATGATCCTTCCAGTTCTAAAATTTGAAAGTTTTATCATACATAAAGTCAAAGCTATATTAGCTAACAGTTGATCACCTTGATTTTTTTCTTATCTCTCTTCTCCATTTTTTTTCTTTTTCTCAAATCATCTTACATTACTGAAATAAATGTTCCCTGCTGATCTCCATCTGCCAAACTGGAAGTGATGCTTCAAAGATGCCTTCCCTAATGATCTCTTACCCTACAACAAGGCACATGGAAAGTGATCTCTCCAATGGCTCATTAGTAAACTGGATTTTTTTGCATGTATGTAGGCATGTATGCATGTATGTATTTCTTCATATCTGTGCATGCACAGATCTGTCTGTGTGTATATAATAAGAGAAAGGACAATAAGTCCAATCTCTATAAGGGTTTACTGATGCATTCCCAATGTAAATTTTGTAGCATGCAAATATTCTGTAACTGGTTCTACTCTGCCAACCAGGTGAGGAAGAGATGGACATTTGAATGGCTACTGACACATAATTGGGCTGCATTCAAAAGACATTAAATAGCAAAAGTGAGGTTTTTGGCTTTTGTTTTCTCTTTCCTAATTGGTTACATCTGAGAAAAAGACACATGCTGTAAGTTTCTAGAAAAAAAAAGTCATATGCCTACCCTAATCTAGGGCCAATATGTAGACCATGAATATGGGCCTTTTTTCTTTACCTCCTTGTGTCTTCTGTTTCCTGTTTGGTGATGAATGATATAGAGACTATTGTTCTCTTTATGTTTTTATTCTGTGTATTTATTATGGAATAGAATTTGAGACAGCCATGAAATTGTAAGAGTCAAAAACTTGGAACAGAGCAATCGGAAGAGTGCACACATCAGAATCCATGCTAGATTTTGCAGCCAGCCATTCCTAGGGTTTTGTTGTTGTTGTCCTTTGTTTTGCTTTGTTTTAGCACAGCTCAGTGGTGGATTAACTTCCATACTCATCTCCCAAACCAAGATGATGGGCCCTACGACAATGTAGCTATTTTGTCCTGGTTTTGATGACTCAGAGTCTGTAAATATTAATAGTATCTGTTCTGGCCAAAAACTCTGAGAGTCTTCCTCTCCCAGATTCATTCTTTTGGGAAGTTTTGCCTCAATTCTTGCTTAGCCTTTAATCACCTAATGGGCTTTGCCTCGGACAAACTGAGACCTGGGAAAGACCTTAGCTTAAAAAAGGCAGGGTCTCCCTCTGGATCCTGGAACATTACCAGTGGTCTTGACCTATGTCTTGCAACTACACTGATGATTATGGAAGAGAGTGAGGCTGGTGACTTTACATGGCCCTGCCTCACTTAAATCCAATTAATTTGCAAGTCAGGACATCACCCTTAAGATGTCATTGGTCCTCTTTGAAAATGAAGGATTAATAAAAACAACAACCATTTTGTCCATTGGCTACCTGTAATGGTAATTAACTTAGCCCTTAGTAATTAAGGGCTAAGTACCAACTACTTCTGTGAAAGAAACAGAAGGTGTGAACTCTGTCTCCTGTTGCTGACATAACAGGAAGGGGTTGGTGTGTGTGCTGGGCTGCTACTGGAATGAGAACTGACTTGGAGTTTTCTATGACACCAGAAACTGGTGAAGGTTCAAGTGGCTGTTGCCTCCTTGAAGGCCAAAGTGGTTGCTGCCACCTGGAAGGCTGAGATTTCTTCTGGGTCCTAGGACCAGCTGAACTGCTGGAGGACTGAAGAAGCATGACCGAGAAGAAGGCTTTGTTTGTTTGTGGCTCTGTTGATCCTTGAGTTCCCAGCAACATAAGTGGTGAAGGTTTTGAGATGTGCTGGACCCTGTGAACTTCAGTGTGTAACAAGAACTGTCTAGAGGACTGGATAAGAACCTGGGAGCTGTCTGCCTCTGAATCCAAGTGACTGTTTGGTGGATTCAGGTAGGAGCTGGGACCATGAAAGAGGATCCAGGGAATCTGAGAGAACACCCCGAATCAAGATGAAGAAAAGGCCTCTCCTTGGATGTTGAACCCTGTGATAAAACTGAAGTTTACTAGACACAGAGGGGTGGAAGGCTTGTGTAATTTCCTAATGATTGTATTTAGTTACTAATGATACTTAGTAATTGTGAATCTGGATAAGTGACTGATTAAGTTAACTTATGATTGCCGCATGAGTGGAAGGCTGACTTGTATTGTGGAAGATTGAATGATTAAGTAAGGAGGGTTTCCCCCTTAGCGAAACCAGATGATTATTCTTTTGTTCTTTATTCTAAATACTGTAGCCACTTTAGTGAAAGTTATGTGGCCATTCTAATGTTAAGCTGTTGTGAACACTATATTGTGATTTTCTGTGATAAAATGCAATGTTGTGGATATTATACTGTACCTTGATTTTCTGAGAAAGTTTGCCTTGATTTGTTATGGAATAAATGCTGTGTTCACTATACTATGTAATCAGAACCTTAAAAGCTATTCACAGTAGCATTATTTTGGGAAGCTGCTCATGTATGGCATCACACTACCCAAATTTGAATGACGGAAAATATGCTTTATAGAAACTATATTAAGTTTTAGCCCACTCTTCCCAGCAACTGAGATGATAGGTGGGAAAAATGTGATCACCCTTGTTTGGTGAGGGCAAGGGAAGGGTAGGCATGGTTGGGGGATGTTGGTGCTTCTGTTCTTGCTTTATCTTCTGAATAAATATCCTTTTGTAAAATTATTTAATACTAATTTTTTAAATGATGCCAGCATCATTTAATCACTGGCAATTGATAATGGGAAGAACACACTGGAATAGAGCCTTGAGCTTATAGCATTAAAGAAAGATAATCCTAACCTCCCATGGGTACCCCTAGATTCCTGAGTAGGAGATAAAGCTAGTCTTGTTTTGGAAGTATGTTTCCAATGCTACCCATGTCCTTTGAATTAGCATAATTATACTAAGATGTAGAGGAGAAGGACATTCTAACAGAGGGAAAAAAAGATATGGGATAAAGGAAGAGGAATAGAGAAGAGAAGAGATGAAAAACCTAGATGACCAGTTTTTAATACAATTTAAAATCAATTAAAAAAATAAAACCTTATAAACATTTTATACTCAATCTGTCTTTCTAGTCTCATCCTCCTGAACTCAGCAGTCCAACCAAACTGATTTTTCTCTGTTCTTCACAATACATTTCATCTCCCTAGATCCCTGCTTTTTCACTGGCATATCCCATACCTGGAATGTACTTCATCCTTACCTCTCCTTCATAGAATCCCTTTCTTACTTCAAGATGCCACTCAAATATCATTTCCTATATGAAACCTTTCCCGATTCCTTCAACTGCTAGAATCCTTACTCTCAAACTACCTCATATTTAATTTTCATGAATTCATGCTATTCTGATTATATTTATTCTTCAGTTAGTCACCTAGAGCCCCACAGTAACTCATCTTCCTCTCTACATACAGGGAAGGGAAAAGGGACCAAGGTGCCCCCAAATGGGTTTTCTCTGTGCCATCTCAATAACTAATCTAAATTTCTTTCCTCACCAAATGCTTAGCTGACCAGAAAAAGTCATACCTGCACATTCCCTATAATAGACTACAAGTTTTTCCAATACACACCATCCCACTGGGCTAGAAGCAAATTCAGGTAAAGGCCAGCCTGCCCTCTAATGATTTGAAAAAAGCAGAGCTAACTGTACATGCTTTAAGGAACGATCTCCCATTGGTCAGTCACATTTGTACTCATATATGTCTTTCCTGTCTCCTCTGTTATAAGCTTCTTAAGAGTAAGGATTGTTTCTTTTGTAACCTTGCACATTTATTGCATAGGAATCTCTAGAACCTAGTACAGTCTTTTGCACATGATAGGTGCTTAAAATGCTTTTTGATTGGTTTATTGATAAATTTTATAAATTAAGAGGGAGAAAAGACATGAGGGCAAGAGAAGGGAAAGAAGAGGGACAAATGAAGTAAAAAGGAAAAGCAGTAGGTGAGGAGGAAAGGAGAAAGAAGGAAAGAATTTCATGGTTTGTTTAAACTACTCAATCAGGAGAAGAGCATAGGCTTCTTAATTATTCACTATGTCTATAGCTTTTATTAGCAGGAAGGCCCAGGGCAGAATCTAGAAAGATCTGATACATGATGGAGAATAGCAAAAGAATAAAGAATCAGATAATCCAGACTGTCCCACCTCTTGCTAAGCCAATTTGAATGTAGTAGAAGTTTTCTCCAGGCTGAATTCTGGAGTATGTTTTTCTTTTTTTTTCTCCTCCAAGAGGAAAGACAAAACAAAACAAAAAATCTCAGGTCTTTTTGCAAATTGATTATTCCTCAGTGAAGAGCATCAAGCGTCAGGAATTTTAGCAAACATTCTGTCACTGTCAAAACCACAAAAAGAATACTGAAGAAGAATGTAAGAAGAGGCTAAAAGTACAAAACATTCTCAGATGCAGTATTAAACCAACAAATGCAGTTTTAATCAATCAGAGCTTTAACCACATGAGACACAGTTTTCCAAATACATACATAATGACCGTCTAATGGAGGGATAAATACAAACCTAGTAGTTTTCAAGAATGATGTGAAAAGACATTTCCATCCAGCTGTTCATAGAAAGCAGAATGATACACTGAGTTTTTCAAGCAGCTTTATTAACTACAAAAAGAACCCAAAGTAGAAGTTAAAAAAAAAGCCTTCTTGTCAGTTCTTACTCCTCCCAAGATGAAAAATGTGCCAAATGAAACTTAGCAACTGGTTTTCTATCCCAGTAAGAACTTCAAGAGTGGAATTCATAACCCCAATCAGAAGGGAAGTTCATGTGAAAAATTGCAAACTATATGGGATTAGTGAACTTTCACCTCCTGCAGGATATTGTTGCATTCTCTCATCTCATGCAGTGTGACAGATATTGCTATTCAAGCTTATTATTACTCATTAGTATTATAAAAATGATGTCCTCTCATTCACTAGGAGTCAGTTAAAATGACCCTAACAGAGGTCACAACATTGATATTATCCTATTAAAATATTCTGTAGACTAGTGCACAGGTCGATAAATTCGGACTTTTGTAAGGAACTGTATTAAGAAGTAAAATCACCTTGTAAAGTCTTACCAAGAGCATCATCAACATCACTTTAGGAGCAAATAGAAGGACGAGGATGATACATACCTCATCTTGTTCCCCTTTGACTTTTTTTCATGATAAATTAAAATCTTTTGAAAGCTTTGTATTACACAGAACTTAGAGGTTATATGTATTTGGTCAGCAATACTTATTCAAAATATTGTTCTTAAGTTTCTCTGCATCAATGTTATGTTGGAACAATTGTGGACAACAGTTCAATGTATGGTGAAGTTTTGGTTCCCGTATAATTTATTGACTGAGTTCTCAAGGACTTTTAAAGATTTTTTTTTTTTTAATACTATGGGAATTTGTCATCTGTCAATCCATTTAACACAATGAACTTCTAGTTTAGAAGTTTGGCCAATAGATCTTGTCTAGATAAATATTTGGTGGTTGCAGGGTTTTTCTTTATTTGTTTGTTTGTTTTTTCCTTCCTGCTACAATAGGTTTCACAAGGTTTTTTGTTTGTTTTGTTTTGTTTTTTCTTTAAACAATCTCTTGCATAAACTGCATTCATCATGATGATCACAGTTCTTAATAATAACATTTCCACAATTACTGTTGATGATCACCTCACCCCAAATTGCCATTAGAAATCCCTTTATTTCCACACAAAAAAAATCTTATTACTAAGCTATTTGTCCAACACTTCTTTGTTGGTATTCTTATTGGCTGAGTTCATGCAAAAAGTCCATTTTGTGATTTCATCTTTGGAACTTTGGAATTTAGATGCTACCTGAGAGTAATACGCTTTTGGTTACATTTATGTAACCAAATGCAATGGCTTATTCCTCTACTATTTCTGTGTGAAGTGAGGTATACTTGCCCCAAATGTTTTTACTCCTTTAGATTTTGATAAGTTGATCTTATTCTCTGAAAAACAAATTCTTTCTATTTGCTTTAAGAAAGTCTTAATCATTCTATACCTGCCTTAGTTTGGTGAGTCCTGTGTTTTATTTTTATTTTATATATTTTTATATTCAGATATGCTCCAAATATGTTGTGGTATTTTTTAGCTGCAAAGGTATAGAGTAAGACTGGTATTGTGTACCTTTGAACACATTCTTCCCACTCAACTTTGATTTCAGGATGCTAAGATATGAGCAATTTTATTAATAGAAAAGTACATCAACAAGGACAGCTATGAGAGAAACATTGAAAAAACAATACATAGAGAAAAGACATTCAGTAATAGTAAAGATGACCAAAGTGTAGTACTTCCCAGTATCTAGTTTGCAGAATTCAAAGTTTAAAAATGTGAAAACCTGATACTGTTTGGTGACTATAGAACAACTGTTTTGAGACTGATCATATTGTTCATCAGTTCATGTTTATTTCCTGAAACCTGCCCCTTCAAAATTTCTCACAGAAAAATGCTATCCCATCACATTCATATACCATAACTTGGTTAGCCATTCCCCAACCGATGGGCATCCACTCAGTTTCCTTTTTTTTTTTTTTTTACTATCAGAAAAAAAGAGCTGCTATAAATATATATATTTTTTTCCCGTATGAGTCCTTTTTTTCTTTTTGATCATATTGAGGGAAAGATCTAGCAACATTGTTGCTTAGTAAACAGGTATACAAAGTTTTATAGCTTTTTGACCTTAGATTCAAATTGTCCTCCAGAACAGCTGGACAATCACTAGTTCATACCTCCACCAATAGTGCATTAGTGTACCTATTTAACCAAATCCTTTTGTCATTAGTCATTTTCCTTTTCTGTCAATTTAGGGAATTTGATGAATACGATGTGGTGCTTCAGACTTGTTTCTATTTGCATCTGTTTAATTATTAGTGACTTAGAGCACCTTTATATGACAATTGGTAGCTTTGATTTCTTCTGAAAATTCCCTGTTCATATTCTTTGACTGTTTATCAATTTGAAAATTACTTCTATTTTTATACATTTGACTCAGTTCTTTATATATTTGAGAAATGTCATTATCAGAAGAAGTTACTGTAATTTCTCACTCCTCCCCAAAGTTTCCTGCTTTTCTTCTCATTTTTTGCTGCATTTTTGTTTTGTTTGTGCAAAAATTTTATAATTTAATGTATTCAAAAGTTATTTATTTTACTGCCCAGAGTTTCCTCTATCTTTTATTTGATCATGAATTTTGCCCTCATCTATAGATATAACAGATATTTTTTTCCATCTTTCTTAATTTGCTTATGATACCACTCTTTATAACTAAGTAAGGAACCCATTTTTGAGCTTACATTGTTATACAGTGTGTGATATTGATCTAGTCCTAGTTTCTGGTAGACTGTTTTTCAGTTTTTGTAGAAGTTGCTGTCAAATAATGAGTTCCTTCCCCAATATTTTGGTTTGAATTTACCAAAAATTAGGTTACTATGGTTATTTACTTCTGAATATTTTGTGCTTCATTTACGTCATTGATCAAGTGTTCTAATTCTTAGCCAGTACCAGATTGTTTTGACGATTACCACTTTGTAGAACAGTTTCAGATCTAGTACGGCCAAGCCGCCTTCCTTCACTTTTTTTTCCCCATTGATTCCTTTTATATTCTTTTCTTTTTATTTTTCCAGATGAATTTTATTATTATTTTTTCTAGCTCTATAAAGTAATTATTTGATATTATGATTGGTAAGACTCTGAATAAGTATATTTATTTAGGTAGTATTGTCATTTTTTCTATTATATTGGCTTAGCCTACCCTAGAACAATTAATGTTTGTAAGGCTTCTAGTTTATCCCTGTTAAAGATAATCCTTGCTTGTAGTTTTATATAGATATCATTTATTTTAAGAAAAGCTCAATTTATATCTATGTTTTGTTTTTTTTTCTTTTTTACTGTTTCAATAGGAATTGGTATTATATTTAGTAAAAGCTTTTTATAAATCTATTGAGATAATCATGTTTGTTGTTGGGTTTCCTATTGATGCGGTCAATTATGCTTATAGTTTTCCTAATATTGAACCAAACCTGCATTCCTGGTATAAATCCCACCTAGTCATATTTTGTGAATGTTTCTGACATATTATTGTAGTTTCTTTGCTAGTATTTTATTTACAATTTTTGCATCAATATTCATTGGGGAAATTGGTCTATAGTTTTCTTTCTCTCTTTTTGCCCTCTTTGGTTTAGTTCTCAAAACTATATTTGTGTCATAGAAAGCATTTAGTAGGACTCCTTCTTTACCTATTTTTCCAATTTATATAATTTAGGAAATTGTTGTTCTTTAAATGTTTGGTAGAATTTGCTTGTAAATCCATCTGTTCCTAAGGATTTTTTCTTAGGGAACTCAATTTTAGACTTCTTCAATTACTTTTTTTTTTTTTCCTAAGACAGTTATATTCAAGCACTTTATTTCTTCTGTGAATCTGGGCAATATAGGTTTATTAATATTCATCCACTTCATTTAGAATGATAGTTTTATTAATGTATTGTTTAGCAAAATAGCTCTTAATAACTGTTTTAATTCATTTTCATTTGTTGTACATTCATCCTTTTCATTTTTGAGAGAGTTGTTCGATTTTCTTCTTTCATTAAAAAGAATGAAATTAGCCAATGTTTTGTCTATTTTATTTTCACTAAATTAGCTACTAATTTTATTTGCTCATTTAATGGGTATTTTGTTTTTATTTTTAACTTTATTAATCTTTCCATTGAATTTCAGAATTTCAAATTTGTTGTTTAATTTGAGGTTTTAAGTTTCTTTTTTATATTTTTTGTAGTTGCATGCCCAATTCATTGATCTGCTCTTCATCTTTTATTTTATAAATATAAGCATTTAGAAATACATCTCTTCCCCCCCCCCCATACTACTTTTGTTGCATCTTTCTGACCAGATGTTTACTTTGCTTATGCCCTGAGGAATCTTGGTGCGTCCTTGTTGTTGTTTTTGCTGCTGCTGTCTGAGGTGCTACCAGTGCCTATGGACCCCACAACAGGTACTGAATCCTCCATAAGCACTTCTGTAGAGCTCCTGCAGGCAGAATCTCTTTTAGTCCTCCTCTGATATCCCAGGCTGGAAAAATCAGATGGTGTGCGTGTGTGTGTATATGTGTGTGTGTGTGTGTGTGTGTGTGTGTGTGTGTGTACACATGTGTGCATGTGGTTATTCTGCTCAGAATTTCATTTGAAGTTTTAAAAAAACAGTTTAGAGAATTGCATTAAGAAACCTCAGCAGAAATGCCCAATTCCTTCTACCATCTTGTCTTTACCCTAATCTAGAATTTAGATATCACTATATCAATATCTATATTTTCTTTTCATACACATATACACAAATATGTATATATATATATATATATATATATATATATATATATGATTATGTAATGATAATGGGATTTAAAGATCTTCCATACCCTTTGAACTTGATGACATAGCAGGAAGGGGTTGAGCAAGAGGAAGCCGAGCCAAGCTAGCATCCATGCTGAGGTGACTGGAAGCAGCAGCTGTGGCTGCAGCTGGAACTCCTTTTTCTTTGAACCTGACAGAATCTCTTCTAAGGACTCCTGCTGAGGACTGCCAGGGACAGGAACTGCGGGGACCGGAGCTGCTGGGAGCAAACTGCCTGGACACTGAGCAGTTGCATCAGTGAGGAGAGGAGGATCTTTGCCTGATTTAAATGTATATTCTGCCCCCTAAAAAGCTCAATGTGGTCACATGGAGCCTGTGGCAAGAGGCTTGTTTTTCAGGAATGCCCACACCTTATTATTTTGTAATTGGGCAGTGGATAAAGAGGGCTGTGACATTCTCTGATCCAGGAGAAGGCTATATATACCCTGATGTGAGGTTTTGCTTTGGGGCTCACTGCCCAGACAAGACTCTGGGCAGCCATTGAGCCCCCCAGCTTTGAAAAGCCAGGTATTGATGCTTCCCTCTCTGGTAATTGACTAGTTATGGATGTAATGGTCAGACAGCTGGAAGCCCATCTACTGATCTGTTTCTTTGTCTGCTTGTAACTTCTGGTTGTATTCTCTGAAATTCAGGGTGCTGACTTTTTCCCCTGAACTAGGTAAATGATATATGTTTGATTGATTAAATTAAGATTGTTAACCCTTTTTGAGTAGCTTTCCTTTAGAAAAGCAGATCTAAGAACCTGTGCTAGCAGCCATCCTGTGCATGCTAGGGTGCTTGCTGATACAGTTTATAACAGTAGACATGAACAAATATCACATCTGGCTTTTAAATATTTAGAAATTTTTAATTTTAGGAGAGTGATCCACCGAGCTTCATGAACTCATAATGACCAATTGGTTCACACTGGATATAGATATAAGCTTTGCTCATTTTTTGACCTAAGTTTTGAACATGGATACAAAAATAAATGAATGTGACAGATTCCAAAGCTTATCAAAAATTCCCCCAGTCACTCAGTTATCTCAGAAGTGGTGTCTTGTTAGTATAAAACAGATCAAGGACAATTAGTCATATGATTTAAAAGTATGAATATTTGTTAGAACATTTTTTTGGTAACTAATGGAACTTTCTTCCTGTTTTAAATCTTTATATCTTTCTACATTTTCAAGACAAACTCCTCCCCACTCCTTACACTGCATTCTTATGTAAATGATCCCTTAACTTAATGTGTTTATGATCATTTAATGCCATGTGTTGGTCTTCTGTGCTGTAATAAAAGCATATTGCTGCCTTCTGCAGTTCTCTGGTTTTGTGTCCTCTGCTCTCCAATCAGGGTCTGCAAATGTAACCAATTAAATCTGATCCTACTGTCTGGATCAGTTATATAGATAAAAGGCAGTCAAGATCTGAGCCCTGATCCATGTGGGACCCTCTTAATACTTCCCCTCAGAGTGAACATGGTTCCTCTTAGGAGAAGTGTCTGTTTTTTGTTTCTTTCACTCATTCTTTATCTACTCCCATGTCTCTTCCTGGATTCTCACAAAACTCTGTCTTAAGCAGGAACCAATTATACCAAATTTAACCAAAGAGCTTCTAAAATTCAAACAGTCATAACATATGTACTGTCATTCTCAACCTTGTTGGTACTACCTCAGATTGGAAAGGAAATGGAAGAGGCTAGAATTTTCCCTTAGATTCAACCTATACTTTCTCATCCCTGGATAAAAACTGCCATTGAGTAAATAACCATGTCCAATTTACTTTCTATCTTTAATGATTAAAAATAAATATGAAGAACATGGAATGGCTCTGAAAATCTATCAAGTTTCTAGAAACCCCATATATTGCACTTATCTTTCTTAGTATATTTTTTCTGCAAATGGAATATTTTTACCTTGATCACTTCCTTACAGTTGTCACTAACTGATACTGGGAGATTCAACTAATAAAGTAAACACTAAAGATACACAAAGACAGATTTTTTGTTTCAGTTATTTTTTTTTTTTTGTCTTTTTGGGTTTCTTTTACTTAGTTTCAAGGTTTGTCTCAGGCAAGACATTGGTTGTGGTTCTAGCTGGGGCTACCATTGAATAGTATACAAGCTTTTATTGGATATGGGGTCATGAGAAATTCATTACATGTAGCATCAAGCATTATTACTGTACATCACTTACTATCTGTCTATGGAATTGAGGATACAATTTAAGTCATTTTTTAATGGAGCTCCCAGACATTTACTTGATTATTTTGGTGCTTAAGATTTCTTAGGTTGGTACAATGGCCTTAATCATTATAGAAATAAAGATTATGAGACAGCATAATGGTATAAAGAGATGGTGTGATGGCATATTACTCTTTGAAGATTAAAAGTTTCACCCAGTGGTGACTGGGAGGAAAATTAACTTTGAGCTTTAGGTCTGATGACATACCAGCCTCACATCTTTTTTTTTTTCTTTTTGATGGGGAAGAGAAAAGGGGTCAGTCAACCAGTGTTTGCTAAGTGTCTAATGTAAGTCAGATGCACGTGCTGAGCATTGTATGGTGGTGGGGCAGGGGAGAGTTACTATTGGTATTTTAGTGCTCCAGTTGACCCTTTACTTTCTGCTTCCCTTGAGACCTGTTATACATGATAAGTGAGGGTTCTCTGTGATGTAGCTTGGCTTATCAAGTTAAAAAAACAAGAAAAGTCAAATTCCAAAGAGGTCCTCTTGAAGCAGTGATGCTCGACCTTCCTAATGCCGCGACTCTTTAATACTCATATGTGGGCATATCTGCGTGTGGGTGGACCCACCTGGAGACAGATAGAGGAGCGGTGTCTCAGTTCCTAAGACCATCGGGAAATATGTGTTTCCCGATGGTCTTAGGAGACCCCCAAAGGGGTTGCGACCCACAGGTTGAGAACCACTGTCTTAAAGAGATGTCAGATTTGTAGGGCTAGCCTTGTGGAACCCGGGGTCACTTAAATATACTGGGTCCTGTGTTGAAGGACTAGAAAATAGAAGCTATGCCTAGATCAAAAGTATGAGTTAGCCCAGTATAGGTAGTGGATGAAGAGATCTTTAGATAGTCAGGAAGTACTGATACTTTTGTTGAATTTCTCTTATCTACTATATTTATATATTCTGTCCAATTGTAGTTTCCTCAACATAAACTCATGTTGTTTAAAGTAAAACTATATTATATTGCAACAAGAGAGACTTTAAAGATCACTCATATGTTAGTGTCCTATTGTTACAAATAAGGAAAGTGAAGCCCAGGATAGAAATTACTTTCTTAATGTAGTTAATCTCAGAAAATGCATGGAGAATTGTAAATCAATCTTCTACCATATGGAGTATGGCAAGGGGGTATACTCTTTGTTCACCTGTGATTGTTCCAACTAATTTTATAGTTATTAGCTTATGGCTTTTATAATCAATTATAATTTGAATTAGGACGTTTGCTTTTAGAATGTTGTAAAATCACATGCTATCATTTCTCTGGGTGATGCAAATAAATCATTTGTGCTTTCTTATAGAAATATATAGCTTGTTAGAATCTTGTACAATGAAATGTATTCTCTTGCAACAGATTCTCAAATCCTACATGTAGAATCCCACCAGAGAAAATTGCAAGCATCAAACAGCTTGGATCCTTATTTGAAAGAACCCAAGGTCATCTTCCTGTAATGGACCAAATAAGTTAGATGTAAAACTACCTGATAAAAAATAATAATCATATTGACTACTAGCCTGTATAAATAGGTGGTTGGAATCAATTCTCGTTTTCTTTTCTTGTACCCCTAAAACCAGTCAAGAATGTCTCTCCCTGTTTTCCAATGATAACTTCATTGATTAATATCTCATTTGGCCCAAACAGTTTCACAGCATAGATAGGATAAGTGAATGAACAAATGAAACATTATATGCAAAATATTATGGAAACCCACACTCTAATAATAGTAATAATAATAATAACTAATAATAACAACACATATTTAAGCTATTAGGTACAAATCAGATGGAAAAGTTCCATAGTTCTTAAAGTATAGCAGCAAAGCAGATGTCAATGCATCTTTTTGAATGCCATTTCCACTCATAAAATGACCTGAATTTCTGATTTTGAACCAGTTAACTCTGTCAAGGACTTGGGTGACAAGAACTTGTCTAGGTCTTCAGTAGTTGTAGTTGTAGCACCTTCAGGAATAATAGCCAGGCTCCATCTCCATGGAATTTATTTTTTGTGCTTAGGGCAATGGGCTAGAAACATTCCTTTCCCAAAGGTTCTTGGATTCAGAGTCCTGAGTTGTCTCCATAAGGATCTGAGGGGTAATGGTGATCAGGGATGTTGTGGTGCTCTTACTTGCTTATAACATGCTGTCTTCTCTTTCTTGCTCAGGGTTCCTTGCTGCTATACCAAATCTGGCTTGCTTGTCCTCTGTGTATAAGTTGGTTGACAGCTGGTAGGGATAGATGAGTCTTTCTAGATAGAAATTACTTCTCTGGATGGTAACTCTGAGGAGTAGGCTGAAAACAGGAATGATGGTCTGAGAAGAGCTATCCCTCTCTGTGTCCTGGAGCTTATCTGATTTTTTTATGGCAGGTGTCCAGCAGCTGTCTCTGTGTTTGATGAAGAAGGTTCACCTTCTCTTCATAATGATTTCTCCTCTTACTGATGGCTAGCATACTAACAGGTCTGTTGGTTTGTGGAATGTTACTACCTATAAGGATCCTGAGCTATCTTTACTAACTTTACAGAAGAAATGGTGGTCAAGGTAGTGCTACATATTCAGCTTGCTTGGAACTTGATGCTTTCTGTCTTTCCCTTTTGGTGTCTTGCTGCTTGAGCTAAATTGGCTTTCCTGACCTTTATGTGGCATTATTAATTGACTGCTATCCTGTATAAATAGGTTGGAATCAATTCTCATTTTCTCTTACCCCAAAGCCAGTCAAGAAGGTCTCTCCATGTTGTCCAATTATAACTTCAATGATTAATATCTACCTTGGCAGTTAATGGAGATAGCTGACCCTTTCTCCATAGGAGTTATTTTCTCATTTATAGTCAACTTTGAGTAGATTGGGAAACATTTTAGCATCACATTATCATGCCCTCAGTCAGTTACAGCACTCACAAATGACAAAATAAAAATCTGGAAGAGGAGGTTATAATATCCTCCTCCCCATCAGTTATCATCCTTGTTCTTCTCAAAAGGAAAGAGCGTCTCTAACAAGTTAGAATTTCTATCACCTGTTAATGCATGTTAGAAGGATGACACTTTTCCTGTCAAGTCCTGTCAAGAAGAGATATAACTACATCACAAAATACTTTTAGAGATTTGTAAAACCACAGCCCTCCCCCTCCCCCAGCAACAGTGACTTCCCTGCTTCCTCATCCTCTTACCAACTTTTCAGGGACCTCATGTTCTTTCTTAAATTGGAACATGTAAGGTTCATGAATGGATTTTTTTTTTTGTCTTCACTAGTCTAGATACAGAGTTATCATACAACCAGTCATTTGGAAAGGCCTTTTCCACCAAATATAGGAGGTGGAATTGGTAGGAGAAACTAATCAAATATCTATATTGTAAAACCAAACCAATTCACACAGAGAATATTTGTTCAAATTTAATATAGTGAGTGGCACTAGTTTAGAATTTCTCTTATATACTATGTGAATGCAGTTCTACCATGAAAAGTGTCCAAACTCTATTCCTGGGTATAATTTTCATGTACATTCCATTGCATAAATGATATCTGAATTACTGTATTCAATTTGCACATTATACTTTAAGAGGCACAGTGACAATTTGGAACATATCCAGGGTATCATGACCAGGTTGATATGAGAACTTGAGAACATGCCCTATAATTATCACTTGAAGGAACTAGGAATGGTTAACCTGGATAAGAACATAACTTAAGGGGACATGATAGCTTTCTTCAAGTATTTAACAGGAATTAGATGTTCTTTGTAGTTCTAAAAAGGAAAGTAAAAGATGAAATTTTTACATCACCAGATCCTGACTGGATAGAAGGAAGAACATTGTTAATAATAAGAATAACTCTCAAATGGAATGTAGTGTCCATCCCTGGAAAAAATTATGCAGATATTTGATATTTGTAATAACAAGTCAAGGATATTGACAATCAGGTTGATGGTTGAGTGGAAAAAATGAACTAGATATTTAGGACTAAATGTTTTCAAATATTTAAAATTTAAATTTATTATACACATTAGCTCAGGTTAAGATTCATAAACATAACTGAATGGAAGGACTTCCAAAAACAGTTTTACCCTGATGAGTCACAAGATAATCCTTTATGGTTTAAGTTACACATTATTTGCTGACTAGTAGTTAAGGAGGTGAAACTGGAAGGAAAGCCCAAATTAAAACAACTTATGGTAAAAACAGTGGAATTCTTGGTAATGAAGATTTATTAATTGTAAGAGTATGACGCATTAAAAAGAGTCCTGGGTTTAAAGTAAGGGACTTTAATTCAAATGCAATCTCTGATCCTATTTTCAGGCAGAAACTAGCTACATGTTAGTGACATAGAAAAGGAAGAGAAAGAAGGAGAAGAAGGAATAAGAGGAGGGAGAAGGAAGAGAACAATAACCAGAAGATCATTCATGTGCTTTTAAAATTTTATTTAAGGCACAGATACAGTAGAAAATTATTAAGAGGGAAATATAGGTAAGTGGCACAGTTTTGGAACCATCATGCTGAATTTCTTTGTATGCATGTAAAAAAACAAAAAAAGACCAAGCTGTACATGGTAGAAATCTGTGGTGTCATTTACAATCCTTTTTTTTTTTAATTAAATCTATTTTTTTGCATATGAAATTACTCATATTTGCTGGTGTCTGTCAAATTTAGAATATCAAAAGCCAAATTTAAAAAAAAAAGATTTCATGTTTGGCAATGCCCTATTTATATAATTTAATTAGGAAAACATGCATGGAGTATTGTGGAAAAGAATTTTCTATGAAGATGCTCTGAGTTGAGTATAAGCATTCACATTAGAAGCTGGTAGAAATAATAAAATATTTGAAAGCAAAGCTGAGAACACAATAATTGGCAAAATACATTCAGGAGAAATCAAGGTATGAGGTAAAAATCTGGTGATATAAAAGTAGGAAAACAACAAAAAACGTCAACAAGTTTTTGTACACTAGGAAACAAGATAAATAAATGAAATATAGTCAATATATTATTAAATTAAAATCACATCAAAGGTTGAAAATTCATTTTTGTGCTCTTAACTCAAAGAAGTCATATCTCCAATGAATGGTAAGTTCAAAATTTTTAGGAGGGCATAAAGAAAATAGTATTTAGAATTGTCTGATCTATAACTATAGTTGTTATTAGATATTTAACTTATGATATTACAATAACAATTGCATGGATGATTTCTTCAATACTCATTTTGTCCAAACTCCCCATCTTCTTTTAACATGCTCTATGCATTATCCAAACTACTACATATTACTCTCTGAAAACACCATGTGCTTAGAGTTAGGGGAACTGGGTTCCAATCCCAACTAAGATATCTGATCAAGAATAGATCACTTAATGTCTCACAGCTTTAGTATCATCATCAACATGGAGACAATAATACTACTTAGATCAGCAATGTCACAGGATTGTTATGAGGACAATGCCTTATAAAAACTTAAATCATAACATGAACACAGTTGGTTATTATTGTATTATCATCGTTATTAGGCTACGTATTAGGCAGCAGGGAGGGCGTGGCCTTCTAGATTAGGTTTCCTAACTGGACCTTAAATTGTCATTGCAAAACTGAGATTATATGGACAGGAGAGAAAGCAAGAAAGTCAAATAACACTTTATTGTGGTGGGCAATGTAACACAATGGAATATGATTACTGGAGTCATTTGCCTCTAAATTTATGTTTATATTCCCTAATATTGTGTATGTCCCTCCAAAACTTTGTGCATTGAGCTGTGCAGTAAACTGCCTCAAATCTAAGGCACATGGGAAAGTGGACACAATGATGACCATATCACAAGATTGATGACATGTACAACTTTGACACACCTTTTGGGCCCTTCCCCCTTCTGTGGGATCAGACCTATTTTAGTGTTTGTAGAACTGTTCATTTCAGTAGTCAGGGGAATTTGAGACTTAATCAAACCATTTCCTCTTCATGAAACCATTTTAGTTTTCATTAGTTGACAATGACCTTTCCCCCCTCAAACCACACATAGCAACTTCGCAGCTCCTTTTTATGGACTCATTGTGCTTTATTTTGCAGTACAAGGTCTTTGTTTGTTTGTCTTTAACCTCTCATATTTTTCGATCAGATTTTAATCTCTATGAAGATGTAGACCATTATCCACAAAGTCTAACATAGTGCTCCATACATGGTGTGCACTAAACCAGTATTTTTTTTTCTTTTTTAACTCTTCAAATGTAAAGCTAATAGGATTGTTTTCTTTGTGATGGACCAAGCTTATGTCACCACACACCTTTCAGTGTCAACCAATGAAAAATAATTTTTTTAATGATGTGAAGATACAACTCAATTGAAGTCCACCAGCTGGTGATGTACAAAAAAAGGTATGCATTTTTTATGAGAACTTCATGCCATTGGTCGAGATTCTTATTCTGCAAACACCCTGTGGATTTCTTCCATGGCCTTACCCCCTTTGAAGTCAGTGGGGGGGCTCTGAGCTGGGAAAAGTCACCCAGAGTGCAGAGGCACATGAGGGCGAAGCTGTTTGCTTCCTTACTCTCTCAGCGATCATGACATGGATGAACTAGTTGGGAGGGGAAAAAAGGAAGGGGAAAAATCCCCTAACCTTGGTCTAAATGCTGTGTTTTTTTTTTCTTTTTTGAAGTTCAAAATCGTTTTTTTAACTTTTTAGTTTTTTGTGTTTTTACCTTTGCCCTTCCTGTTTCCAACAGAGGCTGGAAGTGTTTAAAACTGTTCAGAAAGTCTCTTCTGTTGATATTTCTTGCTGAGACTAGAGCAGAAAATATGACTTATGAACTTCTACCCCTTTGATGCACTATCACTAAAGCTGTGAGCCACAGTATTGGGTAACTGGCTTATATTTGTTCCCAAGGGACCACAGAGATTGAGGAGACCTTGACAGCAATCTATAAAGAATAAAAACAAGACGGCTTGCTTTAGTACCTATTAGCATGAAATAATTATTATTTTGTATTATCCAATACTTTATTTAAAACAGAGGGCTTAAATATAATCACCGAATAATTGTACTATTTTCACGCAAAATAATCCATTAAAATATTTTAGAAGCATTACATATGTAGGAAAGATTTGACATATCACTTACTTAATGGTCCATCCATACTTCTTAATAACCTGTTAGTATTTATTAAACATACAATTACTATCTTATTAGGCTAAAATTAAATGCCAATTGGAGACACAATTTCAAATGTTACTGCTTCAGCTAGTTAATAACAACTTCTTTCAGACTTTCCAGTGCATGAGTAAGAAATCTAATTACTGTGTATTAAAAAATTTCTGGGCAGTTTACTTTTATAGTGCTATTGGATTTAGCCTTTTATTTTTTCTTTAATCTTCTCTGAATTCCCTGTTTACATAATTCAACACCTGGTGCCTCTTAGACCTTAGCCACTTACTACTTTTTCTTCAGGCTACAGACAATAGGAATATATATAGTGTGACTTGTTCAAGATGATGTATGATTTTTTGATCAGACTACATGATGGTTAAATGATTTTTTTAATGTTGATGAGGATACATAGAAAGACACTCTTTGCTCCTCTCCCCTAAGTACTGAAAACAAGTATATCTTGGCCTTCTTTCTTTTATTTTTTTTATATTTTATTGATAAATTTTGCCGAATTTCTCTCAACAGCAGACAAATATAAATTTACAAAATATCATCCCTGAAAAAAATTAAGAAAAATAACAATAAAGAGTAACAAAAATTAATGGTACATGCATGTTTGTTAAAAGAAATGAGGTTTAACATTAATGAGGTAGCACCATTATATTAAGTATTTTGTTGAAATTAACTTAGTTAAAGGTTAATGTTGCTCTTTTAATAAAACTTTTTTTTTTAAATTCCATCTCACCATATTGGAAAAAAGAAAGAAAAAAAAAAGAGAGAAATGAAAAAAATGAAGGAAGAAAAAAGAGAGAGAAATTCCCTGTAACAAATATGCAGACAAACAAAATTAAAAAAAAAAAACAAAACAACTCTCATTGCCCATGACAATATCTATTTGTCTCATTCCATATCCTGAAGACATCAACAAAAATGGTGGGTGGCATTCTTCATCCTTAGCTCTCTAGAGGAATGGATGTTCATTGTGTTGTTTTTTAGGGAAAAACAAACAAATAAACAAGCAAAAAAAGAAAGAAAGAAAGAAAGAAAGGAAAACTAATGCTCGAAGTAGAAATGAGACTGGAAGCACACTGCAACAAAATATTTTACTAGAAATGAAATTTGCCTATATATTTTGTGCTCCATAAATATAAATGACTAGACAACTTTCTAAGGTTCATTGAGAGAGAAAATAGCCATTTATATTTTATATCTGAATTATTTTATGTTTCTTTTAAAACAAGTTACACATTGCCTCATTTAATTCTTACAACTTTGTAACATAGATCTGTCAGGTAATATTTTCACTTAATAAATAGCTAAGTTATTTATCACATACATGGAGTTATTTGCAGGGTACTTTTTATTTCTCATTCAGTGTTCTCTCAACCACATCATTTACATTTTAGACTACATAAGCTTTCCCAGAAATGGTTTTCCTTGTGCATTGGGAATTCATTTTGTTGTAATTATTTATTTTATCATGTGTGATAAATGCATGATATTTGATTAAATTAACTGATGAAAAGTTGATCACTGTTTAATGATTTATCTTTCCCTAGCATTTCTCTTTGTCCTTAGAGTAGAAGTAAAAAAAAAAAGGAAAAAAAAAAGTTGGCAATAGAGATGATTAGGGGTGAGAATTTGCATAGTAAAGTGCTATGGAATAGCAGTAATTCTGAAGTAGCTGAGCACTGGATACAAGCTGGGCAGGATGCTTAGCCTAGTCAAAAGGAAGTTTCACTAGGCCCAGGATGATGGGAGGATAGTTGCATACTGGACAATTGTGTGAAAGGTTGAAAGAAGATTCACAGTATATTTATGGGCTTTTGGGGGCTTTAAACTCCCTGGAACAGGGTGGGGGACTTGAGTCCACATGTGACCCTCAAGTGCAGCCCTTGTTTGAATTTAAACTTCAGAGAACAAATCCCCTTAATAAAAGGATTTGTTCAGTAAAAACTTGGACTCAGCCAAAAGGCTGCCACTGAGGACCTAGAAGGCTGCATGTGGCCTTGAGGCCACAGGTTTTCCACCCCCATGGCCTGGAAGATAGAGATTTCATTTAAACATGAAAGTATAGATACAATCAGTCCAAATAGGCACTTAGATTGCTTCTTAAAGGAATGGCAACAGCTGTGAGAGGTTTGTTTCTATGTTTAAAATATTATACTAAATATTTCATTCAAAGGTTTGCCCAAAGACTAACATTCCCAGTCCTCTAATAACTAAAAAGCTGATTAGGTATGGATTTCTGATGAATTTTCTCTTTAAAAACTTATCAGACTCATAGGATTCATCTGCTGCTATGATCTAATATTGATGCAATTGGCAAAAATCTAATGTGATATTGCTGTTCTGTTGCCTCTGCCTCTCCATGACCCTATTTGGGGTTTTCTTGTTAAAGATACTGGGATAGTTTGCCATTTTCTTCTCCAGCTTATTTTACACATGAAGAACTGAGACAAACAGTGTTAAGTGACTTGCTTAGAGTCACACAACTAGGAATTGTCTGAGGACAGATTTGAACTCAGGAAAAGGAGGCTTCCTGACTCTAGGCTAAGTAAGTACTTCATCCAATAAACCGCCTAACTGCCCCAGGGTGATATTAGACTACGTTAAGAAAAGTATAGTGCCCCCCAGAGAAAGAGATGATAATTCTACCGTATCCAGCAGTTTATCAAAAGTTTTGTCTTTAGCCCTGGGTTGCACATTTTATGAGGGACATTGAAATACTGTAGTGGGTTCAGAGGATCAGTTAAGTAACACAGTGGAAAGAACACCAGACCTGAGTCAGAAAGATCTGTATTCAAATTTGACCTCAGACACTTAATATCTCTATGGTTCTCAGCAAATCACTTAACCCTCTTTGCCTCATTTTCCTCATCTACAACATGAGCTGGAGAAGGAAATGGCAAACTACTCTAATATTCTTGTCAAGAAAACCCTGAACAGGGTCCTAAAGAGTCAGGCATGACTTAAACAACTGAAAAACAAGTGGGTTCAGAAGTAGAAAATCATGATAGTGAACATAATCAACACATCATAAAAAATAAGAATGTTGGGGCAGTTAGGTGGTGCAGTGAATAGAGCACTGGCCCTGGAGTCAGGAGGACCTGAGTTCAAATCTGGCCTCAGACACTTAACACAAAAATTAGCCATGTGACCTTGGGCAAGTCACTTAACCCCAATTGCCCTCCAAAAAAGGCAAAAAAAAGAAAAAAAAGGAGTAAGAGCGTTAAACCTGGAGAAAAGAAGACTTGGGGAGGAATATGATAACTGTATTGAAATATCTGAATTTTTAAAAATGAAATAGATAAATTAGGCTTGTTTTGCTTTGCTGTAATTAGAATAGTGGGAAAAGGTTTTAGGTAGGTAGATCTCTCCAGGGTTTAGCACAGTGCTTGGCATGTAATAAGTACTTGATGACCTCATATAAGGAACAATATTGAAGTAAGATGGGGTTTCTGAAAGGTCAAGTTAGGGATTGAGCACATTCTAGAAGATGGGAGTAGAGAGGCATGCCTGTGCTGATACACAAAAGCAGGAGATGGAATATTAATTCAGGGGACATCCATTAGTGTAGTAGTAGATGAAAGGGAAAAACATAAAATGTCTGGAAATGCGGAGAGAGAATGAGATTGTGAAGGGCTTTAAATGTCAGGCTGTGAAGTTTGTATTTTTTTCTAGTGCTAGCAGTGATTCACTGAAGGGGAATGATATGGTCATTAGAATTACTCTTGTAAGCAGGAAAATGACAAATTAGAAAGGAAAGTGGAAGAAGAAAAATTAGGAAGTTACGACAATTCTCCAAGCACGAGGTGATAAGCGTTTTAACTAAGATAGGAGCCACATAAGTATGGATAGGGGACAGGTAAAAGAAAAATTATAGAGGTAGAATCAGAAAGACTTGGCAACTGTTTGGATCTTTTTTGAGAAAGATTGGAGAATTAAGGATAAATTTTAAAAAGAATGAATGAACGAACGAACGAATAAATGAATGAATGAATGAAAAGCATTAAGTTCTGTCTGTGTGCAAAGAACTATACTAAGCTCAGGATAAAAATGCAATGGCAAGACAGTCTATACACAAGTAGAAAACACCTGTAAGGACTTGGTATCTGGGAAGGGATATTTTACTTTGGAAAGTGACAGAGATATTGAATGAATCCATAGATAAATATATCAACCCACTTTTTCCTATAGCAAAAAACTATAAATAATTTGATTATGTTTCCAGAGCTAGAAAACATGAGCAAGGGGAGAGGGAATGTATGCAAAGAGAGAGTGGTTTATGAAAAGAAAACCAAGCTGTAGGGCAATGGTTCTCAACCTCCCTAATGCCGTGACCCTTTAATACAGTTCCCCATGTTGTGGTGACCCCCAACTATAAAATTATTTTTGTTGATACTTCATAACTGTAATTTTGATACTGTTATGAATCATAATATAAATATCTGATATGCAGGATGTATTTTCATTTGTACAAATCGAACATAACCCACAGGTTGAGAACTGCTGCTGTAGAGTAAAGGATCACTATCAATGAAGGATGATTAGGAGGATAGAATGGTGGCATAACAGAAACAGAAAGAGGATTGTGTTTAGTAGGGAAATTCATGAGTTCCATATTGGCCACAGTTCATATTTGATATGCCAATGAGTCATTCAAAGGATGGAGAGGTGGAAACATTGCCGCAGACAACAGTGTGCATAGGTGGTCTGGGGGCTTAAGGAAGTGGGAGAAATTTTGAAACTGCCAGATCAAGGATTACATTAGTAAATCAATCATCAAAAAATAAAAGAATTGTCATGCTCAAGCAAGAACTCGGTTGAAACTGTATGAAGTAAAGTAACTCCTGATCATGTATATCAAGCATTATGCAAGGAGGAGTAACCAAAATTGGATATAATGTCCAGAGATGAGGGTGCTTCTAGAGAAAGGTATATCTCAGTAACATTAGAAAATGGAAAACAGGTGAGAAAAAAGTTCTAGTTAGGAGGGAACTTTGTTGACGATAGAGAGAGATTTGGGAGTGCACAGCAAAAGGGCAGAGAAGAAGACCATAAGTATCCAGGAGGTTTGTACTAGTAAGAGATGAGGGTGTGCTGACAGGTAGAAACAAACTTGGTTTTGTTGTTTTGGTTTGTTTTGCCTCAGGGGCTTGAGAAAACAGCTAATTTGAGTCGACAGGACTAGGTATACAGGAACTAGGTCTGCTAATCATAGAATAGAAAAGCATTATTTGATTGAATATCATTTGATCAAAGTAAGGGACAGACTGGATCATGGAAATGCTAGTCAGAAACCCTATGTGGTGAAGTAGACCATGCATCCTGAGAGGACCTTGGTTTGGGTAGTCTTGTCCTTCTCTAGCCAATGAGGTGATATAGTAGATAATGTATCAGACCTCAAGTTAGGAAGACTTGATTTTGCATCCAACCTCAGACACTTCCTAGATGTGTGACCCTGAGAAAATTATTTAACTTCTGTTTGCCTCAGTGTTCTTATCTCTAAAAGGGGGATGATAATAGTATGTAAGTCCCAGGGTTGTTGTGAGGTTCAAATGAGATAATAATTATAAAGTGCTTAGCACAGTGCCTCACACATAGTAATACATACAGATGTTAGCTGTCATTATAAATCTTAGTTATGTATTAAAAAGGATGGGTGGCATTAATAGCCAGGATTGGTGATATTTGGTGATATTTTTCATGACGGTTGCCTGAAGGATAATGTAGTAAATTGGACTTGACTTCCAGATGGCAAAAACAAAAATAAAAAATAACAACAATAAAAAAGTCCACTATTCTCCATCACCAAAATCCCAGGGAAAGGATGAACAAGCCTGTGGTTGAAGCTAAAGCAGCAGTTTCAGCACTAGTGGTAAAGGTTCTTCCTTACTCTCCTAGCTTTATTGATGGAGAGGACAAGGGTAGAAGATAAAGCCTGAAAACTTGATGTTATAATTCCCTCCTCCCTCCTTAATGACAGCAGCTCCCACCTATCTATCTTTGATTATATAAAGCTAAAGATCGCATTTCCCCAGATTTTTAAAGTCCTCTTCCACATCTAAGATTCCATAAATCAATTTAGAAAGAATTAGAGATGAACATAACAAAATAAAAATAATTCTATGAATATAGTTTTTGAAGGTACTCTAAGAAAGCTAAGAAAAATGTAATTATTTTCAAGACTTATTATTCTCCCTCTCTTCATAGTGATTTCCCAAATACTACATCCTGTAGAGAACTGAAAAAAGGAGACGTTTATGGAGTTAAGAATTCCAGCTTAATAGTTAAGTTGGGTTAAATTAAGCTATGCTGCATTTAAACCAAATTAATTAGTTAGAGGGATACTCATCAACTTAATAGACCAATGGTCTCATTTTAAAAGACAAACTTCATTATCTCCATATAACACAGTTCTGCCACCTTTAAAAACAAAGAGTTTGCACTATTTCACAGTATAATTAGCAAGATAATCATGATTCGCACCCTAATTTCATTAGATCAAAAAGTTATGACATTTTTGATTGAAGTTAAATGTGGGTCATAGCATTAGAGTGGTATTAACATTCAGCATGAGGCTAGAGGAAAAGACAGAAGAATTCTGGCTGTTTGAATTATAGTCACTTAATTCTCTTCAATTGCACCAGCAATTCAACAGTTCTCTGATGTTTTGAATGATTGAATGGTCTTGACTTTCTCTTGGGAACAAAGATAAGGTGGATAAAATAGGTTTGTTCCTATTAATCACTTCTCTAAAGCATATAGTCTAATGGTTTAATTTGGAAATCAAGAGTTAAATGTTTAAAAAAAAAGAACACACACACACACACAGCGAACACCTCAGGAGGCAACTATGCTCCCACACAGTTGTCCATCACCACACAAGACCAAAGCACACAATTTTGAGAACCACATGAAGATAATCACCCAGAATTTTGTCCAAAATGAGACATCTGATGAAGGTCAACAGTGTTGGGGGTGGGGTTGTGCAAATTATATCAAGAGAGAAGTGTTTGTTGACAGTTTGACAAAAGTATAAGGAATTTTTCCTTTACCAGAGAAGATGTTCAGACTCATATGACCACAGCCTATGAGACCTTGGGGTATTACATAGCTATCCATTCACAGCTTTTACAGTGATGAATGAGGTCTTAGCAGACGACTCACAGAAAGAGACAGAAAGAAACAGATTCCTCATACATCTGTTATTTTGCCCCTCAGATAGGGTGAGGTAGGTGATTAGGAAAGAAAAAAAAAAAAGAATAGTCTGGGGCTGTTTAATTGAACCCATCTGCTTGGCTATTAATAGAAAAGGCCTTCAGAAGCTGATAAAAAGCTAAAGTTATTTGATTTTTCCCCTCTTAAGTATATTTCATTGACATATAGCAATAGAAGTTTTCTTATTTCTCCAAGCATAAGGTTGTGCATTGCTCTAATAATGCACTGATAGTCCCTACCTTACACCCAAATCTAATACGGCATCAATAGTATCATATGCTAACTGAATGCAAAAAAAAAAAAAGTGGTGATTAGAAAAGGAATCTGAGGTCATAAATTCATCTTTGCCTTGCAATTGCTTGCAAGATATTTTCAAGTTTCATGAGCTCTTCTTATGAATGTGTAAGTTTTCTGATTTTAAGTAATAATAGAGTATCATTAAAAACTGTCTTTCTTGTGGTATGCATAGAACCTAGGTCTGGTTATAGAATTTCAATACTTCAAACAAATCAGTGGTGTGAGAATTCCTTCTACTGAGGCAGATAATATTTCATGCATGAGTGTGGCATGTTAAGCCCTCAAATTTTCACCATCAGATATCAATAATCAAATCACTTTACAATCTACCATTCATGAAAAGGACATGTCAATCATTTGTCTCTTGACCCTGATCATCATTCTCTTTGACTTCCCTGTCAAAAATACCCCTCATTGGTACTGTTTTCCTTCAAGGACTGGATCATATCACTTGATTATATCTGTGTCCCTAGTATTTAGCATAGGGCCTGGGACAAAGAGTGTGTTTAATAATTTCTTTTAATATATACATTTAATCATTCACTTATTCATTCATCATCTGCTACCAACCTCCCAGTAATGGACCTTTCTGAATTTAGCTAGATTATAGGCAGTTGTTAAACTCTTAAGATTTTCTACCTTGAGAAGGACAGTCAAAGCTTGAATTCTGTTGGCCTTCCAGAACTTATGGTCACTATGTCAGATACTGCAATGAAATATTGGAGTTGGAATTTGATGGAGGTCTGATGAAGAAAGAGACTTCAACTTCAGTAGCTCAAAGGTTTGATGGACCATCTATAGAATTTGCTGTTCAGTATGTGTGTATGCATTTACATATATACATGTATGTGTAGCTATGTCTATCAATATGTGTATTTATACATTTTAATAGATATATAGATAATAAATAGTGCTACATTTATAAGTATTTCTATCATCTGTATCTAGTGCATATCTACACTTATACCTTTACCCACATCTATAGCTACAGTCATATTTATATATTGTGCAGACAGTAAAGGTAAAAAAAATTGGGTCCAGTCAAATGGAAGGAAAAGGATTGGTCAGATTAATAATCAGGAAATCACAAAGATCCTCCAATGAAGGCAAACTTCGCCCAGATACAAAAGCCTGTCTTTTTAACACTTTTTTTTGTAAGACTATGTAATGATAATGGGAAACTGAAGATCTTCCCTGACTCTTGGCCCCTCGATAGGCTTCCCTAATTTGAAAATATACTCTGCCCCCTAATAGGCTTAATGTGGTCACGTGGAGCCTGTGGTGGGAGGCTAGTTTTTCAGGAATGCTCACACCTTGTTACTTTGTGATTGGGCAGTGGGTCAAGAGGGTTGTGACATTCTCTAAACCAGGAGAAGGCTATATATACTCTGATGTGAGTTTTTGCTTTGGGGCTCACTTTGGAAATACTTGTGTGATTTGGCCAAATGAGACTCTGGGCAGTTGTTGAGTCCCCCGGCTTTGAAAACCCAGATGCTGGTGCTTCCCTCTCTGGTAACTAACTCAGTATGGATGTAATGGTCAGACAGCTGGAAGCTCTGTCTGCTAAACTGTGTTATTTTCTGTTAGAACTTCTGTTTATATTCTCTGAAGTTCAGCATGCTAACCTTTTCCCCTGAACTAGGTAAATGATATATGTTTGATTGAATAAATTAAGATTGTTAACCCATTTTCAGTTCCTTTCCTTTAGAAAAGCAGATCTAAGAATTTGTGCTAGCAGCCATCCTGGGTATGCTAGGGCGCTTGCTGCTACAGACTATGAGACAAGGACCACAATAGTCTGATGAATTAAGAATGAAGAGGACACAGAAGATAATAGAGAAGTTTATGGTGAGTTTAAGTGGCCTAAAATTTATGACCAATGAGAAACTTTGAATGAGAAGAGAGGAAATCTCAGGGAAATGGAGTTCTTTTTTTTTAAAAAGGAGAAGAATAGTAATAACTGAAGAATATATTTAACAGAGGAACAGCTCAAATATTCCATAGGTATCCTTACAGTGCTAAGAGTCAAGAAGTTTTTCAACCCACTAAGTGTACTCCCTTTCACAATGGCAATGACATGGACAAGAGTCACATGGGATGACCAGGCATGGATAGTTTGTGAACTATATCATCGTGGAGAACATTTAAATTGATATACTCATGACCCCATTTAAGGATATGTGACCTAAGAAGATGGAAAGAAAGAATAATGTGTTCAAACATTCATTTTAAAATGACCAAGGATTAAAATTCAAGGGAATGATTGAGAAAGATTCTTGTTTTACATCAATAAGATTAACAAATTATTATTTTTTAAACTGATACTGCCATGCCTATGTGGCATTATTGATAGATCTTCAACTATAATTTCTTTAATGTGGTAATGGTATTATCATTTGATGATACATTTAAATGGAACATTAAGCAAGGATTTTTTTAAAAATTTGATTCTGCTTTTTTTTGTTCAATATGCCTTTTGTTTTAGAAAAAAGTAAGCAAGTTAACCAGGCAGAAAAAAAAAAAAACCAATTATTCCCTTCTATTTAGAAGAGTAACAGTTACATATTTCTGTAAGACTAATAAGTCATAATATAAGGGACCTCTTTTGCTTATTCTGTTTGCTTACTAATGGGATGAAGAAATCAATACAGAGGAAGCAAGGAATTTCGGGAAAAAAGCATTTGGAAAGCATCTTCTCTAGTTATCAGGCCATCATATATAGAGTTCTTTTTCATAAAATCTTTCGTAGCAGGAAACTGAGAAAGAATTTTTACACCAAGTTTCTTTGATAAAGAACTCATTTCCCAAATATATAGAGCCAAATTTACAAAAATAAGAGCCATTCTCTTATTGATAAATGCTTAATAGATATGAATAGGCAGTTTTCAGAAGAAATCAGAGCTTTGAACAGTTGCATGAACAAATGCTCTAAATCACTTAGAGAAATGCAAATTAAAACAACTCTGAAGTTCTTCTTCATACCTATCATATTGACTAACATTAAAGAAAAGAAAAATCACAAATGCTGGAAGGGATATGGAAAAATAGGGATAACCAATGCATTGTTGATGAAGTTGTGAAATAGTTCAGCAGTTCTGGAGTACAGTAGGGAACAATGCCCAAAGGACTATCAAACTGTGCATATCCTTTTACTCAGTGTAGTGCCAATGGAATATTTATAACACCCATGATCATGATAAAGATAAGTATTACATAACATTCGATTGCAAAATATGTCAAGCTCTCCAGGTAGAGGATGGAACTGAAACATTTATTTAGATACTAGAAAAGTGAATCCCAAAACCAGTAACCTAATTCCATCATAGTATCAAAGATATTCAGAAGCTGTAATAACGCTGAGACCCACAGCATCCTTCAGCCTTCCCAGAAACCAATATAAGATCAATATTTACCCATAAACCAATACAAGATCAATATTTACTCACAAACCTCTCTGATTCCTTCATGAGTATCCTCTTTCTCCCCCAATGTCTGGCTATCTCTGAACCAGCTTCCTGTGGGCTCCGCTTCCCTTAAGCAAAACTCCTCCCACCATAGGCTCCATGTTACTACATTCAGCATATTAGAGGGCAAAGTTTACTTTCAAAGCAGGGGAGGTCTTCAAACACCCCTAGGTTTATTAAGGGGCAGGGAAGATCTTCAAATTCCCATTCCCATTACACCTAGCAACAAAACTACTAAGTCTGTATCCCAAAGAGATTAGAAAAAAAGGGGGGGGGACCCTCCATATACATACACACACACACTTATATACATATATATGTATATATACATATATATGTGTATGTATGTATGTGTATATGTGTGTGGGTACATGTGTATATATAAATATATACATATATGTGTGTGCATATATGTATGTATGTATGTATGTGTATATGTGTGTGGGTATGCGTGTATAGCAGCTCTTTTTGTGATGGAATAGAATTGGAAATTGTGGGGTTATCCCTCAATTGAGGGATGACTAAAAAAAGTTATGGTATAAGATTATGATAAGATACTATTATGTTTAAGATGACAAGGGGGATGATTTTAGAAAAAAAATAAAACAACTTGGGAAGACATGGAGTGATTCAAAGCGAAGTGAGCAAATCCAGAATATTGTACACAGTAAAATCAAGATTGTAACGATGATCAACTGTGGAAGACTTAGCTACTCTGATAAATATAATAATTTACAACAGTTGCAAAGAACTTATGGAAAATGCTGTCCAACTCCAGAAAGAGAACTGATTTTGAATACAAATTGAAACTTACTTTTGTTTCATTTTCCTTGTTTCTTGTTTTTTTTTCTTGTTTGTTATTAACATGGCTACTATGGAAATATGTTTTAGATGACTTCACATGTATAACTGATATCATATTGTTTACTTTCTCAATGGGTTAGGGAGGGACAAGAACGTGGAAGATAATTTGAAATTCATTAAAAAAAATAAATGTTAAATTTAATTAATTTGATGAACACAGAAAAGAATAAAAATGAAATCTTTCCTTACCCCTCCAACTTTCAGTGCTTTCTTTCTGCTATGAATTCATTCTATGTATTATTGTAATGGTAATGAAATTTAAAAATCTCTTTGTATTGGAAAGCTAAGAGGTACTTAGCACCTAGTTCAAATTAAGCCTCTATTAAAGAAACAAGGTATGAACCCTTTTGCTGATGTAACAAGAAGGGGTTGAAACAGGAAATGACTGAAAAAGGAAGGAGCTAATGCCATATGTATATAAGAAGAAGCCCCTGCTGCTGGTCTTCTTGGAGCCAGGTTCTAGAGGCTGAGGAAGAAAGGCCCAGGCTGGAGAGAATGATTTTTATTTTGAGAACCTGGATGAAGTGATTTTGATTCTGGGAACCAGCTGAAACTTCTGCTGAGTCTCAGGGCCAGCTGTAGCTGCTGGGAAGCTGCTGAGTCCAGGGCCCAGCCATGTTGCTGGGGATTTCCAAGTACCAGCCAGAGCTGTGGAAGACTGAGGAAGCATGACTGTGGTACCAGTATTTTGTCTGTTTATGGCTTTGTTAAGCTTTGGCTTCCCAAGGATAGAGATTGTGAAGGATTTAAGGTGAACTGGACACCATGAGCTTCAGTGTGGAATAGGAACTGCATGGAGACCTGAACAAGGAGCTGGGAGCTATCTGCCTTTGAACCCAGGTGACAGTTTGGTGAATCCAGATAGGAGCTGAAAACATGGAAGGGGATCTAGGGAATCTGAAAGCCTACCCTGTTGAGCCAAAAGAAGACTTTACTTGGATACTGTGTACTGAGAAGATTGCGATTTACTTGTCACTGAGGAGTGCATGCCCTGTGTATTTTCTGATGATTGAATAGCAACTGATTTGTAATTCAATGTGCCCCATGAGTAGAGAACTTTGACAATTCTACTTTGTGTCTATTAAGGAGGCAAGCCTTCTCAAGGATGATTGAATGTGATTGAGTTACTAAGTGATTGATTGACTAAATGATTGTACTTTGTTCAAAACTATGTGACCACTGTGGTGAAAACTATATGGCCATTTTTGTGATAAGTTGTTGTGAATGCTGTATTTTGATTTTCTGTGATAAGTTGTAACATTGTGAATGCTACACCTTGATTTTCTGTGAATGTTTTGCTCTGATTTGTTATTGAATAACTATAGTGTTCACTGTACTGTATAATCAGAACCTTGAAAAGCTGTTCACAGCAACATCCTTCTGGCAAGCTGCTTGTGCTTGACTTTACAATTATCTGTACCACTTGTTTGCCACTAATTATACACTGTTTGTGATATAGGTATTAATATATTGCTTTATTAATTTAAGTTCAATGTTATTTGGATGAGAATTTTTAGCTTTTGTATCATTAAACTCATGTATAATTTTTTTCTGTAAATTTTGTCTCATCTGAATAACTGTCATCTTTTTAGAACCAAAACAATATATCCCTACACTGAACTTATCACTGTTCATTGGATACATTCACTCATTCAAGAAAGAATATTTACTCAGCATTCCCTAGTAATTTTTTTCCCCCCAAATAAGCAAGTGAAGAAAGCCTGCAAAGGTTTTCTAATACTAAGTAGTCTTAAAAGTTCTGATAGACTGGCACTGGAATTGTCTCAATCAATCAATATAAATTTAAGCACTGGTTGTTTGTCAGATGTTCACCTAAGTGCAGGATATATAATGCAAAATTGAAACAATCTCTGCTTTAAAAGATCTTCGTTCTACTATAGTTACACAATATATTCACAAATTGGTAGATATAGTATACATTCAAAATAAATAGTTGGTGAGGAACAACACTAATGATATGGAATAAGGAAAAGCCTAGAACAGTAGTTCTTAAGCTTCCAAATGCCGGGATCCTTTAATACTCATATGTGGGCATATCTGCATGTGGGTGGACCTGCCTGGAGACAGATAGAGTAGCTGTGTCTTGGTTCCTAAGACCATCGGAAATATTCTTAGGCAATCCCTGTGAACGGGTCATTTGACCCCCAAAGGGGTAGTGACCAACAGGTTGAGAATTGCTGTCCTAGAGGATGGTGGTAATTACACCTTTCTTTGAAGGAATAAAGTGGTTCCAAGAGGCAGCAAATATGGTGGTATATTGGCAAATATTTAACAACTGGATATTAAAAACAAAAAATGCATGGTACAATTTATTAACAGTTTATTCATTTAAAAAAATTAAAATATTTAACTATTTTTTTTACTTTGAACTCCAACTTTTTCCTCCCTCCAGCCTCTTCCCCACCCATTGAGAAGAAAAGCAATATGATCCCCATTTTACATGTGAAGTCATATTAAACATATTTTCATATTAGCCATGTTGCAAAAGAAAAAAAGAAAAATGGATAAAGTAAGAAAAATATGCTTAATCTGCACTCAAAGTCATCAGTTTCCTCCCTAGAAGCAGATAATATTTTTCAAAATGAGTCTGAAGTAGGGAATCATTGTATTTATCAGAGTTAAGTTTTTCACAGTTAAAAGGTAAGATTAGTGAAGTGAAATAACACAGAGAAATTAGTAAGTAGCATAATACAGAGCAAAAATAAAAGGTCAAGGACAGAGCCTAGTGGGTACTTACAGTTAGCACAACATAGATGGAAATTCAGTAAAAGAAATGGAAGAATGATCACACAAGAGAATTAGGAGAATGGAGTGCCACCAAAATCTAAAGAAGAGGAAATATCTTGAAGAAGAGAGTGATTTATAGTGTTAAAAACTACAGAGTTCAAGAAAGATGAGGCCTGAGAAAAGAAGACAAAGCAATTCAATGTGGTGAGCACATTGATCAATGGTAACTTTAGAGTGGACATTTTCAGTGAATGAAGATATGAAAGGTAAGTTTAAAAAGGGTTTAGAACAAGGTGAGAGAAGAGCAAATAGAGGTACCAAGCAGAGATTGCACTCTCAGTGATTTTAGCCACAAAGAGGTAGAGGATGATAGCTAGCAGTGATGGTAAGATCATATGAGTTTGTTTGGTTTTTAATTAGAGTAGAGATGGTTGTGTTTGTTGGTAGCAGAGAAAGAGTCAAGATTAGATAGATAGATAGATAGATAGATAGATAGATAGATAGATAGATAGATATAGATAGAGAGATAGAGAGATAGATAGATAGATGCATGGATGGATGGATAGATGGATGGATACATAGGTAGATAGATAGATAGATAGATAGATAGATAGATAGATAGATAGAGTAAAGATGAAAGATGGATGGGATGGTAAGGGGGTGGGAAACAAGGGGGAGGAATAAGCATTTATATGATGCCTATATGCTGAGCAAATATTATTTTAATATTTATTTACAAAATATTCCAAATATTAAATCATATTTGATCCTCACAATAACCTTATTATATGGGTGCTACTATTAACCCCATTTCACAATGAAGAAAAGTGAGACAAACAGAAGTTAAATGACCTGCTCAGGATCATACAGCTAATATCTGAGGTGAAATTTGAACTCAAGTCTTCATGATTTAAGTCCCAGCGTGCTATCCACAGCACTACCAAGCTGCCTCAGTGAGAGTAAGAAAGGTAGTAGAGATAATTCACTGGAGAACTTAGGAAAGGATCAGACCAAGAGAGTGGGTAAACACATTGGCCTTTTCATTCAAGAATGATGTGAAGAAAGAAATCGTGGAGGAAGATGCTTAAGTTATGTTAGATGAGGGGGAGGAAATGAATGACTTCAATTTTTCCCTTGAAATATATTGTGAAACTTTTGTCTAACAGTATGTGGTGGATGTGAAGGCAAGGAGTACTACAGTATGTTTTATAAAAATGAGAATGTTGAGAACAGCCACTATGGAGATCACAACAGAATACTTCCCTTCTTTCAGTGAGGGCATAGTTGAGATTAGCTAGTATAATTTTGTGGTAGAACAAATTAGGGTGACTATAATTTTTTCTAACTCTTTTCAGCACCACAATAATATGAACAAAGGAAGTAGATGGTGGAAGTGATCTAGACTTGAGTTTTGGCAAGATGTGATCAGAGGCAGGAAAAAGAGGCAAGAAATTCAAAAGAATAGTATAGAATTGAATTTGTTCCCCAAGGGGTAATGATAGGGAAGGGTGAAATGTAGCCAGTGCAGTGGTAATGGTCTGATGAGATGAGGGAATCAAGAAAATGGAGGTCACAGGCAGGATGAAGAACAGGGTAGGGGTCATAACCCACAGGGGAAGACACAGGCTATTAGATGAGTGTAATAACAAAGACAATTCAAATTTCATGAACTTAGTCATCTAGTTCTTTTGAATCCCCTTTTTTCACTTTTCATCACTTCATAAAAGCTTTCTCTTAGTTTTAATATTCCTTAAATCTATAATTTCTTTATGTCATTACATTTGTAAATGATAGTTTATTCAACTGGCCTGTGTTATAAGGATTTCAATCACTGTGTAGTAGAGATGACATATTGTAGTGGATAAATAATTGTCTTTACAGTCATAAAAACCTGTGGGAAGTACCCACTCTGACTTGTATTGACTGTTTGGAACTAGGCAAGTAATTTAATTTCTCAGTGGCAAAAGTCTTAGACTCTAAGTCCCAGAAAAGGCACTTGTGAGTTTTTTCATTAGGGGTTCCCTATACCATTGGAATCATGGATCCAATTCCATTCCATCTACACAGGAGCTGATCTTTCAAATGGTGCAGTGAATAGAGTGCTGGCCTTGGAGTCAGGAGAACTTGAGTTCAGGTGCAGCTTCAGACACTTCCTAGATGTGTGATTCTGGACAAATAACTTAACCCTGTTTGCCTCAGTTTCCTCATCTGTAAAATGAGAAGGAAATGGCAAACAACTCCAGTATTTTTGCCAAGGAAATCTCAAATGGGGTCTTAAAAAGTTGGACATTACTGAAACAACTCAACGATGATGTAACCACCTTTGTGAAGACACAGAGGCTTTTTTATCTTATGAATGTTTACACTAAATATTAAATGTATCCATGTGTGTCTTCTAATTCAGTCACTATCCCCTTGAAGTCATGAACCCTGTTTTCTGTACCTCTGTAACTCCATTAGAATCTAACACCATTATTTTAATGGCACATATTCACTAACTGCTTGTTGAATGAATATGTGGCCTTAGTCTGATTTTCAAAACAATCGTGACTAGATAAAATTGTTGCTAATTATATGGAATGATCTGCATGGGGAAAAAACAAAAAAAAACGTCTCCCCTTGATACCTTTATCCAACCTAATTCCTATGCCATCCCTTTTTTCTTCAATTGACTGACAATCATCTAGGTCTATTGTTTACACTTTTTTTTGTTTTTTTTTTTACTGATCTATTCTATTCCCTTCTGTTCCATTCCATTCCATTCTTATCTATTTTATTTTAATACTATTAAGCATATATGATTCCACTCTAACCAAATTGTTATCACCTTAATGCAAGCCCTAATTTCTTCCTCACTAGGCAATGCAACAAATCCTTAATAGGTTTTTATATATCCTCTCTCTTCCCACTCTTTTCCATTCTTCTTCCTGTTACTAGAAACATCTTCCTTAATTTGAGATCTAAGTATGTCAGATGAGTTTTTATAGAAGATATTTTTTAGACCTTTTAGAAATATAAGTGCCAGTTAATACCACTATCATTATTATGATCATTTTTGTCATTTTTCTCAAAACCTTGGTGTTTCCGAGTTACCTACTAAATAAAATTTAAACTTTTGCACCTGGAATCACATGTCCTCCATAATCTGGCAACATTTTATATTGCCAGCCGTAATTTACACTATTTTCTTCCTTATACACTACAATCTAGTCACATTGTACTATTCTTTTTCTATCTCTAACAAGTAGCCTCCACTCTCCAAATATCTTGCTTTTACTCATACTGTGTCATTTCTTATACAGAATCTTTAGCTATTTTAATTGAATTTCTAACTATTGTCTATTGAATTCTTAACTCCAAAACAAATACAACTCTAATACAAATGTAATTTTCTTCATAATTTTCAAATCAATACATCCTATCAGAGATTTAGAGGTGTAATGACCCTGAAGCCCATCTAGTCTGGCCCTCCATGTGATGGATGTGGAAGGGAGGCCAAGAGTGGAATAGTAACTTGTTCAAGGTCACAGAGGTCATAAAGAAAAAGAGAGAGGATTTGAATCCAGGTCCTCCAGCTCTAAATCTAATACATTTTTTCACTGTACCACTGTCATTGCAATAAGCATTCACATTAAGTGCCTGTCATGGGCAAGACACTGCCACAAGACAAAGCCACAAAGGCTGAGCCCCTGACTTCAAGAAATGTATATTGCACTGGATATCTTTCTGTTTACCTCCGGCTGGTAACCTTATCTTCAAATCTTCTCCCCCCCATCGATGACTCCCCACATATATACAGTATTTTGTTCTTCTAAAACTTTTATATCTCCTGTTACCATTCTATACTTATTCTAGTTATACTTCTTTCTTGTAATGTGTCACTATATGCCATTTGGATACCCCATCTCTACTGAATTGTTGGCTTCAAGAGAGCAGGGATCCTGTTTCACCTGAACTTTACATCTCTTCCAACCATTGAAGGTTTCCTCTGTGCATAGTAGATGCTTAATACAATGTTTAAATTGATTTTGTTAAGATAGGATACATATATATAGATATATATATATACATACATATTCACACATATATAGCTATGCATATGATCTATAGAAATTGTATAGCAAATTAGTTAATAGATTCATCTCAAACAATCTCTTATTAATGTATTTTCTGACTAGAAAATCAAGTTCTTTTGCATTAGAAAATCAGTTTTCATGGATTGTTTTATAATATCATAGAATTTGGAACCCTGTAGTCTGACCTTTCATTTTTCACATAAGGAAACTGAGAGCCAAGGTGGAGAAAGTGACTTATCCAAGATATCACAGAGAGAAAATGCCTGAACCAGGACTCAAACTCAGATCCTCTAAATCCAGTCATGTTACTTTAAATGCAACATCTTTCAGCTTATAATACAGTTCCTCACTCCTCACAGCATCCACACACACACACACACACACACACACACACACACAAATTCTTGGTTTATTACCTTAGTTAATAACCTGAATAATGGACATTTTAGAGAGTAGTACCAGGCTGTGATATATATGTGCTGCTAGCATTAATTTTTTTTCTTTTATTTTCTCTTGTCATTTTTAGTCTTTTTGAAGCAACTGCTTACACATCAGCCACAGTTAGTTAATGAAAGTGTGCAAAATTTTGAGATACCCAAAATTTTCATCATTGAATCTATTTAGGGAGAAAGCAGAGAGAAAGCATCCAGTCATTCTTCCTCTAATCTCCTACTGATTTTCAATGCAAATACTGACAGCTTCACTTGTGGCCACAGGATTTAGTTACTCACTTGACTGAAAAGCATGTCAATATAAATTCAGGAGGCTAACACAGCATGCAAATCTCTGGGATTTCAGCAAGTTATAATTCAGCCACAGCATTAGCAAAACAAGATAGCAATTATGCAAGGAATCAGCTGAAAGGTTATTTTTAATTTAAAATTTTGCATCTTTTACAGCTGTTAAAAAAATGAAATCCAGACTATTCCTCCCTGTAAAACTCACCCTGTAGAAGCCAAAACCCATATGGTACTTCTGTACCAGTATGTTCTGAAGCAATTCTCAAAACGCTGATGTAAAAGAACAAATTGTCTGCTGGTGAGGTTAAATGACTGTATTTTTCAATGCTTTTATTAATAATCATCCGGACAAAAATGCATATTGACACCAATTAAAGCTTCTGTTCACAAGTCGGCACTGTGCAAAATTGCTCCCTCTAAGCATTTCTCATTTCAGTTCAGACTATCTGCTTCTCACTCCGAATGAGTGAAACTAGTTGAGAACTGAAAAGTAGGCAGATTCCTCCTTAGACAACAGCTTAGAGATTTTCTTCTGATTTATAAGAAACAAAATTACTTTTCCTAATGACTAACATTTATGTTGTTGCTACTGTCTTTCATTTATTTGTTTTAAGTTTAGAGAAAAGGAGATGGGAAAGTCACCTATCAAAGACATAATAAAACTGGTGGGCAGCCAGAGTGATCCACTGATAGCCAAAAGCCCAGGAGAATTAAGAAAACAAACAAGCAAGAAAGCAAACAAAGAAATAAACAAAAACAACAGGAAGATCCCTACTGCCCTGGGTAGAACATTTGTAAAGGAGCTATAGAATGAAAAAAAATTCTCCCAAAATGAAAAGTAATGAATGGATTGGGATCTCAGAAACACAGAATCTCAAAAAGATTATCAAGGGTAACTCACACCTGACCAGGAATTCTTTCCACAATATCCTCAGTGAGTGATCATACATCCTCTGTCAGAAGATCTCAAATGAAGGAGAACTCATTACTTTAGCAATAATATGTGATCATTTTAAATATGTTGCTCTTTGTTCTGTTGTGTATAGTGAGATGAGAAAACAAAAGTAAATCCAGAGCATAAGGAGTGACTATCTTTTGTGCATGTGTGTCCCTTCCCTACTCCACATTCCTCGTATACAAAGCACTACTTTCTAAGGCACATTGGACTCTCTTTTGCAATCGACCACTCCCATTAAAACTTAGGTCCTTACAATTCCAGAAATCAAGTGGGAGTCCATTCTACCTTTAAAATGCTCTATTATTCTAAGTTTTATATTTTTAAAATTTCTTTACAGAAAGCCTAAATCCACATCTGCCCCTTTTACTTCTTCCTAATTCTGCTTTCTTAGCCAAGAATTGGTCTATGCTAAACTGATAGAAATGACAAACAGTGCTCTGGATTTGAATCAAGGATAAAATGGGATGATGGCATGAGGGAGACTGTTGGTAAGATTATCAGGTAAATAAATGATTATTTTGTGGACACTTAGGAAGAGGTGCCTCTTTAAAAGTGGATCCAGTTCTCTTTAGGCTCTGGGCTGGGAACCCACATAACAATTCCCAAACCATACATTTCTGATTATTGAGGCAAAAACGAGCCCTATCAATATACAACCTGGATTATTATACAATGAGTCTGAAATGGCATTTTTCAAAATGTTTGGTCCTTGGGACATTTATATTTTTCAAAAACTGATGAGGGTCTCAAAGTGCTTTTGTATTTGTGTGATATGTAATGATATTTATTTTATTAGAAACTAACAGAGCTTTGGTATTGTTATTAATATAACATTAATCTCAAATACTTGTCCCCCTCCTTAAGTGCCTTAGGGACCTACCATCATCCTGGGACTACACAATAAAAACCATTGGTATGAATCACAGTCCCAAGTACTAAATGATTCCAAATCTCCCTAAAACAGAGCTTTAAATCCCACTTGGGGACTAAGTGAAAAAGTACTGACACTTTTAATTCCTTCCTTACCTTCCCTAGGCCACTTCTCACAACATTGTTTCACGAAAAAATCCCTTCAACAGGACTTTTATGAGGCATCTACAAATGTGGAAAAAGTAGGAATTTGGAATAGAACTAACTATACATTCCTCACTTATCTTTAGTTGGAAAGCCAGGAACTAAGAAAAAACTAAACCTTGGGGAACAGAAAATGAAACAGGGAAACAAGCAAACAAAATATACTTTAAGACATGAATAGATGATTGATTAGACAGGTAATCAATGCAGTTAGAACAGAATCTGGGCTTTTCTTTTTTCTATTTTTTTTTTCTATTTTCTATTTATTTTATTTTCTATTTTTAGTCTCTACTCTATGCCATCTTCCATATAGCAGCCGGCAAATTTAAAATCATAAAGCACAAAGCTGACTATATCAGTCTTCCGGTCAAGAAGTTTGAGCAGTACTTTCTTGTATGCAGGATACATTATAAAATTATCTGGTATGTCAATACCTTAATGATCTGGCTCTAACTTCATGACTTTATTCTGATCTGACTTTATGGACAGATTTCAAATTACTTCTCGAAAAGACAAAGGTCTCATATTCTTGCAAAACTGGCCGTTTTGCTGTTTCTCGTTTTCTATTCCAAACGTTCCATATCTGGCCTCCATACTTATTCAGAGGTCATTATCCTCCTCATTTCTGCCTCTTACACTCCCTAGCTCCCTTGTATCCCTAGCTCAGCTTGACTTTAACCTCCTATACCAGGATTTTTCTGGTTACTTTAGCTTTTAGTACTTTCTCCACCCCTAAAATGATTTTGTATATTTTTTATATTAACTTATCTACATATGCCCTATTTCCCTCCAGTGAAAAGTTTCATGTTTGTCCTTGCAATCCTTAGTGCCTAGCACAATGCCATGCACAGTTGTTGGTATTGTTTTATCTTTGGTTTGTTTATATCAAAAAACTTTATTTTTGGAAACTTTTGTGGCTAAGAAAAGTACACTAACTGGTTAATTTATAAGTATACTAACTGGTTAAATACATGGTCTGTAAACTTACAGTTAACTATGAATCTTCTAGAGCAGTGGTTCTCAACCTTCCTAATGCTGCAACCCTTTAATACTGTTATATGGGCATATCTGCATGTGAGTGGACCCACCTGGAGATGGATAGAGGAGCAGTGTCTCGGTTCCTAAGACCATGTGAAATATGTGTTTTCTGATGGTCTTAGGCAACCCTTGTGAAAGAGTCATTCGACCCCCAAAGGGGTTGCCACCTACAGGTTGAGAACCGCTGTTCTAGAGGACTTGAACCCGTGTGAGTCTTTCTGACAATAAGACCAGCCCTATATCCACTATGTAACACATTTTGCAAATGGTCAGCATTTGATAATTAATTGATCAATTGATACAATAAAAATAATAACAATACAAAAATACCATAACAATAGTAATAATAATTATTATAATAACAAGTATTAATATAACATTTTAAGTTCCCAAGGAACTTTATAAAATATTATTTCATTTTATCCTCTTCTATTTATTTATTCTGGGCTATTATTCTCTTCATTTTACAAATAAACAACAACAACAACAACAAACCTGAGACAAGAGGCTAAGTGACTTTTCTGGGGGCACAGAGCTAAGTCTGAGGCCAGATTTGCAGCTGGGTCTTTTTGACTCTGGTCCTATCCACTGCATCACCATTCAAATCTCTTTTCAATATGATGTAGTCCTTCAGCTACTTGAAAAAGACTATCATACCCTTTTATTCATAGTAAAAATTTCTAGGTTTTTTTCAACCAGTTTATACTTGTGGATCCATCAATTTATTAGGCTTCATTGATCACTTCCTCTTAAAATATAAACTTTGAAATATCCACTGAACAAATCAATATTCATTACCAATTGTATCAGTACAAAGGAAAAGAAATGTTACAAAAAATAAATAAATCAGTAAGTACGGGGATATGTATAAAAAAGGAAGGAAAGGTCAAATAGGGTTCAATGAGTGTCATATCTGCAACCACCATTTCCTTTACGAATGTATGCTTTAAAATAAATTCTGACAAAGGTGTAAGAGGCAACAATGATATCAGTCTGTGGGAAATCATAGTTGTCAGGATGTCTTTGTTTGTGAAGATAGGTCATAGGGATGGGGAAACTGCAACCTCAACGTCGCACGTGGCCCTCTAGGACGTCAAGTAGGGCCCTTTGACTCAATCCAAACTTCACAGCATAAATCCCTTTAATGAAAGGATTTATTCTGTAAAATTTGGATTCAGTCAAAAGGTCCTACTTGAGTCTGTAGAGGGCCACATGTGACCTTGAGGCTGCAGTTCCCCACCCCTGAGTCAAGAGAAGAGCTAAAGGGCTGAAACCACTTTCTTCTGAACATGGATTGATCCCTGTATGAACTGCTGATCCTGATCCTCTTCATTCTCAACCAAAAAATTCTCACTCACAAACCTTGTTTCTGGCCTGTATTAACAGTCAGCTCATAAACACCCCCTTTTGCTTCCCCGACTGGATTTTCTCTTGAAAAGATATTTAGCACTATGGGGATAATATATCTCATCACCAGTCCAGTCTACAGCAAGAGCATATGTCACAGCTCGTGGGTTTCTAAAAGGTCAAGCTCCCTCTTTGGACTTTCAGTATTATAGTAATTACTTTTTTTCCCTTTTTTGCCCTCCTCTTTAAGTACTACTTTAAGTCTCCACTGTGTCTTGACCCTGCCTACACAAGACTGCCTGAATTTTGGTTACTGTATGTATGGTAATAACAGTCCAACAGTACAGTGAAAGATAAAGACATAGTTTGGTCACATTTACAAAATACATGCTCAAAATTCCTAACCAACTACTCCTTATCCTTGTTTTTATAAATTGCTGCCTCTAGTCATAGCTTAAGACAATGGAAGGCATGTGTTTGAACATTTGTATGTACATAATCCCATTATCAGAGGCTCAGAGATTTAGAATTGTTGGAAACTCAGAAGCCTAGTCTAACCTTCACATTTTATAGAAGAGAATAAGAAGGGGGAGCTAAGATGGCGGCGAGTAAGCAGTAACTTGAACAAGCTCCCCAAGAATTTCGTCCTTGGGAACTAAAAAGTAAATCTGAGCGGATTTAAGAGTGACAGAACCCATTGTGAGACAGAGAGTGACAGATTCACAGCCCAGAGAAGTGCCTAATCAGGTCGGGGCAGGGAAAACGGAGCATACAGGAGTGGCACCAGCACGGACCTGAGAGCACAGCGCAGCAGACTGGGAAGCCCCACCCAGCAGACTCACCCAGCTGGAGGCTTCTGCAGCCCTCTCACTGCCGAGGTGAGGACCGACGGAACTGGGTAGGAGGGAGCGCAGGGCGCGTAGCAGGGTCAGCGGTTTTTCCTGGGGCTGGCAACCCACGGCCCAGATTCTTGAAGCTACATGCCCAGACGTTCAGAGGTTGGGATGGAGGAATGAAATCTAGGGGCTCTCATCCCCCTCCCCAACACACAAAAAAATCAAGAGGTAAAAGCCCCACCTAGAGTACATTCTTGCATTAGTGGAAACAGCCCCAGGATTGGAAATCACTGAGGAAGGGGGA
>CM053589.1:64172829-64196705 GCA_028646515.1 Pseudochirops corinnae | reverse complement strand
TGATCATTTTTTAAAATTCAAATTTCTCTACTTTCCTTTTAACACTTCTTATTTTATATTTGTGGTTAATTAATTAATTTATTTTCATCTTTTGAATTTCACATTGGCTTTTAAAAAGTTGTTAATATATATTTTTGAGATATTACTTTTCCTCTGAGGGCATTTTTATCTTTGATTTTTTTTTATACATTTTTTCATTATGTTATTTATCTGTAGTGTAATTTTTGTTGTTTTCACATTGTTCCTATGATTTTCTTTTCTTTGACCCAATTATTATTCAGAATGACATTACTCATCTTCATTTATATACATATGTCTATATGTCTTGTTTATTTGGAGGTTCCTTCATTTATCTTCTTACAATTGCTAAATTTCTACATTTGAGGGCTCTTGTGATGTATATAATTTGGAGAGATGTGTGAGAGCTACCCTGGGGAAAACTCCTCTTATTCCACATCCCCCAAAATCTGAGTCATAAATTTTAAAACCAGCCAAATATCATATTGGATTCTAACTATAATTTCTACTCAGTGGATGAGACAATGGCCAGTCTCAAAATAGAATGCAATTATGCAGCCCCCACAAACCTTTATAAGCGAACTAGATTGAAGTTATCAATTTTTTTTCACTTTTCTAAATTTTTCCAAAATAATCTAGCTTTGTGGAGGTTGAGTTACTTAAAGGAAAGATGATGTAGATGGAGAGAGAGAGAGAGAGAGAGAGAGAGAGAGAGAGAGAGAGATAGCTTAGTCACCTTGTGTAATTTTACTCAAAAGGGAGAATAAACACTTTTTCATTTATCTAAACCCAGTACTTATTCAGGAACAAAAGGGGGAAAAAAGAAATAACAGGATTTGATTTACCTTTTTATGAGAATTAAATGTTCATACTTATATCCAAGTTCAGTAAGATTGCAACAAAATGGCCTTGTCTTGCCAGACCAAAACAAAATAAATTTGTTGCCAGAGGCACAGTTGGATTTACTTGAGGTTTTTAATCCTCTGAGATGGAAAAAGGAAAAAAAACAATCCTGGCTTTATGGATACCTTTCTTTCATGCAAATTTAACTCATTAGCAAATTAGTCTCTTATTTCCCTATATGTTTGTATCAATAGCTCTAGATGAAAGTATTTTAGGTCAGTGAAACAACTAAGATGTTTGCCTTTTCAATGTCAACAGAATCTTGGTTGGGCTCAATGCTCAAAGGGCAGGCATTGTAATGCATTAAACTGGCCTCATTCAGAAGAAATATGATAAGTGAGATCTGGCTAACTGCTTGTATACCACTGGTAATGCTTTCCACAAGTGTCAGGGCATTTGTTGCAGTTTTCTGGCCAAGTTATGAGCCTGCTATTAGACCCTAGATTAGAAGCCAGAGGACTTGGAGTCAAATTGTATTCCAACCTGCAAAGCTTTGGGCAAAGTTACTAAGTCTTTCTGGGTCTCAATTTCCCCATTTCTAAAAGAAAAGATTAGACAAAGGCCCGGGAAACCTGTGGTCTCCTAAGTCCTCAGGTGTGGCCTTCTGACTGAGTCCAAGTTTTATAGAACAAATCCTTTTATTAAGGGGATTTATTCTGTGAAGTTTGAATTGAGTCAAAAAGCCAAATAGGAAGACCTAGAGGGCCATATGTGGCCTCCAGGCCATAGTTTCCCCACCCCTGGAATAGAGTATCTTCATATCCTCATTTCTAAGATACCTTCTAGCTCTAAATTTATGATTCTATATCACTATTATTTTTTTCGTCACTGAATATCATTTGTGGTTTTAATTGCAATAACTATCTTCCATCCCCCAAAATCTTTGACTGTGAAAATGTAATCAACTTAATGGGACAGTTAGTGGATAGAACACTGGCCCTGAAGTCAGGAAGACTCTTCTTCCTGAATTAAAATCTGGCCTCAGGAACTTACTAGCCATGTGACCCCGGGTAAATCATTTAACCTTCTTTGCCTCAGTTTCCTCACCTGTAAAATTAGCTGGAGAAGGAAATGGCAAATCACATCAGTATCTTTACCATGAAAATCTCAAAATGAATCACAAAGAATTGGACATGGCTGATAAATGATTAAACAACAACAACAACAAAATCAATGCAATTAAATCTATTTCTGCAAGCATTTATTGAGCATCTTATTTGGGTTATGTGTTATGGTAAGTACTAGAGAAACAAAGGCAAAAGATAAAATAGTCACTGCCTTTAAGTCTATATTCTTTTGAAGAGGTAGGAGTAGGGGAAATATGTATTTTGTATGCAAGGTGAATACAAAGGAACTTGAAAGAAAAAAGAAAGAGACATCAATAACTAGTTGGGCATAAGGAAGGCTTCATGGAGGAGGACAACGCTTGTGCTAAACCAAGAAGGAAGATTCCAAGAAGCAGATGGGAGTAGGAAGGAACTTACTTGTAGGAACTGCTGACCCCTCATATAAAGGTACAGTATGTATGTTTCCCTATTCACTGTCAAACTCATTCTCATTCTTCATGGAATTAGCTACAGGTTGTTGAAATTATTCTTGAGGGATCATCTTTCCCTTGTCTTTTTCCCTTTCCAAAGCACTGTCACTCATAGTATTGAGGTTTAAAATGTTAAAGTTTAGGGGTACTTGGGACCCCAAAATACCAACACATTGGGTCCTGTCTGAATGAATTTGACTCAAGTCTTCTTTTGGCCAAAGTAAAAGAAAGTTTATTAGAGATACGCCATATTGGGTAGACTCTTAAGGAATCTAAGCATTTGTGCTACTTATATTGACAAGTGGACCAGATTGAATCTGAGCACATTCATGGAACCAAGATAGATTTTATATACAGAAAGACTATGGGAGGGATCTAGGGGTGGACAAGTAATCTAGGGTGACTAGAGGAGGGCCTTAGAGAGGGTCTTGGGTAGGACTGTAAGGAGGATCTTGATAAGATCAAGGGTGGTAAGCAGTTGGAGGCAATAAGGAGATAACAGACAATAGAGGGCTAAGCTAGGTTAAAGGTAATGTATTTGGGCATGAAAAGTCAAATCAAGTGGGGAGATTCAGGGAGAATTCAAGGTGGGAGGACTCCAAGGACCTATGGACAAATGAGACTCAAATTCTTTTGGGGTAAAAGAAAAAGTTATAGACGTGGGGCCTATATCCCATAATTCCCCCCTCAAACAGATGGAGCTCAAAGTTTTTGGGGGTAAAGGAAAAAGGTCTCAGCTTGGGCCTGTACCCCTTCAATAGGATGTCAGATCTGAAAGAGTCTTTAGTAGTCATCTCATTTTACAAATGTAGACATTACAGTCCAGAGATACAAAGGTACATGCTCAATTTCACAAGATTAGTCAGGGAAAGGGCCTTGATTGGAACCCAGGTCTCCCAATCCTCATTCTGGCATTCATTTATTCCTTTGTTCGTTCATCCATTTATTCATCCATTAATCAATTTTTAAGTACCAACTATGTAAAATGAATCACATTCCTTCCATTAAACCACAATGATTTATGTTGGGTATTAGCTCTTTCATTTAATCAGAAATCAGCTCAGAAGCCACAGAATTATCTTGTATCTTATGGTCACCTGAAGAGCGGTACAGAGGCAGGTGATTCAGAGTGGAACATAATCTACTGAAAAGCAGTCAGGGCTTTCTTTGTAGATGTTTCCCAGAACACGAAAATAAGATGACTTTGGATGAAATTAATGGTCACTACATGTAGAGCAAACAAAAGGAACTATTGCTTCAGAGTGGATTTAGATTGCTTCCTGAAATCCCAGTATTAGAACATCATGGAATCAAATCTGCTGCCTGGTTCTTTTTAAAAGGCTTCATAGTTTTATGACCACTAATAATGTTTGTAGTTATGTGCTCAGATAAGGGTAATCAAATATCATGCTTTGAGGAGTGAACTAATCACTAATGAAATCAAGAAGGAATTTTTCCTCCTATAAACCAGGACACTGCTATCAAAGTAAAGAAGATAATTGAGGCAATTAGCTGTGTAATTCAAGCCAAAAAAAATTCTTATCATTCAAATGAAAGTATGTTTCTGGTGTTTTCTTTTGTTTTGTTTTTTCCTTCCACAAAATGAATCTACTGCTTTCATTGTAGCATATGGTATAACAGGGATGCAGGTTTGGCTTTATCATGCCAAATGAATGAGAGTCTTGCATAATTGTGTTAATAGTAGCTAAGACATTTTAGACTTCTATGAGTATCATCAAGGTCAGGATTATTTCTATAACATTGAAGGAATTGACTGGCACATTCTGTATTTTTCCAAGGTATGAAGAAGACAAATCCTATTGCGCCACTCCGAACACCTTTGCCAATAGCATGGTAGAAAAACACTGATGGGGGCTGGGGTGGGGACACAGTGCATATCTGAATCAGTTCTAAATTGTTCTTTTCTCTGCAATAATAAAGATAATAAATATTGAGATCAATGTAACTGTTTACCTCTCCAAGGGCACACCATGATTTACCCCCAACTATTTTCATTCTGACCTTGACAAACATCAACAAAAATAAGCACTCCCATAAACACAGAACAGAAACAGAGGTTTGTACATCAAAACAATGCATCTCCATTATATAAAGTCTGAATTTCTTTTAAGGGATATAATAATTTCAACCTGTTACCTTCAAAGCTGCCCTACTTGTCAGTGATTCCTCCCAGCCTCCCACAATGTACTTTTGAAAATCCTACTTTCTTTATAGAGATATTTCCAATGACATGTGATGAAAAGTTTACTTCCCTATTTTTACATATAAAGAAAATGAGATTCATTGAATGTCACTGACTTATCCAGGTGGAGAAACAAATTCATGATTGAATCAGGACTGTAACATGGGCCTCCTGCCATTAAATCATATCTACTATTTTCTAGATTGTACAAAATTATATATACACACAATCCCAGAACAGGAACTTGTATCTAAACAGGAATCAGCTCAGCAATATAGTCTTAAGTCTCCAAATTTAATTCAGCATGATCTCATAGGCTCACAGGATTTAGATCAGAAAGAATCTTTAGAGTTTATCAATTGGCATTTGGGGATATTAGGGAAAACAAACAAACAGAAACATGACTTGATTGGAACAGAGAAGCAACAGTAATAGACTTTGTCCCCTAGAAAACAGAGAAAGAGAAATGCTATCATGTCTGGTCCTACCATTACAGAAACAGTGATTTTGCTATCTCTACCCTGAAATTTCTTAGAAATAAGATTGTACTAAGTAGACCTTTTTTTTTTTTAATTTTCCTAGAGAGAGACAGACAGACAAACAAAAAGACAGAAACAAATAGACATACAATGACAGAGACTGAAAGAAATGGACACACAAAGACAGACACAAAGAGATAGAAAGATCCAGCGATACATAGGAAGACAGAGTGAGAAACAGAAAGATATAGAAAAATCCTTTTTATTCATTGTTGATTGTTGTTGAGTCATTTCAGTCATGTCCAACTTTTCATGACCCTATTTGGGATTTTTTTGGCAAAGATACTGGAGTGATTTGCCATTTCCTTCTCATCTCATGTTACAGATGTGGAACTGAGGCAAACATTGAGAAGTGACTTGCCTACGGTCACATGGATAGCAAGTCCCTGAAGCCAGATTTGAACTGCAGAAGATGAGTCTCCAGACTTCATGTCCAGCACTTGACCCACTCTACCCTCTAGCTATCCATCCTTCTGTTATTAGTGTGCTATTTTAAATTCCGTCAATTACTTATACCATTTTTATTTTGTTTTTGTTCATTTTAGGTAGGAAAAGAGAGTAAAAAGGAATCTGAACCTGTGATGAGCCACAGTGATATTTTTCATATTTCAAGATTATATATTTTTGGGGTCATACATCTACTAACATTACCCAAGGCACACTTCCTTCATGCTTTAGAAATCACTTCTTCCATGGATGTTGTTAAAGATTTTAGCAAACCAGAAATGTGGACTTGCATAAGACTGGGAAAGCTTTCAGAACATTTGCCCAAGGTATCTACAATCCTTTCCCTTATTCATAGTTTTGAAATTAGTATATTTTGTTTTCATAAATGTTTGTCCTATAGTTTATCTGCTTGAAAGAATGCATTTAAGTAGTTAAAGTAAATTTGCATTCACTGATGCCCTTACTAGAGAAGTCTTGAGGATAAACTGCTATGCTTGAAATATGATAGATAAAAGTAACTGTAACATTTTATTTATAGTAAAACCAGTGATACCCTCCCATTGTGCAGCAGTTATGCATTATTGTCTTCTCCTACCTTTTTTTTTTTCATCTTTAGCAACACAGGACAGTTGTCAGAGTTATATTAATCTTGGGTTTAAGGCTGAAATATTCTTCCCTGATTGTTGGCTCTTGTTGGCTTATTCTCAGGGGTAATAACTATGACACTAAGAGAACACAGAGGCATCCTACTATCTGAAGAGGGACCAGAAAGGATATTCCCAGTATTCACTGCTAGAGACTCAAGTATCATACTTACCAGGAAGTCATCTAGGAGTTGAAAGAAGTTTCTATGAGGACGAGTAATGGGAGGACTTGGAAAGTTACAAACAATTTCTCATCTTGAAAGTTGGTTGTTTTTTTTTTTTTATTTTCCAATATATTTCTTGATCTTCTCTGAAAAAAGGAAATAGGCATGCCAAAACCGGGGAGAGAAGAAAAATCAGGTCTTTTTATTAGAAGCAACTTGTGCTATTTGGTAAAACAGGTGAAAGAGTCCAACCAAATTATAATTTTTTAAAAAGTATTTATTTTTTATTTATTTATTTTTAGTTTTCAACATTAATTTCCAAAAGATTTTGCATTACAATTTTTTCTCTCCCCATCTTTCCCTACCCCCACTCCTAAATAGCAAGCCTACTGAATATCCCCCAACCAGTTCTCCTTTATATACACCCCCTTTACCTCCCAAACTTTCTAGTAGGGCAAGATGGGTTTCTATACTCCATTACCTGTATATCTTATTTCCCAGTTGCACATAAAAAACCAATTTTTAAACATTTGTTTTTAAAAGGTTGAGTTCCATATTTTCTCCCTTCTTCCCTCCTCGCCCACCCTCCACTGGGAAGAAAAGTGATTCAATATTGATCGTAAATGTGTAGTTACTCAAATCATTTTCATAATAGTTATATTGTTGAAGACTAACTATATTTCCTTTTATCCTATCCCACCCCCAAATTTTTTGATTTTCTCCTTTGACACCATCCCTTTTCAAAAATGTTTGCTTCTAATTACCCTCTACCCAAATCTGCCCTCCTTTCAATCCTCTCCCCCTTGTCACCTACTCCCTCCCCCCCCCCCCATTTTCCTGAAGGGTAAGATAACCAATTAAGTGTGTGTGTTATTGCCTCCTTAGGACAAATTCAATGAGAACCAGGTTGTCCTATTCCCTTTCACCTTCCTGCTCTTTCCCTCTATTGTAACAGTCTTCTCTTGCCTCTTTTAATTGAGATAATTTAACCTAATCTATTGCTCCCTTTTGTCTTCTTCCAACAAATTCCATTCTCACCTCTTAATTTTATTTTTTAGATGTCATCCCTTCATATTCAACTCATCCTGTGCCCTCTGTCTATGTATACATGAACATACAAATGGCGACATCCATATATATTTATATACACATATATTCTCCTGCATACATGTATATGTATGCATACATATCTATCTATCTATCTATCTATCTATCTATCTATCTATCTATCTATTTATATTCCTTTCAGCTATCCTCATACTAAGAAAAGTCTTATGAATTAGAATTATCATTTCTCCATGTAGGAATGTAAATAGTTAAACTTTAATAAGTTCCTTATAATTTCTTTTTCCTGTTTACCTTCTCATTCTTAACTTGTTTCTTGTATTTGAATGTCAAATTTTCTGTTTAGCTCTGGTTTTTTCATCGAGAATGCTTGAAAGTCCTCTATTTTATTGAATGACCACATTTTTCCCTGTAGCATTATACTCAGTTTTGCTGGGTAGGTGATTCTGGGTTTTAATCCTAGCTCTTTTGATCTCTGGAATTTTGTACTCCAAGCCCTTCTATACTGTACTGTAGAAACTGTTAGATCTTGTGTTATCCTGATTGTGTTTCCACAATCCTTAAATCTTTTCTTCCTGACTGCCTGCAGTATTTTCTCCTTGACTGGGAACTCTGGAATTTGGCTATAATAATCATTGGAGTTTTCTTTTTGGGATCTTTTTTAACAGATGATCAGTGAATTCTTTCAATTTCTATTTTGCCCTCTGGTTCTAGGATATCAGGGCAATTTTGCTTGATAATTTCTTTAAAGATGGTGTCTAGACTCTTTTTTTGATCATGGCTTTCAGGTAGACCAATAATTTTTAAATTATCTCTCTTGGTTCTATTTTCCAGGTCAGTGATTTTTCCAATGAGATATTTCACATTGCCTTCTATTTTTTCATTTGTTTGGATCTATTTTATAGTATCTTGATTTCTTATAAAGTCATTAGCTTCCAATTGCTCCAATCTAATTTTGAAATAGGTATTGTCTTTAGTAAATTTTTGAAATTCCTTTTCTATCTGGCAAATTTGGCCTTTTAAAGTATTCTTCTAACCTCAGTGGCTTTTTGGGCCTCTTTTGCCTCTTGAGTTTGTCTATTTTTTCAGGTATTATTTTCTTCAGTATTTTTTTTTTGGGGGGGTCTCCTTTAGCAGGCTGTCGACACATTTTTCTTCTTGCATCATTCTCATTTCTCTTCCCAATTTTTCCTCCACTTCTCTTATTTTATTTTCAAAATCTTTCTTGAGCTCCTCCATGGCCTGTAATCAATTCATATTTTTCTTGTTGGCTTTTGATGCAGGAGTTCTGACTGTGTTGTCTTCCTCCTGTTCCATGCCTTGATCCTTTTTGTCCCCCCAAAAAAAGGATTCTATCACCTGTTTGTGCTTTCATTGCTTGCATATATTGGCAGCCAATTAGTTGACTTTTGAGCTCTTTGCCATGATAGAACCTTATTTCCAAAATGGAGAGAGCCATGTCCCGAATCATTGGGGTTTTTGCACCTGCCAGAGCTATTACATGAGCATCCTCTCTGCAGCCCCCACACACTTTGGCTCACTGATCCCACGCCCCAGGACCACCATGCAAGAGTATGATCCTGATCCAGGCAGGTAAAAGCAAGTGTGATTATATTCTGAATGGTTGCTTGTTCCCCCTATAACAGTGGTTCTCAACCTTCCTAATTCCGTGACCCTTTAATACAGTTCCTCATGTTGTGGTGACCCCCAATCATAAAATTATTTTTGTTACTACTTCATAACTGTAATTTTGCTACTGTTTGAATCATAATGTAAATATCTGTTATGCAAGATGTATTTTCATTGTTACAAACTGAACATAACCCACAGGTTGAGAACCACTGTCCTACAATCTGCAGGCCAGAAGCTCCAGAAGCAGCCACAGGGCAGCAGCTACAGCCACCATGCCTCCTTCACTTCTTGCTCCAGGGGTAGGAGCTAGACCACACTCCCCTTGTTTGAACAAAATTACACACTAACCTTTTACTTTGTCTTTGGCATTTGTGGATTGAGAAGTCTGGAAAACTGTATAGCTGCTGGTGACTTACTTTAGTGAAGTCTGCTCCAGCTGCTGCTGGTCAGAGCCAACCTGGGGCTAAAATCGCAGCTCATTCAGGACTGTGATGGAACCTTCCTGTCAGTCTGCTGGGCTTCCTTCAGTGGGAGATTTGTTGCTCTTTGTCACTTTGTGGGTTCTAAAGCTCTAAAGTTTGTTTAGTGTCATTTTTTACATGTATTGGAGTAGGTGGAAGCTGGAGCCATGTGGAAGTCCTGTTTCTACTCTGCCATCTTGGCTCCAACCCCAACAAATTATTTTTATGATACAAATACAGTGCTGATACCTAAACTGGGAAGAGTCAAAGCAGAGAATGAAAATTATAGACAAATTTTCCTGATGAATATAGGTGCATAAATTTTAAATAAAATATTAGAAAGAAATTATAGCACCTTGAGGATAACACAGTATGACCAGGTATGTTTTATACCAGAAATGCAAGACTGGTTCAAGATTAGGCAATATTGAATATATCAACAACAAAACTAACAGAAATCAAATGATTATTTCAATAGATGCAAAGAAAGCATTTGATAAAATACAATATCCATTCCTATTAAACACACTAGAGAGCTTAGGAATAAATGGAGTTTTCCTTAAAATGATAGCTAGCATCTATTTAAAACTGTCAACAAGCATTCTATGTAATGGGAATAAACTAGAAGCATTTCCAGTAAGATCAGAAGCAAACAAAGATGTCCATTTTCACCACTGTTATTCAACATGGTACTAGAAATGTTAACTTTAGCAATAAGAGATTAAAAAGAAATTGAAGAATTAGAATAGCCAAAGAAGAAACTAAATTATCACTCTTTGCAGATGATGTGATAATATACTTAGACAATCCTAGAGAATTAAGTGAAAAACTACTTGAAATAATAAAGAATTTTAGCAAAGTTACGGATATAAAATAAGCCCACATAAATCATCTGCATTTCTATATATTACTAACAAAGTCCAACAGCAAGAGATAAGAGAAATTTCATCTAAAGTTACTATAGAAAATTTAAACTGTTTGGGAATCTACCTACCAAAACAAACCCAGGGACTATATGGCCCAATTACAAAACACTTTGCACAGAAGTAAAGTCAGATCTAAATCATTGGAAAGATATGAGTTGTTCATGAGTATGTAAAGCTAATATAATAAAAATGACAATTCTACCTACATTTATTTACTTATTCAGTTATAGAGCAAGGAAAACCAATAATAAAATTCATTTAAAAAACAAAAAATCCAGAATATCAAGGGAATTAATGAAAAGAAGTGCAACAGAAGGTGGCCTAAATGCACCAGGTCTTAAATTGTATCATAAAGCAATAATCATCAAAACTACTTGGTACTGGCTAAGAAATAGAGTGGTGGATCAGTGGAATAATTTTGGTATTCAAAACACAATAGTCAATGACTATAGTAATCTATTATTTGAGAAATCCAAAGACTCCAGCTTCTGGTATAAGAACTATTCAACAAAAACTGCTGAGAAAACTGGAAAAGAGTACAGGATAAACTAGGCATAGATCAATATCTCACACGCTATACAAAGATAAAGTCAAAATCAGTATACAATTTAGTCATACAGACTGATATTACAAGCAAACTAAGAGAGCAAGGAATAGTTTACCTTTCAGATCTATGGAGAAGGGGAAGAATTTAAACAGAAAGCTGGGAAACATTTTAACTAACAAGTAGTGTCTCTGATAAAGGTCTCATTTCTAAAATACATAGAGAACTGAGTCAAATTTAGAAGAATGCAAGTCATTTCCCCAATGGATAAGTGGTCAAAGTATATGAACAGGCAGTTTTCAGAGGAAAAAAAATAAAACTATTGACTTATATTTAAAAAAAATGCTCTAAATCATTATTCATTAGAGAAATGCAAATCAAAATAATTGTGAGATACCACATCATACCTATCAGATTAGCTAACATGGAAAAACAGGGAAATGATAAATGCAGGAGAAGATGTGGGAAAATTGGAAAACTAATGCATTCTTGGTGGAATTGTACATTGATCCAACCATTCTGGGTGGCAATTTGGAACTAACCCCAAAGGGCTACAAAACTGTGCATATCCTTTGATCCAGCAATACTACTTACTAGGTCTGTATCCCAAAGCAATTATAAAAATGGGAACAGGACCCACATATATAAAAATATTTATAGCAAATCTTTTTTGGGGTGGCAAAGAATTGGAAATTGAGGTGATGCCCACCAATTGGGAAACAGTTCAACAAGTTGTGGTTTATGAATGTAATAGAATGCTATTGTGCTATAAGAAATGATGACCAGGCAGACTTCAGAAAAACCTGGAAAGACTTATATGAACTGATGCTGAGTGAAATGAGCAGAACCAGTAGAACATTGTATACAATAATAGCCACACTGTGTGATGACTGACTGATAAACTTAGCTCTTCTCAGCAATGCAAGGACCTAGGACAACTCCAAAAGACTCATTATGGAAAATGCTAACCACCTTCAGAGAAGAACTTTGGAGTCTGAATGAAGATGGAAGCATACTATTTCCTTTTCTTTCATTGTTTTATTTTGTTTCTTCTTTCTCATTTTTCCTTCCACTAGTTCTTAATAATCTTTACATCATGACTAATGTGAAAATATGTTTAATATGAATGGATGAGTAGAGTCTCTATCAGATTGCAGGTTGTCTTGGGAGATGGTAGGGAAGAGAGGAGCAGAAAATTTAAAACTCAAACTCTTATGGAAGTGAATATTGAAAACTATATATAAATAAATTGTGAATAAGAAGCAGCAGCAGCAGCAGCAGCAGCAGCAGCAGAAGAAGAAGAAGAAGAAGAAGAAGAAGAAGAAGAAGAAGAAGAAGAAGTAACTGGTGCTACCACCACAATTTATTTTAGAGCTTTATGTTTTAATGTCATTTCTAATGTAATGAATACAATTTAATCTAAATACTGGTTGAGTGAAATCTGAGATGGGTGAATGGACAAGAGAGACTTCACTACTAAGAAAAAGTAAGCTAAGAGAATGGAGGCAATGTCTCAAGATTTATAAGTAATTATTGTGATATCCCTACCCTTAGATAGAAATCCAGGTAGTCGCTAAAAAGATACCAAGTCTGGGAAGGCTGGGGGATGAGTAGTGTTATCTGCATATATTTAGCAAGAGTGAGCTGGTAACTGAAGGCTGGGTCTTACAAGTGTGTTCACATTTGTTCATTTGAATGAATTGATGTTAATTGAGGTTACAACAATTTTTGGCTTGCACAGATTGGCTTCCACAGCAGCTACTCTAGTAACACTATTGATTCTATTAGAAATAGTATCCTTAATGGTAAATTGAATTTACTGTCTTTCATAAAAACCAAAATGATGTTTAAACAAAACAATTTGAACTTAATCTAAACCAAATAAAATGAATATTTGTGTTCACTAAGTAGAACAGAAAAAGAAGATTGTACACAAAACTGAAATTTTATTATAAAGAGTTCACTTTTGATTTTAAACATATAGCAAATTAAACATTTAACTTACAAAGTTTTATTAATTGTCTGTTTGCTTCTTCTGTTTTTTTTCCTGTGCAGTAAATATGTATTTCAATTATATGATATTATATATTTCAATTAAATAAATATATTTTTAATTATACATAGTTAAAATTATATGTATGCATATATGCATATGTATATGTGTGCATGCACACACCCATGCACACACACATACACACACACACACTCACACACATCCCAAGGTTTTAGCTTTGTGCTTGTGGTGTGTTCAAGGAAGACTAGTACCTTTGGTGTAAGGGCTGCTTTCTATCTGTGGTGTCCACCTGTTCCACCCAGCTCTCACTTGTGCCTCCAAGAAGCAGTAGCACTTTCAGTGGTCATTTTGGTAAAATGGTAAATCATTTCAGCAAATGAGTTAAAGCAGGTTGAGGGTAATCGAGGGGTCTCAAAACTGTTGTTGAGCTAGGGGGGTGTCTACCCCAAACATGTGAAGACTTTCCCTAGCGGAATGGGCAGATGAGAATAATCTGTTATAGTGGTCATGAAGACAGCTAAAGCATTTGCTATGGAGCACTTAGAGCTTGGCTAGACATTGAGGATACCAATATCATCCACTGTATCTTGAGCCATCACCAATTGTCTTGATTCTGTCCTGCTACTGGACTGTGATGACTCTGGAGGAGAGAATGAGACCAACAACTTTGTGCCTCACTTAAATTCAATTCACACACAAATCAAAAGATATCAAAAAAAAGGTCTCTTAGCAAGGGGTTCTTGAGGTGTGTGTCTGTGGTGGGATAAAGGCAGCCCTGTACACTGTAGCAAGACATGAGCTGCCAATGGACCTGGGTGAGATGGCTTGGACCAGTACTCTCCAGGAAACATTCTGTAAGTTGTAGATAGCTGAGACTGGATGATTTCTCAGGTAACAATCTCCCCACTCTAAATGTGTAGGGGTAGTTAATACCCATCCAACCATTTCATGTCTGTGAAGTCAATACACACGATATCTGTAATGATGATGGACACAGGTAGGTGTGAGACCCAGATCATGGCATCCTTCACCTCTGATAGTTGAATCCATTAACCGCAGCAACATAGTTTCCCAAAGCAATCTCCCACCTATGTTCCTGTGGAAATTGTAAGCTTTAATATTGTTTTATATGAACAGTATTGTTTGATGCTATTTTTATAATAAGAATCCAATGTGGACACATTTAGGCTATTTAGTCCTAATGCCCATAAAAGAATATAGGCAAAGATACTCTGTACTTTTCCACCGTTCACTCTGAGTTGGCAGATGACATTTGTAGCTTTTTATAGGATGAAACTCTACTGACTGAAGTGACCTGAGAAGAGTGACCTCTTCTGTTGATTTCAATAGTCCACATTAGATCATTCTTCCAGTGTGCAGTTAATTCTCCCTATGGGAGCCTTATCCAAGCTTAGTATTGATAAACGACCCCAAGAAGATCTCTACCATACCCTGGTCTGATTAGAAATATCCCCTTCACAAACATGGTACTGTTTACCTCTTCTCAAGCAAACCAATTATTTGTTGTTGATGTTGTAGTTGTTCAGTTGTTCAGTCCTATCTATAGCATGCCAGTGCTATGGTTTTTCTAGGTAAAGTTACTGGAGTGATTTGCCATTTCCTTCTTCAGAAGATTAAGACAAATGGATCACACAATTAGGCTCGGGGTCACACAACTAGTACATGTCTTGGTCTGGATTTGAACTCAGGTCTTCCTAATTCCAGACCCAACAATCTATCCACTGAGCCACCTAGCTGCCTCTTAATATATTACAGTCAATTCTTAGGGTACATAATTTTGCCACCTGCACCTTGTGTGTATTTCCTCCCTGACATGTCATCTTCCTCATTGCACTGCATTAGTTTCTTTTATCCACAGAGATGAATTTCAGTCCACTTCTATTGTCATACTGTGTGTGTATGCCTTTGTTTTCCTGCTTGCTGCACCACATAATAATACAACTCTTGATTGTATCAGTTACCTGAGTACTATAATGGTAATGTAATTTGAATTTGAAGATCCCTTTGTATTGGCAAAGGTAACAGGTACTAAGCATTTAATGATTAATCAAGACTCTGTTAAAGAAACAGAAGGTATTGGAGAGGCTTATATAAATTGATGCTAAGTGAGATGAGCAGAACCAAGAAAAACTTGTACACAATCACAGACACATAGTATGTGTGACAATCACCCTCAGTAAACTGGACTCCTCTCAGCAATGCACAGTTATAAGACAACTCTACAAGTCTCAGCATGGAAAGAGATACCTACATTCAGAGAAAGATCTAGAAAGAACAGAGTTTAAATGGAGACTGAAGCAATCTACATGCTATCACTCTTTTCCATGTTTGGTTTTGTTTTCTTTTTCCCATTGTCCACTCCATTGGTTACAACCCTTCTATACAACCAGACCAATGTCCAGTGTGAAAGTATTTGCAGATTCTATACTTCACTGCATGCTGCCATGGGTAGGGGGGAGAGAGGGAGGGGAGAAAACTTGAAACTCAAGGGACTCTGGAACTGAATCTTGTAAACTAAAAGTAAATAAACAAATAAAAAAAAAGAAAATAAATTAATTCATATGTAAAAAAAAAAAACACAGAAGGTATGAATCCCTGTTGCTGATGTAACAGGAAGGGGTTGGCTGAAATAGAAAGAAGTTAATGCTGTGTGTATATAAGGAGAAGCCCCTATTGGGTCATATAGAACTTCTTGGAGCAAGCTCTGTGGAGGTAGAAGCTGCTGCCACTGGGGAGGCTGAAGAGGAAAGCAGCACCCCCCCCACCCCCACCCCTCAGGGTGAAGAGAATGATTTTGATTTGGAGAACCTGGATGAAGTGATTTTTGATTCTGGGAACCAGCTGAAACTTCTGCTGAGTCTGAGGGCCAGACGTAGCTGCTGAGGCTGTTGAGGATTCCCAAGGGCCAGCCAGAGCATTCTTCTGAAAAGCTGCTTATGCTTGGCTTTACAAGTACCAATATCCTAAAAATTCCCAAAGTCAGGGTGTTTGGCTTTAATCTTAGCCATGAAGCCAAATAATGTGGTGGAAAATTGTTCTGAAAGGTTGATAATAAGGAGAAATTTGTAGAACCATTGAGCTTCACCTAAGGCATCTACAATGTTATGGATAAAAGAGGGCTATTAGAATAAAAATTTAAGGAAAAGTTATAAGAAATCTGAAAGACATGGGATATTTTGGACCCAAATCTCAAAGTCAAGAACAGTTTTTCATTTTGTAGTCTTGCACCACACAGCCCATACTCCACAGACCTTGCAGGTTATTATTGATTATTGAGAGGCTGAGGTGATCTCAGGGAATAAGGAGGAAAAGGGTCCTAACTGAATCAGGTAAAGTCTGTCAATTGATCTGGCAGCTGCACATCAGAGTCCAAGAGCTGGAGTTCTGGGTGATCCCTGAGTTCTCATACATCTTCTTTTTCTATTGGTTCTCAGCATGAATATATTCAGATTCCAATGGGATGCCCTGCAACTGGTTCAGTTTGGATCTGGAAATAGTCAATGAAATAACGAAATCTATCACTTTTAATCTGAGCAACACACCTAGATGGACATGTTGAGGTCTCCCCTAGAGGAGAACTGCAAAGGGGCATTGAAGGGAGTCCATAGAGGTAGAATCCAGGTTGCCCTGTAGAAGAAATCTCATTTCCCATTTTCCTTTCAGCAAAAATCCAAGAATAAATCAGCTTTAGCAAGCAAGATCTTCTTGTCTAGTTTCCTGGCCTCTATTTCTGAAGATACCCCAGTAGATTCCTTTACTTCCTGGGCTACCCTTCTTTACCCAAAGAGATTCCCAAGATTCAACAAGGGCCAAGGTCACTATGTGGCTGAGTACAATCCATCCTAAGGAATATTCAGTTCTTTCCCTAAGAAATCATCCTGTAGCTCCAGGGGTCTTATTACAAATTCCATAGACACAGAAGTACAACTTTTAAACAGTATCTAAGTGATAATCAGTTTGCAATGGTTTTAAAAACAAACAAAAATAACAAAAAAAAAAAAAAACCTTAGAGTGGAGAAATTCTGGACATGTTCTATCTCATAAAGTTTGCACTTGGGGTCTTGTATATGTAGATCAACAAGGTTCCTCAAACTCATTCTCCCTTCACAACCACCTCTATCAGGACACAGAATGGGACAAGCTTGATTTAAGTAAGGTAGATTTTATTGTGTGTAAAGAGAATTTTTGTTATTCTTTCTTAGAGTTCAGTTTCCCAGGATCTACAGCCATAACAATCTCTTGTTCCCAGGTATTAGATTTGAATTCCCACAGTTTTGGTTCAAAACATCTCCACCACACTTGCATAGCCTTGTATAGTGACAAATAATATAAACATCTAATGTAACTGTGCAATGAGATACAGGGATGGGGTGATGTAAACTTGTGAGGATACATGTTGGCAATATGCCTTCTTTGTCTGGTGTCCCTATAGAACAGGTGGTCATTGGCCAGCGAATGGGGAACCTTAGGGTTGAGTGCACAAATGCTGTGTGTGCCCAGATTGATCCCCTTCAAAGCTTGGGGGGAATCTATGTTCGTCTCAACTGGCCCCCATTGAGGCTTGAGGGGATTTAAGGGATGCACAAGTTGTGCCTGTCTCTACTGACCCTATTGAAATGTAGGGGTAGTTGCCCAATTAGGGAATGTTGTAGGAGTTTGTCCTCCCATTGTCAGCAATCCTCTTCTGAGAAATTAGACTAGATTAAAGTAAAATTATTAATCCCTTTTTAGTGTCTTTCCCAATCAAGACTGAACCTGTTGCTAGAAGCCATCCTGTGTGTTGTGTTTATTTGTCTTACACTTGGAATGAGCATTTTTATCCTTGACCTGTTCAAAGGAACTAAACAACCATATTAGGAGAGCTGCATTGTTCCTGAGCCCAGGTACAAGCTATAGTTACCAACAATCTATTAACTGCCAAATCTTAGGGCTTAAAAAAAAAATAGAATCCACATACTCCTTGATCTTTTTGAAGGCTTTGACACTATAGAACTCAATTCTGCCACCCAGATACTTCACTTTGGCATTTGATGAAAAGAAGAGAGAGCATGAGAACTTTTAGAAGAGCGAGAGAAATTATTATTTTTCTATTAACAACCACTTATTAAATTAAGATTTTTTTTTCTCTCTTTTTACGTATTCAGGGACCAGTGTTTGTAGGTCAGTCAGCCTCAGAAGGACAGGGCTGAAGATGAGATTGGCCTAATCCTTCAAGAACATTCTCCTGATCTTGAGCAGGACCCCACCCAATTAGGAGAGCTTCCTTCTGCTTAAAATGTAAATAGAATCTAATCTAGTTGAATCCCAGCCCTAAAAGGATTAGACTCACTCTCTTGAAATCCCTACATTGTTCAGCTTCTGGTCTAAGGGGAGAAGAATTCCTACTTGGAGATAGCTGGAGGCACTTGAGTTTCATGATCAAGTCAAGTTCTCAGCAACTGAAGACTTTTAGCCGCCTCCTCATTGATTCATCACCAATCAAGGTTTATCTCCACATGTCGGGGCACCTACTTTTGCAAAGCTTGAGAGAAACCACTGACCATCAATTGATTGATTATTTGCTCACTTAACTAATAAATTGATTATTAATTTCCCAGAAACTCTGTATCTCAGGCTTTTCATTTCTCAGAAGAGAATCATTCTTGCTAAGATTCTGATCCTCCCAAACATGTGAGTTTGGCGAGTTTCTTGTTCTGTTGTTGCGATTTTGTTTAATCTAATACTCCTCCTACCCCTTAAAAATGCAGAACACCTGGTCCTGGCCACTACACTTTAATCCTTGACTATCTCCTGTCTACTTCTGTCTAGATCAGTTGGTTCTCAACCTTCCTAAGGCCATGACCCTTTAATACAGTTCCTCATGTTGTGGTGACCCCCAACCATAACATTATTTTTGTTGCTACTTCATAACTGTAATTTGGCTACTCTTACGAATCGTAATGTAAATATCTGATATGCAGGATGTATTTTCATTGTTACAAATTGAACATAACCCACAGGATAAGAACTGTTGGTCTAGATTAATTCAGCTTCTTGCTCCCCAAAGGGCATGAAAAACCTACCTACATATGGACAGAGCCCTTTAGACTTGGTGGATATCTTGAGACCCCAAAAGTCACCACACTTTTCCCTGTAGAGCAGATACTTCTGTGTGAAAAGATGAGCTTATTTGAGCCCTGTGTCATAGTGTTCTTGTTGAGCACCCTTTCTATATAGTGGTTGGGAAGTGGACTGAATCATGCCTGCTCAATGCACTACCCTATCTCATATATTGTAGTAACAAAAGGGATATATTTGCTAATTACATCTGGACCTGACTTTAGGGGGAAAAGATAATTTGGCACCATGACTCCATAATACTAACAGAATAACATAATTGGAATTGACTTTGGGGTTCAATGAGAAAAAACGCCTTTGGTTGCAATATATGTAATATCATGAATCTGATCACCAGCTGGGATAGTCAGATCTGTCTTGATGCAGTTCTGGAAACAAAATACAGTCAGATGTGGCAACTGTCTAGAAAGACAAACTTTCTGGTGTGCCTTTGAAAATCAACATGAAACATTTTTTTCTGTTGTCCTTCAGAGAAATAAGAAATATTGTATACTTTAATAGAATGATATGGCTGTCAAAAATGCAGTCTCTCCTACCTTCTTAATAAACAGGATTATGAAAAATTTGAGAGGGCTTCAGGGAAGCTGAAAGGAACAAGAGTGGCATAAGTAATCATTTGCTTTAAACATTTTTTTTTTGGTGCAATCCAAAAGCATCATGACCTTGGAGAATTTGGTAAATGCTACAGTGGCCTCCTAGAGCAAAGAAAGTTATTGGGACCCAGCTGGCAAGTGCAAAGATGCAAATCTTTAGATGAAAATCTTAGTTTGGACCTTTTTAAGCATGACTTTCTTAATCTGATTACTAAATTTTGAAGCCAACAGGGCTTTCTATTTCTAAAACCCATGTTGGACTTTTCATTTAGTTCCTCATTCTTATCTTAGGGTCACCTCCAGCTATTTGTAGAGTTGAGTGAAGAGTGAATGGACATGGCCAGTGCTCAGAGCCTTTCTTCCATTCTTGGCCTCAGGTTAATAGCTCCACTGACTTCCCCAGGCTATCTTTGATGTTTTATACTTAGGTGCCCTCCCCACAAGGGAGGTGACATTCTCAGAATATTGTAAAACTATAGCTTTAAAACATAAAAATTGCTTTAAACATACATTCAGACTAAAAGACAATTTCCTTGAATGGAAAGAGAAAATGTTTTTTCTGTGAAAATTTCCCACTGCCTTCTCATCTCATTTTTCTCATTCTGTTTAAAATTAATCTATATGTTCCACCATCGGTGATATCCTCTTTCTTCTGCAGGAGTCTAGTTGCTTGAAAGCTAATTTCAGTACTGGTTGGGAGTTCAAGGCAAGGACCTCAAACATGTACTTTGTTCAAATTAGTGCATTATGCAAGTTTCTATATTAATCAGAACTAATCAGCATTACTATTGATACTGCAAGTTATTTTGGGAGTCTGTTTTCCTGTTGAAAAATAAGACCTTACTGAGCAAGTTAATTTATTTCAATGTCACCATTTAAAAAAAAAAAACTCACATAAAGTGAAGTAAGAGAATTTTTTATAGCTTTCGTAAATTAGTGAAATCTTTACTGCCTTCCTTTGCAGTATGCAAAGACCCATTACTTAATTTGCAGGCACAAAGAAATATGGTGAGGCTGCTAGTGTTTGCTGGTCCCTATTTTTGTTTCCTCCCTCCCTAACTGTTTTGGATTATGACTCTGAAGTGGATTTGATGCTGTATCTATAAAGTAATATAATGTCATAATTTATTGCATTTTACTCTTGAAAAAAAAAGGTGAATTGGTTTGTGGTATCATGTAGACACTGCCACCTCAGGCAAAAAAAAAAATAAGGGATGGAAAGATGGTAGGATAGTTATTGTTTGACTGTATTCCCAATTTTCAACAGATTGTTCTACTAGTGAAATAGCATAATTTGAGTCTTGGAGGAATATGAACTAGAGGGCATGTTGTAGAAAGATAGGCACACTAATGTAATAGCCATGGAGCTGTGAAATAGTCTAATTCTTTAGAAAAAACAATTTGGAATTATACTAGAAAAATTACTAACTTGAGCAATCCTTTGACTTTCCCATATATACCCAAGAAGTTGAAGGCAGGAGGAAATATCTCACATATATTTAAGAGGAAAAAAAAAGAGAGAGAGGTCTTGATTTTTCTTATATTTATGCTACTCACTGATAAAAGTGTTCTGTTTCCTTCCAGTTTTCCCTAAAGGAGCCTTCCCATAGGATTCAAAAGCAGGGGTGAGGAAATTGTGGCCTCAAACCACATGTGGCCCACTAGGCCCTCAAGTGCCCCTCTTTGCCTGAATCCAAACTTCACAGAACAAATTCCCTTAATAAAGGGATTTGTTCTATAAAACTTGGACTCAGTCAAAAGGCCACACACAAGGATCTAGAAGGCCACATGTAGCCTTGAGGCCACAATTTCTCCACCCCTGGTTAAAGGGTTATAAAGAACTTGTGTGTGTGTGTATGTGTGAGTGAAGGCTTTTTGTAGTAGCAACAAACTGGAAACAAAGTGTATACACACCCAATGAGAAAAAGCTAAACAAATTGTGGCATTTGATTGCAATGGAATAGTATTTCATTTATAAGAAATGACAAATATCAAACATTAAGAGAAATATGGTGACAAGGAAGAGTTAAAGCAAAGCAAGCAGAAACAGTAGAATCGTTTCCATGATAATGATAAAAAGAATTTCAGTTACCTATCATGACATCAGAGGAATGATAATGATAATGCAGTCTACTATAAAAAATCACTTGCAAAAAAAATTTGGTTGTTATATTTTTTAAAATGCTTCAAAGGAATAACAATAAGAGAAAAGCAGATTATAATAAGTCTGGGGTTCTATCTCATACTCATTGCCTTGGTAAAGAAGACAATAAATGATGAAAAGAAAAAGGGTAATAGATGGTAGGACTATTTTGAAAGCAACCACACTAACATACTATTATTGGAGTTATGAAGTAGACCAACTCTTATAGAAAGCAAAAGGCAGAAAGTATGCTTATGTAAATGATTTATATTTATGTTTATATTGATTTATGATAGTATTTTTTCACAAAGAACTATAAATCAAATAGATGCATATCAATTAGGGAATGTTTGAACAAGTTAGAGTATATGAATGTAATAGAATAATATGGTGGTATAAGAAATGATGAAAAGGAAAAATTTAGAAAAACCTTATATTATGTACTGATTGATGCAGAGTGATGAGAACAGAATAATGGGAATAATTTATACAATAATTGCAACATTGTAGAAGAAAACAATTTTGAAAAATTGAAGAATTCTGATCAATACAATCACTGACCAATGTTGATTGCAGAAGACTGATGATGAAGCATGCATCCCATCTCTTGACAGAAATGTGATGAACTGTACACACAGAGTAAGACATATTCAGTCAAAGGCAGTACAGTGTGAATTTGCTTTTCATGACAGTAATTATTTGTTAAAAAGGAAGGCTTTTATGGGGGAGAAGATTGTTTTGTTTGCATGTATGTGGAAAGTATGTAGTAGTAATAATGATGAAAAAGAATAAAATAAAGGAGTATCAACATATGAGAGCACAAAGTTTAGAAATGGACATAGAAAAGTAAGGGTAGGTTTGGTACTATTGTTTTAAATTTAGTCTACAATTAAAAATTACACAGTAGAAATTCAGTTTCATGTAAAATCCTCCTTTTCTTTTCTTCCTACATTAATATGATCATGTTTGTTAAGGCTTATATTCAACACCACTGCTGAGGCATACTGGCCATTCATCCCTGGCCAAATCATTTAACTTCTCCTTCTAAACAACCTTTGAAGACTGAACAATGCAGGAAAAGTGCTGACCTTCACTAGTAGAGAAAATGTCTCACAGAGGTCTCCCTATACCAGTGAAATCACATATCTAGTTTCTATCCTGCATCACTACCCAGTTAACACTTCCATATTGATTATAAAAAGTAAGCTGTAATAGAAAATACAGTGCAGTTTAGTATTCTCCTTGGCCTGTTTTTCAGTCTGCACATATGCACAGTCTCTTATGTGGAATTTGTGGATAATTTTTGTGGGTTGCCTATCTCTGTGGGAATGCTAAAATTTTGCTTTTCTGGGAAAGAAGGAACTTACTCTGCTAATAAAATATATCAATTTTCATGGCTGGACATTATTGAAAGGGGCTAAGAAGTTCCTTATGCCTTTGAGCTATTAAAAAAAATGTCTATATTCGGCACAATGCACTATACATAGTAGGTATTCAAGAAATGTTTGTTGATGACACAGAGGAGATTTGTAGACCATAAGGAACATTGTATTTGGAGTTAGAAGACTGTAACAATACTGGGATTTGAAGATCTTCCATGCCCCTTGAGCTTGCTGACGTAGCCGGAACCAAGCTAGTCTCCGTGCAGTGCGGACTGGAAGCAGTGTCAGAGGCAGTGGCTGCGGCTGCAAACTCTTTTTGCTTTGAGCAGGCCAGAATTTCTGCTAAGGACTCCTGCTGAGGACTGCCTGGGGCAGGAACTGCCAGGGGCCGGAGCTGCTGGGACCAAGCTGCCTGGACGCTGAGCAGTTGCGTGCCTGAGGAGAGGAGGATCTTTGCCTAAGGCAGCCTGTCCTGTTTGAAGGCTTGAGGATGTGGATATTTACTACTTTGACCACATGTGCC
>CM053589.1:64127781-64172329 GCA_028646515.1 Pseudochirops corinnae | reverse complement strand
AATTATCCTTTGCCTCTTCTATGAGATGATTAACCCCATTCTGTCTCTCCCTGTCTCCTCTCATTCTAATGCTGTCTCATCTTAGAATTTCACCTTTTAGAGTATTGTCCCTTCCTATTCAATTGATCTTGTGCCCTCTATGTATTCATATATACACATACTCAGATATGTGTTTGTATGCATATATAAACCCTCCTATACAGACATGTGTATGTATATATATATACATTTGTATTCCCTGCACCTATCCTCGTACTGAGATAAGTTTCATAAGTTACAATTATCACTTTTCCATGTTGGCATGTAAATAGTTCAACTTTTATAAGTTCCTTATGATTTCTTTTCCATATTGACATTCTCATGCTTCTTATATTGGAGTGTCAAACTTTCTTTTCAGTTCTGGTTTTTTCAGCAAGAATATTTGAAAGTCCTCCACCTCACTGAATGACCATATTTTCCCGTGGAACACTATACTCAATTTTGCTGGGTAGGTGATTCTTGGTTTTAATCCTAGCTCCCTTGATCTCTGGAATTTCTTATTCCAGGCCCTTGGATCCCTTAATATAGAAGCTGCTAGATCCTGGGTTATCCTAATTGTGTATCCACAGTATTCAAATTGTTTCTTCTTGGCAGTTTGTAATATTTTCTCCTTTATTTGGGGACTCTGGAATGTGGCTATAATATTCCTAGGAGTTTTCTTTTGGGGATCTTTTTCAAGAGGTGATTGGTGAATTCTTTCAAGTTCTATTTTGTCCTCTGGTTCTAAAATATCAGGGCAATTTTCCTTGAGAATTTCTTGAAGGATGCTTTCTAAGTTGTTTTTTTGATCATGGCTTTCAGGTAGTCCAATAATTTTTAAATTGTCTTTCCTGTATCTGTTTTCCAGTTCAGTGGTTTTTTCAGGGAGATATTTCACATTGCCTTCTATTTTTTCATTTGTTTGGATCTGTTTAATAGTATCTTGATTTCTCATAAATCTTTTGCTTCCATTTGCTCCACTCTAATTCTGAAGGAAGTATGCTCTTCAGAATGCTTTTGAGATTATTTTTCTATCTGGCAAATTCAACTTTTTAAAGTATTCTTCTCCTCATTGGCTTTTCGGGCCTCTTTTGTCATTTGAGTTAATCTATTTTTTAAGGTGTTATTTTCTGCAGTCAGTTTGTTGACTCTCTTTCCATGATTTTCTTGCATCATTCTTATTTCTCTTCCCAATTTTTCCTCCTCTTCTCTCATTTGGTTTTCAAAATCCTTCTTAAGGTGATCTATGGCTTTTAGGCAATCTTCATGGTTCTTGGAAGCTTTTGGTATGGGAGTTCTGACTGTGTTGTCTTCCTCCCGTTCCATGCTTTGATCGTCCTTATCCCCAAAGAAGGAATCTAGAGTTTGGTTGCTTTTCTTACTTTGCTTCCTTTGCCTGCTCATTATGACCAGTCACTGATTTTTTAGCTCTGTGGAACTCTGCTTCCAGAGGAGTAAGCTCTGTCCCAAATTGCTGGAGTTTTCCCAGCTGCTGGAGCTATTAGGAGGCTGCCATTTTTTTGCAGCTCCCACCAGCTTTGGCTCACTGAAAATGCACCCCAGGACCACCACCCAAGACCACGATCTGGATCCAGGCTGCTCAAAGCAAGAGCACTTGGCTTCTGAATGATTGCTTGGCCCCCCTGCAGGCTGCAGGCCGGGAGCTCTGAAGCAGATATGTGGAGGTTGCTTCACTTCTGCCTCTTCCTTTCCCTGGACGCAGTTTGGTAGGACCTGCTTTTCTTCCCCAAGTTTAGCTGAGTTTCACTGACCTGTCACTTAGTCCTTGTTTCTTATGTCTTGATAATTCTGGAAACTGCTTGGCTGGCTGCCCCCGGGGCCACGCCACAGTTTCAGGCTGTGCTGGTTTTGGCTCTCAGTGCTGAGACGGTCCTTTCTACCAGAGCCACTTTCAGCAGGAGGTGTAGTTGTGTGAGTTTTAGAGCTCTAAAATTTGTTTAGAGTCATATTGTATGGGTATTTGAGGTGGCTATTTGGGAGCTGCAGTACCTTGGTGCTTCTACACTGCCATCTTGGCTCCGCCCCCATGAGATTAAGCATCTTGCAGGATGCTTAAGGAAAGATTAAAAATAAAATAAAATATCATTGATAAATTTTGTTTTTATATTGATGAAATTTCCTCCTGTATCTCTCTTTTTCCCTCTAAGATCACTATATTATATGATAAATAATTTTCAATAAAAAAGAAAAGAAAAGCAGAAACAAGAGTAAAACACTCAGTAAAACTAATTACTACATGGGAAAAAAAATCTGGAAAGATATGGACCATTTGGTACTAGTAATTTTCCCACCTTTGCAAAGGAGTACAGGGAATTGATCTTTTCATCACCATTCTTTGGGACCATATTTGTTCTTTGTAACTTAACAACATTCTCTGTTGGCTTCTTGTGGTCATTGTTCTTTCCTTTAACAATGTTTTTTGTCACTATTTAACCATTTTCCTGTATTTGCTTACTTCCTTCTCCAGCAGAACTTGTTAATGTAACTATGCTTCTCTGTATTCATCATATTCTTCATTGATTATAACATGATAAGTTTTCATTGTATAGGCATTTATCACATTTTTTTCACCCACAGCCCAATATATGAGTATCTATTTTGTTTCTAGTTCTTTGAAACCATAAAATACTATTATAAATATTTTGGTTTTGTGCATATGATGACTTTCTTTTTGTCACCAGCCTTCTTGGACTTACTACCCAGTAATGAAATCTCTCTGTCAAAGGTTACGAACATTTTATACACTTTAGTTACAAAAATCTAATTTGCTTTACAAATTGGTTTTTTACTAATTCATAGCTCCACTGTAAAAGCATTATTACTCCTATCTGCCCACAAATCTTCCTGCATCCACTATTTAAATTTTCTGTCATCTTTTCTAATTTTCTGATTGTGCTCTGAAACATCTGGGTTATTTTGACTTACATTTCTTTTATTATTAGTGATTTGGTGAATTCTTTCATATGGTATGTAGTATGTGAATAGTATGTTTGTATAGTATGTGTATAGTATTTAATCTTCTTTGGATAATCATCTGTTAGTGGGAGAATTTTCAACCCCCAAAATATAATTTCATGGCATAAAATATAAAATACAATTAAAAAAATTATATTGTTGACTGAACAAACACCAAATAAAATTATTATTTTCACATAAAGTAGAACATAAGGAAGAGGCTTATACATGAAAGTACAGATTTCTTTTACATACGGCTGGCTTCCTTTGCCTTCAATATCTATATGACACCAATGATTATGGCTTTCTGGGAAAAGTGTTGTTGTCATCACTGACCTCTTCTTCCTTCCTCCTTTGTCTCTACATTTAATGAGTCTTTCTCATTACAATTAGCTCATTTTCAAATCTAGTGACAAAAAAAGGTTCTCAGGTTCAAGGGATCTTTTCCTTCACTATCTTATGGAGTTTATATTAAACACATGGAAACACAATAGCTCAGAGACCCAAATTACAAAAATTTCCAATTTTTAGGTAGCTGTTTTGTTATTTTCCTTAATATAAATATATATCTCTAGCTACCTCCTGGTTTCTTTATGGTTAGAGCAAAATTCAAATTACCGGAAGTGTTTGAATAATGAAATGAGCTACATATGTTTTAGTAACCATTAATGGATGGGAACAGATAGGAGAAGTTGGGCTGGGGGCAGCGTGTGATGTTTTCTTAGAACTTCCCACAGTCAATACAGAGGTGGTTTCAATAATTTCAGCGTCAGTGTTTTCTTCTGAAATACTCTACGGGTCAATGGCTGTTGTTAAACTTTCCTTTTTCTGCTACAACTGAGCCCTCCTTTCATTATCAGCCTTCTTCTTTGGAACCTGTGATGTCTATTCTTTGTGGTTCAGCTCATTAAGCCCTGACTAGAGTAAGAGAGGCTGAATCCATTGCTTTTTATCAGGTTCCTACTCCTTTCTTTCATTTTTTGCCTCAGAGACTGTTTATGTTTTATAAGGATGCCTAGGAAGTCTAACTTTCAGCTCAAAAATCATAATAATCACAAATCACTTTCAGGGCTGAGAGAGAATGTTTTTTTCCTTTTAATAAATATATAAATTCTAAGATATCTATCACTTCTCATACCTTCATTACATATATGATAAATTTGACATGTAACTTTCAAAGCTGCTCTGCACATCTGTTTTGTTCTTTCTTCCCTTTGGTTCTTGCTCACTTGGCTTTATTTTCATTTTCTTTTTTTGCACCCCTATCACTGTACAACTGTCTGTTCTCTCCCACTGGAAAAAATAACAACACCACATCCAACAATAAAACTCTTATAATAAATTTTTAAAAAAGGAAAATTTTGATTTTATAAGAAATAAATTTAAAAAAAAGAAAATTTTGATTTTGTTTTTTACATGTACAACTATAATACATGAAGGTAGAACTAGAAGAGAAAGGGTATAGTGTGAAGGCTGTTAATCTTCAGATTTCCAAACTATTCTGGAAATTGACATAAATATGTGTCATTAGGATTCATTCACAATAGATAAGGTTTCAGATGATATGAACAGTTTTTTAGGAATCGCAGACTCCAAATGACCACATGAAAATATGTCCTGAAACTTTTGAAAAATAACAAAAATAGACATTTAAACCAAATTTGATGTACAACTTCACAGCTATCAAGCTGGTTAACATAACAGAAAAGAAAAATAACAAATGCTGAAGGGGATGTGGAAAAATAGGAACATTAATACACTGTTAGTGGAGAAACTTCACTGTAAAAATTGACCCAGCCCAGATGCCAAGAGATAAGTTTAAGTAATGTTAGGAATTGAGGGCTATAGAAAAGACAGGCACATTTATATGCTATTTGTGTTGTGAAGTTGTAAATATCATTCTGGATATGAATTTTGCATTATTCAAGAAAAGTGAATATGTTGTCTTTTACCCTTTAACCAAGAGATCTCACTACTAAATCCATAGTACAAGTTAGTTAAAGACAGGGATAAAGATCTAATATATACCAAAATACTGATGGCCATTTGCAGTGCCAATGCAATAGTTACAGTGCCAACAATCATGATAAATATTTCTGCATGATGCTAGATTTCAAAATTTAACAGGTTCTCTATATAGAAAACAGAAGAAAAAACATTTATTGAGCCACCAGAAAACCAAATCTCCAAACCAGTAAGCAAATTCCATCATAGCAGCAAAGAAATTAATAAGCCACAACAGCAGAAAGAGACACAGCATCCTTTAGCTTTCCCACAGACCAACATAAGCCTAGCCATCATAGCAGGTAACAAAAAAACAACTTTTATTCACTATCCTGACTGACTCCTTGCCTGAGGATCATTTCTCTTCTCTAGTCTAGCTAACTCTGACTCCCAGCTTCCTGTGGACTCTGCTCCACCCTTAAGCAAACTCCTCCCATCACAGGCTCCATTTGACTACATTCAACCTATTAGGGAGCAGAGTTTATTTTCAAAGCAGGAAAAGCCTTAAAATTCCCTTAGGCATATTAAGGGGCATGGAAGATCTTCAAATTTCCATTGCCATTACATCATTAACTTTTGATAGCAAGGAATTTTGAACAAAGTAAATGATCATTGATTGTAGAAGTGCTAAAAAAGACAAAAACAAAAGAAAAAAACCCTCTGATATAAGAAAGCTTTTGCTATTCAGCCATTTTTTTCAGTCATGTCCAATCATTCATGACCCCTTTTGGGGTTTTTCTTGGCAAAGAAACTAGAGTTGTTTCCCATTCCCTACTCTAGTTAATTTTACAGATGATGAAACTGAGTCAAGCAGGGTTAAATGGCTTGTCTGGGGTTAAAAAGTTAGTAAGTGTCTGAGGCTGGATTTTTACTCAGGATGATGAGGTTTTCTTCATTCCAGGTCCAGCATTCCATCTCCTGTGCCATCTAACTACCCAGTATAAGGTTGCGGTGATATATTTTTAAGCACTGTGGTTGTCAGGACCTTCTGGGGCATTCCAGTCAGTTTTCAACAACAAATGCATCTCATCCCGCAGGAAACTGGATGGTACAGGTTTCCAATTTCCCTGGAGAATCTCAGGTCATAGCTATAGCACACTTCTGATTTATCTGAATTAATGCTGCTTATCTCTTGGGGACCCTTTTGTAGTACCCCCAGTCTCTGGTTTTCTTTTTATACAAATGTAGCCTGGATGATGCATGTTTTTTTTTTTTCTTTCTTTTTGAAAGTCCTTATACAATGCACTACTCTTTGCAGGTCTTTACTTATGTATGTGTAAAAGAACTAGATCCCTCTACCATCCCTTTGCCATATCTTAAGCTGAAGTCTGCTGACTATTTTTTAATAATATTTCATCTTCCCACCCACAAAGAAACAGAATTCCCAAGTCAAAAAAAAAGAAAAGATTAATTTTACTGAATTCCAAAACAAACAAATGATGAGATTCTATACCTGTTATTTAAATTAGAAACAGTGTGGTAAAGTAGAAAGTACTCTTGTTTAGATGTTTAAAAAAATCTGTTTTCTAGACCCAGTTATGATAGTTCCTAGATATCTGACTTGACCATTCAAACCTCAGTTTATTAGCTTCCTTGTTATACTGACCAAAGCAATAATTATGAAGAAAAAAATGTTTCTTCATACATGGCTTCAAAAAAGAACTTGAATACTAGGACTGAAGAGTAGGGATAGATTGGTTGTCTTTATTAAACTATTTGTCTATTTAAAAACCATTTATCTATTAAGCTATAACCTATTAAAAACAATTTATTTATTAAACTATTTAAACAGATAGGCACTTTGGGGAAGGAAGCTGAGAGACTTAACCCTTCCCCCCCCCCCCCCAATCCTCCCTAAAAAAATCCTCAAAATATCAAGTTAGTCCTGGAAGTTGATTAGTTGGCCTAACTCTGATACTGTAGAAAAGGAACATGTGACCCCAGAGTATATTAGTGATATTTCCAAGTGTTTTCTTACTGAAATTGGGCCCATGCTGAGGTAAAGCCAAATGGAACACAAATTTCATACTAACAGGTTATTAGAGCTTGAAGAGATTTTAGAATATAAATTGTCTAGTACTGTCATTTTAGAGAGGAAGAAACAGATACCCAGAATTAGTGTATGAACTAGGGTTACATCTGAGTTCTTTTCATTTCCCAGGCAATGTTCTTTGACTTTTATTGAAGTTTGATCTCTCTGAAAGATTTACTAGCTTGCATAAAGGTGACTACTCAGTCTTTCTAAGCTTATTTTGGTCTCAATTTTATTATCTCCCACTAACTTTTCTCCCAGAAACATTTAAGTAATTTAAGAGGTCAACATTTTAGGGGAAATAAAACTCCATAGATTAATAAAGTAGAAGCAACTCAAGGCAGACATTGCCTTCCTGTGGGGGTGTAAGACTAGCTCTGTGCCCTAAGTTTACCTGCTGGAAGTGTTTTCTTCCTCCCAGTATAGGCTGTGCTGAGAGGCTGAGAATTTCTTATGGTTTGGAACTCTACCTCTTCTAGTGGCAGACAAATTTCCTTCCACTAAAGGACTTAGGAACCTTGAAGCACTATCTCTAAGCCCTCACACCTTGACTCACTGAACTTTCATCCTGGTCCTCCCTGTCTGTGGGCCTCTGGAAAGTTTGGGAAGAGGAGAGCAAAGGTTTGGACAAGGGGATTCATTGAGAATGGGTATAGATAGTGCCTCTCTTCCTCTAATGTCTTCTCCCACAAGAAAATCAACCCACCTGTGGTCTAAGGACAACAAGATATACCCTAAAACAGCCACTGGAGACACATCCACTATTCACACTTAAGAGAAGACATTATTGGACCAGCTCTGGATTTCTCTTCTTATCCCTAAACCAGGTAAGAGTTTGGGTTCTTCCACTAGTCTGACTGAGGAATCTTAGGACATAATCAACTGGATTCCTGTTCAGGCTTTCATTCTCACCATCCTGTCACATCTTATTTCATGTCATAGATCCACCCCTGCTTCATTTGCTCACTTATCTTCTCCCTTAGAAGTATTTTGAGGAATATGTCATTTGGCAACCTGCTATACATTTTCCTTCCTTACAAGTTTTCTGATCCTTAAGTATTTTCCCCCTATATAACTACCCTAATTATATCTCTACATAAATACTAAATAATCATTGAATAAGTAAGAATGGAATACTTCCAAAAATAGTTTTAAAATTCTGGAAGCAGATTGGAGTAACCTAACAATAGCCCCTATGAGAAATGGGAATTAAACAGAATTTTGAAGGAAGAGACAAGGTGAAGAAGGACCTCATACTACAAACTCAGTTGGGAATAGATCACTAGTTTGCTTAAATAGAATGGTACAATGAGTGCTAGATTTTGTAGATTAATGTTTTGTGTAAGTGGGCAAGATCATATATTATATGAATAAAGTTGCATAATATAAGGCTGGAAAAGTTAGTTGGAATGAGAAAATTATTATGAATGATATTGAATTAAATTGAATTTAGCTAATTAGTGGATTGATGACATTGAGGATGATCATAGATGAGAAATTATTGTTTTATGCAAAAAGATGAAGGGATGGATATAAACTCTATTCAAGTTAATTCAATTACATTTGAAAAACTGAGATAATAGAATGAATGGAGAAAAAAAGTAATAAGTAAAGATTTTGAAGCATATATTCTCTGAATAGCACTATGCTAAATTCTGGGGACATAAATATAAGTAAGAAAGACTCCCTCAAGGAGATTATATTCCAATAGAGAGAGACTCTGCACACATAGGGGAGGTAGAACTGAAAAGTATGGAGGGTAGGGATGATACGTGAGTCTGGACGTATTTTGGAGATGTCCTAGAAATGTTCTTATGTCCTCTTTCAGTGCAAGTTAAGAAAAAAGTCATCTGGATGTCTGACTCTTCTCTCCCTCAAGGGGAAATTAGAGTGAAAAAAATTATCATTCAGCAAAAGAATTAAATGCTTAAATATTGAAAATCAATTTGGAAAATTCAAAACTGCCCTTTCCCCTGAAAAAAAGAACCATTTTATTTTTCTTAATGGGAAAGGGCTTTGGTGAATTTATTCTGAAAATGACTTTCATTTTTCTTTAGGTGAACACTAGGATCTGTGTCAAATTTTCTTAATCCTTCTTTTCTTCTGGGTTTCTTTCAACCCCCTATACTTGGCCTTTTTTGGGAAACAGGAAATGTTAGCAACCAAATCTGAAAGAGTGCACAATTCAACTCCTCCTTTTAGTTCTATCCTTCTGTATTAACTTCTATGAAAGTCATACAGTGTTTTTGATTGTCAGTCAAGTGATTTCTTTTCAGGTTCAAAAATAAATTCCTTCCTTCCTTCCTCCCCTTACAATATTATACAATATTATGAAATTTATTCTTTTATTCTTTCCAAGGGAGAATGAAGAATCTTCTGCAGCTTTGATCTATATATTTTGTTCTTAAACTACAATTTAATACTGTTTTTAAACTGTAATTTAAAATATGAAATGGCTTGTTGTAAATAAATTCTGTTTAACTACATATCTCAAGGGCGAGAATGAAGTTCATTGAATGCAAATATTTGGAAAGACATGTTCCAAAGCTTATTCAAGGAAATATTTCCTGTGTTGCATGGTTTGAGAATTGAGAACAGTATAAGACAAAAGCTGTAAAAGTGGACTTCAAAGGAATTTTTTTTTTAATCTTTGTCTTCCCCCCCACCCCCCACCCTTAGACTGAGTTTGGCCATTTATTCTAATGAAGATACTAGAATTTGTTGACTAACCTGATGACATTTGGTTGTAAACCAGACTTCCATCAGTAAGCTTTTAAAAAAATATGATTCCTAAGTAATGTAATATATTACTTGCCAATATCAGTAGTTTGATCTCTTAGCAACAAAAAAAAAAAAACAACATCCCCATGTTCCTATTAGAGTTGGTATTCATGAATCTCATCCCTAATATATTTTATCTTCTTCAAATTGGTCAATTAAAATGTAGATGTGATTGTTTTAGTTACTTGTGTGTTCATTTATTTGAAATTTGTTGACTTGGGAATGTGTTTCAGATAAATTTAAAAGTGACTTTGACTTGGAGAGTATTGAAATTAAATCAGAAAAATCCAGATCAACACTAAAAAAATATTCTCAGGCTATTTCTACACCACTGAAGGAAGAAGTATTCAGATAGGCAAAATATAGATTTTTCAAGTTCCTTTACTAACTTTGAATTGCCTAAGAAAGAGGTGCCTAATGAAGTTAGAACATTGCAAAAGAAAACTGTAGCTATGAGTGTCCAGTTAAGAAGTAACACAATAAATCTTTTTTTAAAGAACTTTTTATCATGGTTACTCTTGTCTTTCTATTTGCTACCATGACTGTAGTTATTGTTTTAAAATAAATTAGCAATTTGTTTTGTCAAAATATTGTGTATATTCTTTTCTAAGTGGAAATTTCAGGTCTTCTGGAAAAACTCTGGTCAGTAGATCATGTTTCATCTTTGATAACTATGAGTCCTTGAAGAAACCTTATAGCATGGCTATTACTAATGTGTAACTCTCCAAACTGACCTCCCATCTTTCATTGAGCAGTAAAATGGGAAGTACTTGATAGCAAAATCCCATTGTCCCAGCAAAACCCTCGGAACACATAAATTAATACTGCCCTATGGTAGTGACAGGAGTACCTGACCTTTATATCAGCACCCATAACCACAACAACAACTATGACCACGGCAACAACAAACACAGCAGCAACAACTACAACAACCATAAATTTAAATGAGGGGTGGATGAAGAACAGAACAGTAAACACATCTTTAAAATGAACATTCTCATTTCTCTGATGTCTGGATGCAAGGAATAGACCCTCCTTATTTAGAAGTCTTTTATGTACCCACACATTGCTTCAGGCAGTTTAAGATTTTGCGCACCTGCACTGGAAATAATCCAGAGAGCAAAAGAGCTAGAATTGTGGAACCAATAGCCATAACTTTCCTCCATGGTGCCTATGGTCTCACCTGCCATGTGGGTGGTCTAGGACTTTTCTCAATGTGTACAGATGTGTCCCTCAAGCATGAACCTTGATGTCAGAGCTTCAGCGCTTGACATGGATTACTGTTAATGCATGGGCAGAGCCATACCTCTGAAGGCACAAGCTGGGGAGTTCTACATATGGACACATCCCCACACAAGTGCAGATTTTCTTGTTCAGACAGCTTTGTGTTCCCATTTGATACACTGATGCATTATCTTTATTTTATTTGGTTTGTTTGTTGTTGTTTTTTAAATGTTTGGGAAAATGAAACATTGAAGCCTTGATCTTCTGAGCTAAAAAGTTAAAATTTTCTGTACAGAATATTTGAATGGCAGAAATGTCACTGTGAATCTATTTGAAATAAGATCAATTGAAATGACTGTAGTTGAATAATTGAGAACTTTAGGTAAGTATTGGATAAAGGAATAAATTCAACAAGTCTTAATCAAGTCAATACTTCCATACGTACTCTATTTTTTAAACCTAATAATGATATTTAATAGTCATTTGGACCACCTACTCCAATGTGGATACTATTACCAGGTATATGATATCACAACCCATCCATGTCTGCTCATCCTATGGTATTCTTGTTCATATCCTTCCATAAATTCAATCCTGGGGCTAGAGAAGAGGAAGGTATTTTTCTTTGAGCCTTCTGAATCATTATGAGGAATCCAATCAGACAATATAATACAAATATGTAACTTACAAAGATGTACAAAAAAGCAGACAAAACAAAATAAAGGATGCTTTGTGTTTTATACAACAAAATCAAACCCTCACTTATTCTTCTGCCTGTCAGGGGAAAATAATTGACATTCCCAAATAGTACTGGAATGCAATCTTTCAATTTATTTCATGAGGTCAGATCTTGGAAATTAATGTCTTTGTGCCTGCATGTAGCCACAGAATTTGATGACACCTATATTGACAGTTAGAGATAGAGGACTAGAGATAGATAGAGATATATACCTCTCTATATAGATATCACTAGATATGAAAAGACCCGCATTTGTACAAGATAATTAGAAGGCAATTTTCCATTTAACGTTCACTTAAGATACTGCCATAAATTTTTTTAATGGTTGTAATACTATTTTACTTAAAAATGGAAGTAGGTGTCAGATTTACAGAGATGTCAGAGTTGATACAGAAATCATTGCAGGCCAGCTTAGCTTTGAGGAAGTATTATTTCACTCTAAAACTGCCACCATAATGTTAGATAAGATTAGAAGTGGGGAAAAAGGGAAAATTTCCATTTGAATGATGCAATTTTTATGTTCTTTCTTTATTAAAAGTACACAATACACTTGAAATGTACAATTGTATTTGAATGGTTATTCATGGGATTCAAGGCACTGTTTACTTTTTTTTCAAGTTCCTATTTTTACATCTAAATGCTCTCAAATGTACCCAGATTGAACACATCTGTTGGAAGAGTTAGATAGGGACCCTGCAGCATTCTTCTCTTGTCTAAACTAGCTTACTGGTGCTTAACATGGGACTAAATAAGCTTGCTTGATTTTCCTTTGTCCCAGGAGGAGGATAATGGCTGATTGTCCCTTTGGGAAACAGAAAACTTCTTCTTACAGTGGGAAAATGGAAGTTACATGCTATTCAGAAAACTTTCAGGTTCACACTACATGTAACCCAAAAGTTTGTGAAAGAGGAAGGCCAAGAGATTCAGTCAAAAAGTCAGATAAGTGTGGCACCTAAGGGCAAAGATGATAGTTATGGAAGAAATCTTAAAGGTCATTTAGTCCAGTGGTTTTCAAAGTGTAGTCCAAAAATACTTTGGGGATCCCCAAGGTCATCTCATGGGGTCTCCAAATTCAAAATTATTTGCATGAAAATACTAAAACTTTATATTTAATGTGATATATAACAATAGATATAACCCACATAAACAAAAGTTAGTTAAGGACCTCAAGAATTTTTAAGAGTGCAACATGTAAAGGGCTCCTAAGACCATAAAGTTTAAGAACTACTGATCTTCTTTAACCTAGAACTAGAACCAAGGTCCACAGACTTTCAATGACTTATCCAAGCTGACACAGGCAATAAGTAACTAAGTCATTATAAATCTAGGCCTCTATACTCTACCTCATAATATAGATACATCCCTTTCATGGCTTAAACATTTCTTTTAAAGAAGAAAAAGCAAAAGGTTGAAAATAAGAGTAGGATTGGGGGAAGGAAGTATTCCCCTCTTTAGATAAAACATAGCATATGCCTATGAAATGCCCTGTCAGAAATGATTAGACTTTATAGAAGTGTGGATAATTTTTAATGCGAGGACAATTTCTAAAATGCATGAATTTTACTATATAAAGCTTCAAACACCATTTCATCTATTTGTCTGTAAAAGTGCCATGGAACCTCATTTAAGTCATCTGGGGGGGAATTGCCATGTTAAGTAAAACACTTTTCATTCTTACCCCTCAACCTAAACTCATAATATGAAAGAATTTAGATTAAAAAAAAAATCATTTCCTATCAATTTCTTCCTTTACACATGAAGGCATATGATCCATCATCATTAAAGAATGGATGATCAACCCCCTCTAACACAACAATTTCTCCCATTCAGTAATTTGGTTGGGTCATCCTTGAGTGGGTCTAATATCTTAGTTCCAATCCACCAGGTATAAAAAACTGAAACTATATTTGACCAGATCAAATTCCTGAAATTCGGAATGAGGTGGGGTTATGTTCTATAGTCATCCTTGCATTAGAAGTTGGTGTAGGATCTGCCACTTTGAAGTTGTTGGTCATTGAATGACTGCTGGCTGAGCTTCTAGAGATCCAACTCATTATTCCCTTGTATAATGTCTTCTCTCGTCTCACAACTGGATATGATTTTTCTCTCCTCAACTCTCTTGTGGCACTTAGCACATTTTGGTTTACTAATCACGGTAAAAAACAGAAATATGAACTAGTACCAAAACTATATTCTACTGCTGTGGAGCATGTTCAAATCAGAATACAAATTACAGAAGGGTTTCTAATAAAGAGTGAAGTTTTCCAGGCATAAATATTTGCTGATGATATTGCATTCCTTGCAGCAAGTCTTATAATTTTGCAGAGATTCCTAAAAGAAAACTATAATTTGCTAAAGTAATTTGCTCTAACTTTCCCAGTAGGAAAAATCTAGTAGATTGAGAATGCCTGTTGTCTAGACTATGATATGCTGTTGGATGGACAACCAATGGAATTGGGTCATTATTACATTTATTTAGGACAGAAAATCTAGATGAAAAACCATTGTAGAAGTAACATTTGTCTTATGCAGGCTTAACTGATTTTTCCTTAATGGAAAAGGGAAAATTTCTGGTGCTTGATTAATACAGGGAATTATAGTTTGAAATACTGGCATAGACTTATAGCCACTCAAAGTCTTAAAGGCTCAGCACAATCTTGTTTCCTCAAATGGGCAATTCTCACTTGATTTTCTAGAATAAATAAGCTGAAATGGGGCAGTGTTCACCTGAATCAGTTAATGTGGCCTCTTTAAATCTTTTATTGTTAGGCAAATCTCTTTTCATTGAGTTTTATATGCTCTACAAGTATTTCACTGCATTCCTATCATAGGCCTGCCAACCAGGGAATTGATCTGAGTTAAACCTGGCACAGCACAATGACTTGGGCTAAGGATTGAATTGGGGAGGGGAATGAATTGGATTATAGTTGGGCAATTGCACAGTGATTCTCATGACATCACAGAATCTTAGGAGTATTAGAGTCCTTAGAAGCAATCTAGTCCATCTGATATTTAAAAGAACTCCTCACTATAACCTATTATACCAGCATCATAAGGTCTTGTTCTTCTTGATGCCCTCCAAAGGGAAGTAAGCCAGCACTTCTTGATGCAGTCAATTCCTTTGGACAGTTCTGACAATTAGAAAGTCTTTCTTGGTCCAAATAGATCATATTAGATAGCAAGGTCAAGATCCTCTCTGAAAAACAAAATATGTCTGTACATTTATATGTATCTATGTGTAGATATATATACATACATGTATGTATATGTGTATGTATGTGTGTATGTGTGTATGTATGTGTATATGTATGTGTGCATGTATGTATATATATTCATGGTGAGATAATACAATATTTCTGAGTTATTGTAACTATTTGTAGGTGCAAAAAGTAACAATATTTAATTCAAAGAAGGATATGCATAAAAATAAGATAAATACAACTAATTATTTTGTGTGGATGTGTTTTTTGGAGGGGGGAAGGCAGAGCAATTGGGGTTAAATGACTTGCCAAAGGTCACATAGCTGGTAAGTGTTAAGTGTCTGAGACAAAATTTGAACTCAGGTCCTCCTGACTCCACGGCCAGTGCTCTATTCACTTTGTCACCTAGCTGCCCCCTAATTATTTTTTTATAAAGCAAATAATTAATTTTTAATTCATTTTCCAGTCAAAGTATATTTTATATTTACCAGGTTTGTATGCAATGAATCCTGTCCTCTAGCATTTCAGTCCTTTGCTCTATATTCTTAGAGACTTAGAGACTTACACATTTTGCAAAATCATCAAACACAAAGTGGCAAAGAATTTCCTGTTTGTATAAAGGTATGGTGATGGTGGTGGTGGTAGGTCTATGGAAAATAATTTTCATTTCAATAATTTATTTTTTCTTCCTTGATAAGAGGACATTCAATGAATAATTTAGTGTGTTGATTGCATGTAGTCAAAATAAGGACCTGATTGCATCATAGTCTTTCATAGGAGATCAGCTCATCCTCTAAACTTGACTTTCTCCCAGAGCTGCTGCATTTCCTATCATGCCATACTAACTCAATTGGATTAAGGTCTAGGGACCTGTAAAGAAAATACAATCTGTGTTTACTGCCTAGTTATAATCTCCCCATGCAGTGCATAATGTTTTCACAGTACAAATTATATGTCAGGAATCAAATTTCATTAAAAGCAGTTTATAATGGATTGTAGAGAAGTGCTGAATGTGGGACTCTAGCTACTATGAACTTGGGCCTTCATTTGTAGTCAACATAGACCCCCACCACGTGCTTGATGGTCATTGCTAAAACCCAATGTAACATCAGAAAATTGTAACTCCTACCCATTCTGTCAAGGAACGCACCATGCACATTATTAATATCGAATACGTTAACAGATGGCCCCAGTAACTCTGTAGTTAGGCCCATGAGAACCCTGTGTGGGTTGTAATCATGTCTATGGTAAGGCAACTGCTTTTCTCTATATCACTTCATTCTTAAGGAATCACTTCTTTATGACTCTACTGAGAAAGGTAGATGAGTATAAACAAATTAATAAAGAACTAGATTTTGTTCAATATTATATTCAAAGATGTTGAAGTAATAGAGAAATGCAGCTCCATTTATATTCCAGAATAATCAGAAGTACCATCTCTCAATAGACAATTTCAGATGTATTTAATATACACTGTCCCTGTCTCTAGAAGGAAATTGCACTAAATCTCTAGAGTTCTACTGTCATTTCATTGGGAAAAATAACAGCCTGAAATTTAGCATGTTCCAGATGAGAAACAGGCCTATGGGTTGCATCTGTCATGTTTCATTATTAACCTTTCTGATCATTGGGTAATACCTAAGGAAAAACATGTATGTCACACAGTACAGTGTACGTCAAAACAGGTGGTCAGGAAAAATAAGTGCAGTCACAATCTTGTGGCTTCTAACATTTAACACAAGCGTAGGAAAGGAATTGATCAATTCCCACATTGCTGTAGTTATACAGCTATTTTTGTAGGTGACTAAATGGCCTGAATCTTTTTAGGTTAGGGGATTTCACTCTGAATTTCTTTTGAAATATGTTGCCTACATGTTGATATATCCACTCATATGTTTCACAAATAGGTACTAAGTACAAACTATAAGCAAAACACTTTGTTAGAGACTGTGTTTGGGGTGAGGGGTGGGGATAGAGATGGAGCATAAAGGAGAATTAAAAGAGTTTTTGGTCTGAAAAAGAAAAGAGTTGAAAAAGTAAAGGAAAAAGATATGTTAAGTACTATAGAAAGGAACAAAAGAGTATAAAGAATGAAAAAATCATTCAGTCAACAGACACTTATTGAATGTGGAATAAGAGGCAGTTGATTTCACCTCAGTTCAATTTATGAAATTATAGAAGGCAAGGATAATAGAGAAAACAAGCTGTTCAATCAAAAATCAACAGTCATTTATATAGAACCTATTATGGGTCTGGTACTGTGCTAGCCACAGGGAAGATTAGTATTGCTACCACCACCACCACCACCACCACCACCACCAACATACTACTACTACTACTACTGCTACTACTACTACTACTACTACAACACTACTACTACTACTACTACTACTACTACTACTACTACTACTACTACTATGCTACCACTACTAACTAACTAATACCACTATTATTACTACTGCTGCTGTGACTACTACTACTACTACCACTACTGATGATAATAATAAAAACAATAATAATAAACTTGACAATAAGCAATTCTCATGGCCTAATTTAAGCAAATCTAATGCTCTAGGTTCAGAATGTGAATTCAACAGAACATCTAAGAGTAAACAAAAGGAGATTTACTTATATCATAGGTAGATAAATACAAGAAAGAAGGAGGGCAGTAGCAGTTGGGGACATCATGAAAGTCTACTTGTACAAGTTAATACTTGAGCTTTGTCTTGAAGAAGAAGGCTCTGAGGAAGAGAAAAGAAGGGATTTAATCAAAGGATGGTAGAAAATCAGGGCAATAAAAACATAGATGGGGAATAGAGTAAAGTGTGAGGAATAAAGCGTATAATAAATATAATAAATAAATATAAATATAAAATATAATATAAATATAAAATAAATATAATAAATAAAGAGTATAATAAAGAGTAATAAACACTTATTAAGTGTTTACAATCTGCTATCCATTTGTCTAAGCATGAGAATACAACAGAACACACACACGCACACACACACACACACACACGGCCAAAGTGATGCACTGCATCCTGGACCACCACCATTGACTTTTATCTTGTAGCTAGACTTTGATAACTCTGGAAGAAACAATGAGGCTGATGACTTTGCACTGCTCTGCCTCACTTAAATCTAATTCCAGTGCAAGTCAAGACATCACCTTCATGATGTCATTGTTGCTCTTCCAGAATGAAGGATGAGCAATAACAAGAACAACAACATGAAGAGAATTAATATTATGGCAATATAATGCTGGAGATGTTAGTTGCTTTGGCTACATGTTCACTCTAAATGCAAACCTCCAGCATTCTAGGCATGAGCCTACAGATGCAGAGAGAAAATTATAGAGAAAATGAGTATGTCAGTAGTGTATAGGATGAAAGGAGGGAGTAAAAAAATGGGAACTGTTAACTATTAATACAGACACTAGACTGACCAGAAGCAAAAAATGGCAGTAAGGGGGAAAAATCTGAAAGACATTGCAAAAAAAATTATATCATTTTGTGACTAATGTACTATAGGTGGGATGGGAGAGGGAGGAGTCAAACTAAAAATTTTTGAGCTTAGGTGTATAAGGAAATTATGCTTTTATTAACACAAATAGAGACCCCGGGGAGTGGGAGAAGATCTGGTTTTAGAAAAAGAAAAAATATCATATTCAAACTAACATTTTTCTGATAGGATATTTTTATAATACTTTTTTAAAGCTATTGATGAGAAACATAATTACTTCCTGATACAGGGATAGTAGTAGCATACACAGAAGTAAACAATTAAATTTTAGCAACTGCAAGGCTATTGTTAAAAAAGTTTTTTTTTTTTTTAATACAATAAAATACTTCAGTTTTTCCTGTCTTTCTGTGTGGTCTTGTGTATGGAAAATTTTCAATGGATAAGACCACCCTGCATTTCAATTCTCACTTTTTCTGGGGGAAAAAAATGCTATTTTCCTTCATTCTTGTCAATGGAATTTGAATCTGAATTCCTCATATTCATTTGCCATTTTTATATTCATGATTCCTAATGTTGGTATTTATTTAATAATGTGAATAAGTCTAGAGATAGATAATTGAGCCAGGCCTACAGGAGCTATTCTTTTACAGAAGACCCATGCATCTTGAGCAAAATTATAATAGTATCCAGAATGAGATGAAGTTCTGATTTACCAGTTTTCTTGCATGAAACTCTTCATTTACACACATGGTTATAAATGTGATTAAAGTAATTCAACAACCAAAATGTTAATGGGAATGTAGCCACACAGATAGAATGAGAAATATTTTGTCGTTTTGAAAACTAATTAAATATAACATTGTTCCTCTGGGCTCAAGTCATCATGTAACCACATAAGACAACAACTGTCAATGAGTAATATCTGCAAGTAATATATGTTTTATCTGAATTCTGGCACACTGAAGTTGCAAAAATACCACTTAAATATAGAAAGTCATCTGGTTAATTTCCAGGGTAGTGTCTTGGAAAATATTAAGAATTTCCTCAAGGCAAAGGTTTTATTAAGTCATTTTGCTGCTGATACAGTAGCATGAGGATTTCAGCTTAATAGATGTGAATGGCTTAAATATTATTGCATGATAATAATGGGTATATAGAGAGTGCTTTGACTTAAAGTTTTCAAAGCAATCTGCTTTTTTTTTTTTTTTTTTAGATTTTGAGTCTTACAATAGCTCTATGAAATAGGTACTGCAAGCATTATATCATGGTGAGGGGGGAGAGTTCTTTAATATTTTAGAAGTCAGAATAACCCAGAAATCATCATTTTTTACATAGAAAATTTATGAATGGATGAACAAAACTAATTTAATTCCTCGTTATGTGCCTAAAACTGAGATACTAGTTTACAAATAAGACAAATTCCTACATTTGAGGAACTTACATTCTAATGTTTGGGGGGAAGGGTAGGCAGTTCATAGAGGACATTGGTGGCCATGAAAGGGACTTATGGCTAGGGAAATCACCAAGATGATGAGTAGAACAATAAAGCATATCAGAGAAGCTTGGTTTTCCAGAGGCAATTGTAATGTTGATTTTATTAACTGTGTGACTAAGGGTAAATCACTTAACCTCTCTGTCCCTTACTTTCCTATAAAAATTTAACATGCTAATACTAGGATCTTAATACCATAAGATGAGGATCAAATAAACTAATGTATACAAACTGTTGAAAAGCTTAAAGTGCCATAAATGTAAAATTTTTAAGTTACTACTATGATGATGACAATGACAAGGGTGACTACAACTACTACTACTACTACTACTACTACTACTACTACTACTACCACCACCACCACCACTACTACTACTACTACTACTACCACCACTACCACCACTACTACTACTACTACCACCACTACAACCACCACTACTACTACTACTACTACCACCACTACCACCACCACTACTACTACTACTACTACTACTACAACTACTACTACTACTACCACCACTACCACCACTACTACTACTACTACTACCACTTCTACCACCACCACCACTACTACTGCTACTACTACTACTACTACTGCTGCTACTGTTACTTCTACTGCTACTGCTCCTTCTACTGCTGCTGCTGCTGCTGTACCTTCAAACTATAGTAAACAAACCCAGGCATCTTTGAATATATTATTCTTGAGTAGGGAAGAAGGCAGGATGGGTGATGCAATGGATAGAGTGCTGAGCCTAGAGTGGGGAAGACTGATCTTCTTAATTCAAATCTGCCCCTAGACCTTTACTAGCTTGTGACCCTGGACAAGTCACTTAACCCTATTTGTCTCAATTTCCTTGTCTGTAAAATGATCTGGAAAAGGAAATGTCAAACCACTCCAGGATCTTTACCAAGAAAACCCCATATGGAGTCATAAAGAGTCAGACACAACTGAAAAATGACTGAATAATGTTAGATTAGGATAAAGATAACAATTGGAGGAATTTATTTAGTATCAGGAATTCATTGTAGGACTCATTCTAGATGTTTCTGCATATATACAGTGCTTCAAACTCTGGGAGGAAAGTAGACAATCCAACCACATTGTATCATGCCATTGGATTCCAAAGGCACTTTAACAATGTGATCTTTCTGGCACAATGAGTGGAGGGAAGGAGAATCCATATTTCTTTGGTGGGCTGGGAAGGATAAATGTTGCCTAGTCAATGAAGCAATCATTTTCTCTATAAATTTAGTATAAATATATATAATGATACACAAGGTATTCCATCCTCATAGACTTTGATCTTACTCTATACACTAAAATGTGTCACTTCTCAGGCTACATGCCTGGGATCTATCACCAATAGCTTTTTTAAATTATCACTTTCAGAGGAGACCATGGAGAACGTTTGCCATTACATTCTTTGGTTTTACTTTTCTCCCATATTACAGTTCTGTCTAGGTGGGATAGAAATCCCTTAGGCAGCTGTTATGAGACACTGCCTAAGTCCTCTCCACAAATGGTCTCTAGACTTGACTTCTCAACTGAGTTGGAGTGAATGACTTTCTCTTATTTTTTGCCTATGAGAGCAGACAAAGTGAATTCTCTATAGTATTTGAGCCTCCTAGTGCTTTTCTGAGACTCACAATCTACCTACAGCCCTGTTTGCCAATCCTTTTAAATTCAATATTCTTTCCGTGCAAGTTTCTTTAACTACTGATTTGTTATTGTTCATCTTTTCATTCCTCTTCTACTCTTTGTGACTCTTGGCAAACTGTACTGGTTTATCATTTCCTTCAAAGGCAAACAGGGTTAAGTGACTTGCCCAAGGTCACACATCTGGTAAGTATCTGAGGCCAGATCTGAATTCAGGAAGAAAAGCCTGACTCCAGGCCAGGTGTTCTATCCACAGTACCATTTAACTGCCTTAAGCATTGATAAGAGAAGAGGTAAGGATACATTTATCTAGAATTCTGCTGTCATTCATATTATCCTAGCCATTCCCTTGTTTTATGTATATTAGGGAAGATCAGTCTTCCTGACTTCAGTTCCAGCACTTTATCTACTGTGCCACCTACTTACCGTTTATTTGTGCAAAAGTACATGTGTATAAATGCAGGTTAATAAAATATGATCATGTTCATTCTACTATGAAGTTTATAGGGAAAAATGAACCCCAACTCAACAATGGATAAAAAACTTCAAAGAGTTAACAAAGAAGAAGAAAGGCTTTGAGATGGAAGACATAAATGAATCTTTGTCAGGAAGTTAAATGTTAGAAGGTTATGATGTAAAGCAAAGTTTCTTAATCTGAGGTCCAACTACCTGCCAAGTAGTCTGTGGGTGGATTTCAGATGGTCTGTGAACTTGAATGAGGAAAACACACACACACACACACACACACACACACACACACACACACACGAGTCTGGATTTCCCATTACAGTTCCCTACTTTCTCTATGTCAGAAGTATTTGAAACTATAAATGTCCCAGTCAAGTCATGAGAACTCTTGTGGCAGAGAAAGTGCTAATCTACATTACTGAGTGAGTTTTTCTCATCTTCAAGTTCTCTACATCACCAAAATGACAGATTTGATCCCACTCTTTCTCCAGTCCCTACCTCAAAAATAGATATGACAGAAAAACAAATAGCAGTGATGGATGGGCAACAATATTTGAGGAAGGAAGTAAAAATTATACTCATGACATCAAATGTGTGTGTGTATACATATACATATACTTGTATGGATAGAATAAGGAATATGAATTACAGATATCAGTCAATTAACAAGCATTTATTAAAAGCTTACTATGTGGCAGACATTGAAAATAATAACATAAAACAGAAAAATTAGATAATCTTTACTTGAAAAGTGTTTTTATTTTAATGGTGAGGGAGGGGAGGTTAAAAACAAAAATAAATATATGAAAGAATATTTTTTAAATACAAAAATGGAAAGTAGTTTAAAAAATAAGGTAGTTTGTAAGGGAAGACATTAGATCAGGAAAAATGACAGGTAGAAAATGATGCTTGATCTGAAGCTTTAAGAAAGAAATGGATTCTATGAGGGAGAATATAACAATAATTAGTTTAGCAGGTACTTAGCCCTTAGTTAGTAAGTGCTAAGTACAGAAGATGTGAGCTCTGTCTCTTGTGTGAAAGAGGCAGAAGGTATGAACTCAGTCTCCTGTGTGAACAGAGGGTGTGAATTCTGTCTCCTGTTGCTGATATGGCAGGAGGGGGTTGGCTGAGACAGAAGGCCAGTGTGTGGATTTAAAGAGAGCTCCAGAGGACAGACAGACAGAGTCAAGAGTGTTCCTGGTGGCTCCTAGGGGAGGGAGCAGAATTGTTCCAGCATTTGGGAGCTGGGCTGCTGGACTGAGAACTGAGTTGGAATTTTCTGAAGTTGCTGCCACCTGGAAGGCTGAGAGGGCTGCCTGGAAGGCTGAGATTTCTCCTGGTTCCTAGGGCCAGCTGGAGGACTGAAGAAGCTAATGAGAATTAGACTATGTTTGTTTGTGGCTTGGCTGATCTTTGAGTTCCTGGCAACAGAAGTGGTGAAGGGTTTGAGATGTGCTGGACCCTGTGAACTTTGATATGTGCCAGGGACTTGCTTGGAGTACTGGACAAGAACCTGGGAGCTGTCTGCCTCTGAATCCAGGTGACTGTTTGGTGAATTCAAAGAGGAGCTGGAACCATGGAATGGGATCCAGAGAATCTGAGAGACCACCCCGAGTCAAGATGAAGAAAAGGCCTCTCCTCAGATATAGATTGTCTGATGAAATTGAAGTTTGCTGAACACCAAGGGGTGGAGGGTTTGTGTGGTTTTCTAATGACTGTATTTAGTGACTGATTGCTAGATAAGTGACTGATTAAGTTAATCTATGGTTACCCCATGAGTGGAAGATTGATTATTGTATTGTGAATTGATTGTATGATTAAGAATTGATTATTGTATTGTGAATTAATCGAATGATTAAGTAAGGAAGGCTTCCTCCTTAGGGAAACCAGATGAATATTCTTTTGTTCCTTGTTCTAAATATTGTGGCCACTGTAGTGAAAGCCATGTGGCCATTCTAATGTTAAGCTGTTGTGAGCACTATATTGTGATTTTTCTGTGATAAGAGGTAATGTTGTGGATATTATATTGTGATTTGTTGTGAATGTTTGCCTTGATTTGTAATGGAATAAATGGAGTGTTCACTATACTGTGTAATCAGAACCTTAAAAGCTATTCACAGTAGCATTCTTTTAGGAAGCTGCTTGTGCATGGTGTTACAGAGGAGTAGGGAAGGTATACATTCCAGGCATGGGGTATGACCAGAACCATTGTTTATGAAAAATCTGACCTCTTGGGTGTTAGTGTTCTCTGCCTAAATGTCTAAGAACAAAAGCAGGGAAACAGGTAATGGAGTGCTGTGATTTTTTTTTTTAAATAAGAAAACTGCATTAAAATTTTACGTTATCCAGTTCTTTGAATTCAATCTTTCAAATGTATAACTGCAATTCAAAATATCTACCTAGAACTTGTTTAAAATCTCCTCAGTATTCTATTTAAAGTTTGCTAACATATTCTTTTTACTTGATAGCTTTATTTATTGATAAGTATATTATTATTTATTTTCCAGGTTAAAAAATTAAGTTATAACTTATAAATTAAGGAAATTTTCAGTAAAAATGTTTTACCTCACAAACACATTAAAGTGTTTAAAATTAAAGCAAGAACAAGCATAATTTAAGTTAGCATTACTACTAACATATGATGGAATTAATTTACTTTTGCAACATAATATTTTAAAATTATTAAGTATAAAACTTTTAAACTCTAATTTCATATTAAATCTTTTTAAAACTCTCAGCTCAATATCTCTTCCCTTTCTAAATTTTTATCTCCCATTTCCCTTCTGGATATAACATAATGCACCTTATTTTATTATGCCATCACTTTTATGTGGTACAAATAAATCCACAAGAATTTCTTAAATATCAGTAATGTATCAGATACCATACAATATGGTTGGAAAATAAATATACTAGAATACAAGCTTCTTGAGAATAAAGACTCTCTTACTTTTTTATCTGTATCTCCAGTGCTTTATACATAGCAATTACTTAATAAACATTTTATCCATTTATTCATCGAAGTATAAAGAATAAATCAAGGAACTTCTGTTCTAATGAGAAAAGAAAGAAGACAAAAAAAAAAAAAGAAATGACCACTAATCAGAATGAACAATCATAATAAGTAATGGATAGCATAGGATAACAAATCCTTATTTTGACTCCATATGATTTTTGAACAGGGAAGAAAAAAACAAACATTTGTTCATGGCTTGTTAAAACCCAAAGTCAGTGAAGCGACTGTCAGAGAACATCTAGGGGTCCCTAGTGATTTCAAATCATCAGGATCACATCCCATGTATTTAAAAGACTTATGGGAAAAAAAATATATAAGTGATTGGCGGATAACATTGCTGAGCCAATGTCAAAATCATTGAAGAAAATAATGCGGTGTAATAGGTGTCAGAGAACTGCTGCTGGACAAATGTACCAGTTGTCAAAGAAAGGAAAGAGTATAGGATGTTCATGCCATAGTTGATGGAGCTTGACTTGAATTCCTGGCATAATTATAGAATATATTATTAAAAGAATGACCTGTGACCGTTAAAGAAGGAGTTTATCATAAAGAGTAAAGACTAACAAGAAGAGATCACAACAAAATCATACAATTCTTTTTTTTTTTTTTTAACAAGGTAAACTGAATGACTAGGTTAAAAAATAATTTGTACACATAAAATGCAAAACAAATTTGTTTTGGCAAAACAAATCACAAAATTTTCATGATATCCTCTTGAAAAGATAGGGATGTGCTAGCTAGATGAAAGTATAATTAGGTGGAATGATAGTATTGTGTCCAGATACTAGGAGTAATTGATTGATTGATTTTAAGTCTGTTGAATTGGAGGAAGATAACTAAATTCTCAGGGTTCTCTTCTTGCTTCTATGTCTTCCAATAGAAAGCTGTAATGATACTGGGATTTGAAGATCTTCCATGCCCCTTGAACTTGCTGATGTAGCAGGAAGGGGTGGAGCAAAAGAATGCCGGAACCAAGCTAGTCTCCGTGTGGTGCTGACTGGAAGTGGCGCAGAGGCAGTGGCTGCAGTTGCAGTGGGAACTCCTTTTCCTCTGAGCCGGCCAGAATCTCTGCTAAGGACTCCTGCTGAGGACTGCCAGGGATGGGAAGGGCCGGTGCTGCTGGGAGCAAGCTGCCTGGATGCTGAGTAGTTGTGTGCATGAGGAGAGGAGGATCTTTGCCTGAGGTAGCCTGTCCTGTTTTGAAGGCTTGAGAATGTGGGTGTTTACTACTTTAACTACATGTCCCAACTTCAAACTACTGTGTTGGCTTTGACTTTCTGGTTTTGGGACTCAGTTTTCTGGTATTTAAATGCTCTAGCTATTTTTTTGTGTGTAGAGAGCCTGTTACATTTTGTGATTAATAACCATATCAGCATATTTATAGCTACTGTAGGCATTGTGAATACTCCATTGCTGATACAAAAGCATGCTTCTCAGATGTTCAATATGACCCAAAACCTTCTAGGAATAGTTCACAAGTTGTATGGATTTTGAAGATGAAATATAATGGGAATAAATAGAAAATCCTACTTTGAATTTTAGAAATCAATAACAAAACTACAGGTGAATGGAAACATGGCAAGCAACAATTTATGTTACAAAGACCTGGGCCTTCAGTAGACCACAAAGTCAATATAAATCAGCCATGTAATTTAGCAAATACAGCTAAGCAATAATTGGGGGAACATAAACTATGAGTGAGGTGATAAATTCCACTGTTCTTTACTATGATCAAAACACATCCGGAGTATTGCATTTAATTGTGGGTATCACATTTTAAAAAGGACATTGATAAATTGAAGCATGTCTAAATGAATATGACCAAGATGATGGAAGAATCAGAGAACATACCCTGTGAATATTAGGTAAAGGAACCTGAGTTGTTTTTTGTTTTGTTTTGGTTTGGTTTTGGAGAAACAAAAGTTAGGGAATGGGATAGTAGTGTCCACCTATCTGAAATGTTATCACATGGAAGGATTTGATTCCTCCTATTTGGTTACAATTGGTAGAAATACAAACAATATGTAGAATATACACCAAGACAGATTGAGGCACAGTGTAATGGGGTGGTGGGTGAGTGGGATTCCCCAATAATGTGATCACCCAAAAATGAGGGATGGACTATATTAGAAGATAGTAGGTTTTCCATCACTAGAACAGAGCCTTCTCTTCTAGTGGAGATTGGATAATTACTTGATGAGATTGTCATAGAAAGGATTCTTATTCAGGTATAGACACTCAGTTCTAATGTCATCTGAAGTGACTTCCAACTCTGAGATTCTATGATTTGCCCTCTCTCCATCATACCCATATGTAGTGGGATTTTCTTGGTGCCTTGAGGGAATAGCTCTATCCCTCCTTACCATCTTAGCCTGTAACTGCTGTCAATTTTCCAGGAATGTCAAAGGTTTAGAGGACATAAGACATACCTCAGATTTCAGAGTCAGTCTCAGCCACTTTTCTCAGGAATATTGTAGTGACCTTGCTCTATAGGTATTCCCTACACTCTCCAGCCAATTTGAATTGCTCTAAGTCACAGGGCTATAGCTTATGCTTTTACTTCTCTATGACTCTGCTCAAATGAACAATGCCTCAATTTCCTTCTGTCTAAAATATCCTCCCTCTCCATTTTCACCTTACTAACACTGACATCTCTTTTTAAGCCCAACTGAAGTGTCACTTTCCCTATTATGCTTTCCCTGTCCCCTTTTTGATGATGACCTTTTCCTTCTTTATCTTTCACCTACTTTTTGTTTCACAGTTCCTTGATATGCTTATCATTCACCAATCTATATTCTGACTATCTGTCAATTAGTATCACTTCCCTAATAGACTATAAATTCTATGAAGGTATTATCATTTTTTCTTAACTTTTTCTCCTATAGTACCCTGCGCTGTTTATTCTAACCTAACTTTCCATACTAAAATCACATCCTTCTCTTTCATCAACTCATAACTCAATTTTTCATCTTGATGTCTTTGTACATGTTGTCTTACAAGAGTAGAACATACTTCCTCCTAGTAATTGTCTCTTAGAATCTTTAGTTTTTTTCAAGGCTTAGCTCAAAGTTCATCTTTTCCAGTGAGCTTATCCTGATCTCTCCTGTTCCTAGTATCTTTCTTCTAAAATTCTATTGTATATTTTAATTTAAATTTAAAATAATCCTTATGCTAAGCTTTTGATGATTCAGGATCACATCTTTCTTTTCCTTAGCACTGAAGGCACTGCTCTAAATATAGGATGGTTCTAAATGAAAGGGGAAGGAGCAGAGAAAGAAGACCTTAATGGGTTCAAATAAATAGAAAAATTGAAAACAGCTGTATGGGAGTAGAGAGAATAAAAGTGGTAAAGGGAGGTGAATAAATATTTTTTAAAAGAAGTATAAATTTTGAATTGCCATAAAATACTTCAAATGATTAGTAATATTTAAAATGGATCTGAAATTTAATATGTGAACAGCATTCAAAAAGAGGATAAATGATAAAAATAATCAATTTTGGAAATGCTGCAGAAAAATTGGGCATGTTGATGCTCTGTTGGTGGAGCTGTGAATTTCTCTAACCATTCCAGAAAACAATTTTGAATTATATGAAAAAAGTCATTAAGCAATTCGTATATTTTACCATATGCATACCCAAAGGACATCAAAGATATTGAAAAGGTCAAATATGTATTAAAATACCCATACCAACACTTGTTATGAGAGCAAGCATTCAAAACAAAATAGGTGTATATTGATTGAAGAATGGACAAATTATATTATGTAAATATAATGTGATATCATTAAGCCAAAGGTATGATAGATATGCAGAATTCAGAGACATATAGCAGGACTTGGATGATGCAGAGGAAACAAAATAGAATCAAAAGAACAATATACAAATAACTACTATGTTATAAATGAAAACACTAAAAAAAAAAAAAAATGGGTGAAGTTAGGTTAAATACAACATTCTAGAGAAGTAAGGGACCACAGGTGAGGAATGTTGCATATAATGCAAGTTGCAGTCCTTTTATTCATCAGTTTCACTAATATATTTCTCTTTGATTCAAGATAAGGTACTGTTGAGGAGCTGGCAGGAGAGTGGATTAAAGGCTTATTATGAGTAATAACTGCAACATAAACAGTTTAAAAAATCGATAAAATTTTTAAAATAGTTGTTGTGTTTTGTTTTGTTTTTTTAAGAGGGTAAAGGAGTTCCTGTGGCCACCTGGCCATCCAGTGAAGTAACTATGGAGTTTGGGGGAAGGATGAGGGAAGGATTTTGGGGTGTTATTTATTTATAAAAAATATAGTAACTATTTGAGGCCTCCAAGGGAGCGTAATTACTGATAATGAAGAAGATCGTATTTAAATATAGTTTTTCTTCCTATTCTGATATACCACAATATGAACCTTTATTTAGGAAAATGAACACAAATGGGTGCTAGCCACATGTTCCACTTGCATCTCTCCATATATAGTTCATAAAAAGTCATGTTTTTTTTTTTAATTTTACAAATACAAAACCAAAGCTATTATAACTTATGATTTCCCTAGAGATGAGCCTTATTAAAGAAAAAGTGTGGTTATAATCTAAAGATTTAATATTTATTGTCTCTGAGAACAGAAATATATTTGATCATTATAACCTTTAAAAAAAATAAATGTGTTGATATGCTACTTTAAAAAAAAGTGTGATCATTTAATGAACTGAGATACAGATAATAACATGTTAAACATTTTTCCTTCATTAAGGACTTTTAGATTCACACTCATCCACAACATGAAAAGATATACAATTAATAAAGTCTGCTTTGATACACTGTGATTTTCTTGGTTCCTAACAACTCTAAGGGCCATTATAAACACCTACTTTATGATGTACTCTCCTCTGCATCCCATAAATGTCAAGAATCTTAGCAATAGTATGAAAGTGAGGGCATTTCCCAATAAATAATGCTCCAGGTCAGGTTTTTTTCTGGTCCATTGGTCTAAAGTTCTGGGGAAGAAAAGAAGTTTAATGGGACTATGTTCTCTTAACCATTCATAAAGGCATGCAATAAATTCACAGTAATTATGCTTTAGGGAACTGTAAAGAAACACTTTGGTCTGTGGTTCTACAGAATTGCCACTGCAATACCAGCTCTGTTTTGAGACTTAGGCAGCTATAGAATCTTTCCTAAGACAGATCTCCATGTTCTCCCCCCCAGGGTTATGCTACTAGGGACAGTCTAACCTGACAAGGAGACTGCTTTGTTAAATTGAAGAAAGAAGACAGAGATGTGCTGTTATTATATTTGTAGTTCATTATCTCTCCTCTATACTACTGGTCAATGCCCCAAGTGTTAAGAGTCTGAAATTTGCTTATAGAAAATTACTTGACTTTTCAGGGAGGCTAGTAGAAATACAATTATCAATAAATTAATAACAAAAAAAATTCAGTACTTTCCATATGCTCAGCAGGCAGGTGGGCATTGTGGAAAACACAAAATCAATGTCCTTGAAGGCCCAACCCCATCATCTGAAATACAGTTTCTATAGGTAGAACCAAATTCTGGCTAGAGGAGTCAGACACCTAATTGTAGTCTTGGGGGAGTGTGTGTGTGTGTGTGTGTGTGTGTGAGAGAGAGAGAGAGACAGAGAGACAGAGAGACAGAGAGAGACAGAGAGAGAGAGACAGAGAGAGAGAGACAGAGAAAGAGAGAGACAGAGAGAGAGACAGAGACAGAGAGACAGAGAGACAGAGAGAGAGCGAAAGACAGAGAGAGAGAGAGAGACAGATAGACAGAGAATTATGCCAGAGTAGAATCTCTAAACCTCATAAGGGTACTACTATCTCTATTATAGAGATTAATGAAAGGAAGTTTAGTGAGATTAAGTGACTTGTCCAAACATAGGCAGTCACATAGCCAGTTACTATCAAAAGTCATAATTAATCTCATTATTTTTTAAACTCTCGGTCCAAACTTTTATCCACTATACCATGTTGGTATGTTAGGATAGAAGACTTTATGAAGATATTTGAACTTTAATGATGAAATTTCTTGGACTATTTTTGGTTCAAACAGCATCATTGACTCCCTGAATTGTATGCAGCATTGAATTAATTTCCTTCTAAATTAGGAGCGAGCTGAAGTTTTTGAATAATTTTCCTTTTTAAATTCTAATTCTTCAAATTCATTCTGAGGAATTAAAATTTGAGCACATTGCAAGATTGTCCTGAATCTGATAACCATCTATGAAAAGCACAGAATTCTAATATTCCAAGGGTCGTGCTGGATCAAGCTCCAACTAGCTCTTGAGAACCAACTGCTAAATTTTCAGTGTGAGTGTTTAAACTTTAGGAATGAGGAAATGTCATAAATCAGGGCTTGATTTATTGTTTTACTAATTATCCAGATTTAAGAAAGTTATAGAGAACATGTTAATGATGCAGATTAAATTTAAAAATGTGTTGTGCTTGCATTCTATTTTTGAGAACTGGTTGTTTTTACATTTACTAGTATATCCCTTTCTGTGCCCTATGAGAATTAATGGAAAAACCTCTAAATGTTTAGCTTGGAAAAAGTAGATTTGAAAGTAGGGAGATCATGAGAGTTGCCTTGAAGAGTTACCACATGGAATGAGGATTATTCTCCTTTGTCCCAGAGGGCTGAACTAGGAGTAATTGGTAAAAGTTTGAAAGAGGTAAATAAATCTGTCAATCAAAAGGCATTTTTTTATGCATTCACTATTTTTCTAATACTATGTTAAGCTTTGGGGTGTATATATAATATAGGAAATAATTTATACTCATAGTTTATAAAATAATGGCATTTTGATTTAATTATAAGGGGGAAATATTGTAAGGGGAAAATGGGTAATAGATTTTTTGGGGATGTAGTAGATCGCCTGTCATTGAATATTATCAAGCAGAGATTTTAGAAGAGTTTATTTTATCAATTACAATTTGATCAGATGACAATTAAGGTCCTTTCTCACCCTAATATTCTCAACTTGCTACAATTTGATGATATGACAAAAATTTTCTGAGAAAGATGACACTTCTTAGAATGGCCAAAAGAACCAATACTTTGACACCCCAATTTACTCAGCACAGAATACTCTCTGAATTTTGAGATTAAAGCTATTGGGAGATGAATGCAATTCATTTTGCATTTAGGGTGGCACAGGGGTGGTCTGGACTGGGTTAATCCATGTTCAGTGTTGCTGTGAAATGAGTGCTTTTTGGTTTTAGCATTACAAATATTTCTGTGTAAAGCATCAGAGGATCCTAACTTAACTCCAGCCATCTATAGTAGGGTTTCTTAACTTAGAGTGCAGGGACTCCCAGTGAGTCCATAAATAAGTTTCTGGTAGCCCATGAATTTGGAGGGGATAGATCCTTATTTTCACTAACCTCTAACTTAAATCTATCATTCCAAAATTACAAATGTAGGTCACCAACTATCATTCTGCAAAGGAATACCTAGCTTTACCAACCTGCAAAATAGGTCTATGAGAGGAAAAAAAAAGGGGAAAAAAAGTTTTTAAGTATCCCTGATCTGGAAGGAGTCCAGATTGTCTATTTCCTCAGAAAGACAAATCAAATAAATTGAAACACAAAAACAAATACTAATTAGAAGCACCCAGTTTATGTTGTACCAAAGTCGACAGCTTGAAGGATAACTTCTTTGAAAATTTTTAAGTTCTTTAAAAAACTGATACTACTTAAAAGATATTTTTTTTTGTTGTTTTTCACTGGGTGCAAGTAGCATCTGGAGCCAGTTACATTTTATTTATGTTCTATGACTAAAAATGGCTTAAATGAAAAGTATTTCAAAATTTATTTAAGGAAAAATAAAACTGGCCCTAGACTTGCATGCCAGGTTTTAGCCCAGAGCAAATTGTCGTGCCTCAGTCCTAAGTGGAATGGAAACATTGACAGACTTTTTTATTCCGGTGCTGTTATAATGATAACAGGTAAATACAATAGTTTTAGCTAATGGTAGGTAACACTTTCCAGGTTTTGCTATTGCAAAACTCTCATGACAAACACAAAAAAGCTTTGTGAAACTTCCCCAAAAGTGTTCTTACAGGATTAAAAAGCTAACATTGAGCCAATTTTCCAATTCAATATCAGATGAATTATTTTTGTTTGCTTTTATTATGTTGGGTTTCTCTCTGCAAATTTTCCTCCATTTGGAACATATCTGATGTGAGATTTCTCTAATCACAAAAAGCCCTATAGAAATGCTGACTAAAGACAGTATCAGTGCATAGAAATGTCTTCTCTATAATTCCTAAATCCATTTTTCTCTTCCAATTTGTTTTACAGCTTGTGTTTATTTATGAGAAGACAAAATTTAGGGATGGTTTTGGTTCCTTTTTCTCATTCTCTGTATCTCTCACCCAATTGGTGTGCCCATTTTTTATATGACCACCCCATTTTCTATTATTCAGTAGTCCAAATGTTCAATTTGCTGGAAAAATTATATATATGTTTATTTATAATATTTTGGGTGGGGGGTGAGAAGAAATTAGGGTAGAAAGAATCTAAAAGGCCACAACAATTTAGCAAACAATAGATCTTTAACCAAGAACATATGCTTTCTCAGACAATATGCAAGACATTAAGAAAGGAAAAGGGTGGGAGTGGGTGGGGGGTACAGCTAGGACACTGTGTATTGTGTTACAATGGAGGGAAATAATATAGATTTTTTCCTTCTAGAGCTTTTTGGGAGGGGGGAATGAAGGAATTGTTGCTTGAATAAATGTTAACATTACTAGTTGTATGTGTGTTTCTGGGTACATGTGCCTTCTATATGATAAACACATTGTAAAACATTCACATCTGGATTTTCCAGTTGTCTACCAGATTCAGTCTAGTACCAGATTCAGCTCCTTAAATTACTAAAACGAAATGGTATATCAGTGATTAATAGGGCCACAACATAACATTCTTTGAAGTGAATTGAGTCTTATTTAATGAATAAAAATTAGATATGGGAAAGTTCCTTCTCTTAATTTGTTGTTTTGGGGTCTGTTTGTTATGAACACACCATCCTTGTTATTCCAACTCAGCTTAAGGTAAATCATTGATAGTTTCATTGCAGCAGAGATATCTCACCAGAGTCAGGGAAAAAAAAAAAATTAGACTGGTTGTTTATGAGTGAGAGTGAGAGTTATCTGATGGACAGCCCACAGGCACCATAGCTGTTGAGACAATGCTAAAGATCCAAAAGGAAATGACCAGTTTATTGAGTGGACCTGATTTGAAGGAATGATGGGAGAAAAGGAAGAAGAGTTGTAAGATCAGAGATTATGGTAGCTTGACTTTGGGACTTAAAAGTCATATGGTTCAGCCTTCTTATTTTACAGAACAGGAAAATGAAACCAGGAGAAGTTAAGAGATTTTCCAAAAAGTCACAAAAGATAATAAAATACTGAGTCCATTAACTCCAAAGTCCATCACTACACTACTCACAGAGAAGAGGTTTTTGATTAGTTTCTATACTGTGCCTTTGGAAAGAGACCCAACATATTCAGTGATGGGACAAAACCATAAAAGAATAAAAGGTTAATAAAATGCTCAGAAATGAAAACAATGTTTGTGCTACTGAGTTCTGGCTGTGAAGCCTTTATTACATGTGAAATGTGAGGAAGCAGAGTATGGAAATGGAAAGAAAAAAGGTGATGCAATACAGCAAAACTTATGATCGCATCTTGACAGAGGCTGTCAGGAGGTCTTTCCTAGACCAATAGAGCTGGTATTTAAAACCATATTCTTCTTACACTCATCCTACCTCTAGTCTAGCCCCTGCTGCCTGCTATTATTACCACAACCATCCTCACCACCATCAGTACCCTCACCACTATCACCACAACCTAAAACAACTTTCCTCCCACTGACCCACCAAGGGGCTGACAGACATGCTAGCACAGCAGAATCAGTGAGTCACAATCAGAAAAAAAAGTCTGTATGAATGAAACGGGTCAAACCATAATGTAATTGTAGTGCTACATGTCCAAGAGCCTTTAACAGCACCCTGCCAACACCACCACCATGACCACTGGACCCTTTTGCACCCTCACATGATATCATTTTCCTTGGGAACAAATCCTATGGAAATGCTACATCTGAAGACTCAGAAAACAAATTTCTTCCCAGCAGAATCCTTGACATTATCAAATGGTTAGTGTCAGAAAAGGATATAATTTTATAAGGGAAATAGCACAAAAATGTATTTGTACATCAGCCTTATCTCCTTTTTATTGCTGCTCATCCTTCATTTTCAAAGAGAGTTAATGATATCGCTGACTGATATCTTGACTTGTGAATTGGATTTAATCCAGGCAGAGTTGCACAAAGGCATCAGCCACACTCTCTCTTCCAGTCATAGAAATTCTGCGGCAGGACAAAAGTCAAGATGACTGATGATGACTCAGGATACAATGGATGACATTGGGGTCTTCAATGTCTGACCAATCTCTAGGTGCTCCACAGGGTCTGCTTTAGTAGCTTTCATAGTCATCAGCACAAATTGTTTTCATCTGCCCCTTCCTCCAGAGGAAATCTTCATGTGCTTGAGGTAGACACACTTCTGACTCACTGATGGATCGGAGACCTGTTGGTATTCCTGGCCAAACTAGATTGCCATCCAGACATCTAGGCTTTATGCAATCTGTTTTGCTTCTTCAGCCTAAAGATCATTTGATCACTCCTTGTCCCCTATATCATGTCTCTTCCAATTAGAATGTGAGGACTATGACAACAGAAACCATCTCACTTGTATTCCATGAACTTAGCATAATGTTTTCTACAAATTAAGTGCTTAATAATTACTTTTATTTTAATTCATTTTCTGTGGAACTGGAGAAAAGTAGCTAAGCTTGATAAGAATTTACTCCTTTTTTTTTTCGGATTTCCTCTTCTTCACTTAACTTCTCAGACTGATTGTTTTCTAGCATTTAATGGTTCACCTTTTCTTAGGGGAATAGATGATGGAACAACATGGTTTCTTTCTCCCTATGATGCTTCTTAAAATTTTAAACATCTGTTGTCTGGGTAATAGCAGCAAAGACCACTTGATATATATAAATAAAAGTACTGATTAAAATAGGGCTTGGCTCACTATTTCAAAGCAAGATAAATTAGTGGTAAGTAGAACTTGGAAGCAAGAAAAGAAAAGGGAACAGAAGATTTTGGTGTAGTTCATGCCTTATCTTCTGTGCATTGACCTAATCAAATCAATATCTTAAAGCAAACATGCTGCAAACAATCCATACAGAAAGATATATTCTATGTCCTTCCTCATTTTTACCTACACAGTAAGATACTGCATGAATCTTGGAAGCAGAAAGCCTTTGTCTCTTGAAGATGATAAATAGTATACGGTTTCGTCCAAATCTTAATCCTATGGTCCTAGACATTTTGTTTTTCATGTTTCAAAAACACCATGTATTTAAAAAACAAGTGCCTTTCAAAAATGCGTGAGATGCTCACTAGAAATATGCTGAAATATGTTTATATTTACTGAAATACTACCTCTTGCTAATAGGGCCAAAGCACTTTTTTTTAAAGTACTTCATTCCTCAGTTGTGTCTTTTGTTAGAAGATCTCATCATTTTCTGAAAATGTTAAGCATTTATGTTTTGGGGATTCAAATGAGAGACTGAATATTGGAGGTGAAGTGATTGTCAGATGTTAGCATATGATGAGCACAGGCAGGAACAGAGGATTCTGGGATTTTCAAATCGTTCCTTCCTTTTTTAAAGTTCCCTTGCTGTTATTGGCAATTTAGGTTGTCTTCAAAAGAAATAAGAAGAATAGCCACATAGGGATGCCCTCTACTCTAGCTAAATCACATTTACCAGTAAAACATACATTAGACTGGAATAATGCACACTTTTAAAATGCTTTGTAAGTATGAAATCTTTTTTATATGTGTACATTCCATATCCCCAAATCTTTGAGGAGTATCCAATTGGTCTACTAGCTTTGCAAACTATAGGGACTGAAAATACAGAATCATTTATTTTGGGAGCTGTAAGAAAATCAAATCTCCATGAATTTTGTGTCTCTGTAGTCCATTGGTATCAAATTTAAGAAGAAACAAATCCCAGTAAGCAGCATATTGACTTAGAAAATTGCAATTGAATATTATCTGTGTTGTGTTAGATGTTTACTTATTTTGTTAAACATATCCAAATGACATTTTTATCTGGTTCTGGCCTAACTTGGGAGTTTTGCAGAGGGAAAGGTGGCCATTAGACCTCGAATTTGACATCTCTCTAAATAATCTGTTCATTTAATGGGTGAGAGAAATGAGGCTTAAAGGTTTACATTGATTTGCCCAAGGTTACAAAAGTGATACAAGAACCTAGGCTTCTTACCTCGTAGTACAGGGCTTTCCCCCTCACTATTACACATTCTTCCTTTGAAAGGGTGTTTCAGTGCTGAAAATATGAATGAACTATTTAGACATGTATTAGACATTCCTCTTACTCCTGTTTTGGTTGTTTTAATAATAAACAAGGATGAGAGCCTTTAGTTGACTAAAGAAATATGAAAATAGTAAAATTGAAGGGACAATTTGGGATAGAGATTATGCTTCAATTAAGCTAGAAATATTGCAACTTTATGCCAGGATTAACCAAAACTAAACCTGTATAAATCTAGTAGCCCTGAGAGAAAATTGGGAAATCACAGCTTTTCTGGCCTCCATACTTTGTTTGTAAAGAGGAGACTAGACCCGATGACTTATAAGTCCCCTCAGCTCTATGAATAATGAATAAATATGATAACCTCCTCTATACTGGCATTATTACATTTTAGGGACCATATTTAAGTAAGATATTGACATTTTCAAGAGACTGCATACTACAGGGGATGGAGTCAGCCTTGGAGTCAGGAAAACACAGAGGCAAGTCCTGTCTCTGGCACATAATAAATGTGTACTCCTGGGCAAGTCAGTTAATATCTCAATGCTCTCACATCACTCTCCAGTACTATAAGTAGCAGAGCTTGTCTACAGGATACTGATAGAAGGAATTTCCTCACCAGAACTACCATAAAGTGACAAAATCAAAGGTCATCAGATCCTTCCTCACCAAAATGTGACATAATATATTGGATCAAAAAAAATATTAAGCTAGGTTAGGTCCTTGGAGTTTATTCTAGGTAAGATTTTTGTCCCTCAGAGGATATTTCTATACTTGACAGTCTATACCTTGAAGAAGTCTTAACTCCTCTCCTTTCCTTCCCTTCCCTTCCCCCGCCAAATCTAGGTACTGTCACTGTCTCAGGAATTTATTATAATTAAACTAACTTAATTTACTTTAGATCACTCATGTGGAACTTTGACACTCAAAGCTATCCCTCATTTATGTTGTTTGCAGTCATTCAGTTGTGTCTGACTCTTCATGATTCCATGAACCATAGCACGGCAATGTTGTCCTTGGTGTTTTTGTGGCAAACATACTGGAGTGGTTTGCCATTTCCTTCTCCAGTACTCCTCATCTATACCAAAGGAGAATTACTCATGAACACATAGGTCATACACATTTAGAAAATTTGTCTTTAGAAAAGTCACTTGAGCAGGACATGTTGATAGCACAAAGCTATAGTACTTGCTACTGAGAAGGCTAAAGATAGTGGATCACCTGACTTCAAGATTTCTTTGTTGAAGCAGTGTTCAATAAAGCCAGCTGGATGTTCCCGCTTAAGGCTGGTACCGATATGGTGAACCCACTTGTGAACAGAGGACTATAACACTGCCTAGCGAGAGAAAACTGCTTCAGAACAGAACTCCTTTGCAGTTCAGACCCATGAATGACAGCTACACTTCAAGTCAATGGTATGGAATGGGACACAGAAAGGGAGAGGGGCAGGGAGGGGAGGGAAGGGAAGGGAAAGGAAAGGAAGGAAAGGCAAGGAAAAGGAAGGAAAGGGAAGGGAAGAAAAAATAATGGAAAAAAAATTATTGAAAAGCAAATGATCTCAACATTTGTCTTTTTTTAATTAAATAAAAATAAAACTGTACCTAGGGAAAAAGAAAACAGAAGAAACAGTTTTGATCTGACTAGAACCACGTCTTCAATTCCTTTAAACTAAACTATAGCTAAAAGTATTCTGAAAAGGTTTCATTTATTAATACCACATGTGGTTTTCCTGGCATTATGAGTTCTGGAATTACCAATGTAAGGTTGTCATGGTATTTTTCATCTAACTATAAACAGGAAGTAAAAGAAATCCCTGAGCTAAGCTTATTTTCCTTATATTCCTTCAGTCTGAATTTTGCACCAAAGAGGTGTAGTGTAGCTGAATCTTTAAGGTTAAGTTCCTTTTACTAGCCAGAGATGCCCAATCATGTTAATAAATTCAATTAAGCAAATTTTAAAAAATCATAAAATTCCTCCTGAGTGAAGAATGTCACCAATTAAGTCTTTTAATTTAATAACAAAAAAAAGTTAAAAATTTCAAATTAAATCTTATGGAAACTGTAGTACCTTAGGGAGTGAGAGACAGTAATTCCATCCATGCTTCATCATCATAGGACTCTAGAAGGTAAGTGTCTCTTATCAACTGACTCTTCACTCTCCTACGACAGGCATAATTTCAGCTGCAACTTCATTGTACTCTAGACTCAAAGTGTCCTCTCTATAATAGCCTTAACCCTAGCCTACTTAAGTAGTTTTATCACTGCACATTCCATACCACTCTTGGCCCTACTGTTTCCTTATATGCTCTGGAATTATTATACTATCATTAACTGACTTTTTTTATTCTAGTCTTCCACTTGACACTTTTCCCATATTCCTGTGACAATGGTAATTTGGCACTGCCCAGAAAATATTTCAGCTGTTGACACCCATTTCTGTAGCCTTCATCTCAACAAAGAACTTTGCCTTTTACTTTATTGAGAAAATAGAGGCCATCCCTTGACAACTCATCATCATCTCCACCTTAATTCCAATCTCATAAAGAGTTTGGATTTTTCTTTGCAAAACTAACCTTTCCCTTTATGTTTATTATTTCCTCCTATCCCATCTCCTCTAGGAGACTATGTCCTCAATATTTTCTTCTTTTTCTTACTCCTACAGTCTCATATTTACCATCTCTTTTGGTGACACATGTAAACAAACACAGATATTCAGCATTCTTTACAAATATTCATTTGACTCAACAATTCCTTCAAGATACCATACTATATAACTTCTCTCTTTCACAGCAAAAGCCCTAGGATGAATTGTTTCTACTCATTGAATTCATTTCCCCACTTCTAACACAACTCAATTCTCAATCTTTCATGATTCTACTTTCAATATCACCTCTCGATTACTTTTGTGTTTATATGTGTGTGCTTTGTTGTTGTTATTGTTGGTCACTTTTCACTCATGTCCAACTTTCCATGATCCTATTTTCTTGGCAAAGATACTGAACTGGTTTGTCATTTTCTTCTCCAGTTCATTTCAAAGATGAGGAATGCTTTTCAATGCAATGCAATTCAAAGATGCATTATCAAAAAAGATGCCAACAGAGTTAAGTGACTTGCCCAGGGTCACACAGCTTGGAAGCTGTATTGGAATACATGAAGATGAATCTTTCTTGTTCCAAGCACAATGCTCTATTCACTGAGACACATAGTTGACCAAATAAATCATATATTTAGAACTTGGAAGAACCTCAGAGACCATCAAGTCTAACTCCTTCTTTGACAAATGAGATAACTGAAATCTGGAGATATTAAATGAATATACTCACTACATACTTAAGAGACTCTCTCACCTGCTAAACTGAATTATTTTTTATGAGTTCTCATGTATCTTGACAAATGTGATACTTTTGATGGGGGAGGGGGCATCTCCAGTCATCCTGATCACTGGACCCAAATGTCTCTGAAGGAGAAAGTGGGGGTAGTGACTTTGCACAGATCTCCCTTACTTAAATTCAATTCACTTGCAAGTCATGGCATCACCTTCCATATACACATACACATACACACACATGTACACACATATATGTGTATATATACAGAGAGAGAGACTGGATACACATGGTGTTGTACAGTCATTTTTCAGTCATGACTAACTCTTGGGTACCCCATTTGGATTTTTCTTGGCAAAGACAATAAAATGGTTTGCCATTTCCTTCTCCAGCTCATTTAACAAATGAAGAATGTAAGGCAAACAGGGTTAAGTTACTTGCTCAGTTATTCACATAGTTAGTCAGTGTTTGAGGTCAAATTTGAACTCAGGAAGATGAGTCTTCCTTACTCCAGGTCTGACACTGTACTACCTACTGCCCCTCCCCCCCCAACACACACAAATACACACACACTCACACACACATACACATACACATATACATACACTCACATATACATATATGTGTGTAAGGGTAATGAAATTTAAAGATCCATCTGTATCGGTTTTGTTTATGGGTTGAGTGTTAAAACCCAGAGCTTGTGAATCCCACTTGTGAGGTGGACTTGCTGATGTGAAGATATCGGGCTGAACTGGGAGGAGCTGGTGCTGTGGATTTAGAGAGAAGCCCCAAGTAGAGAGAAGCCCAAACATAGAGAAGGCCCAAACAGAGAGAGGCCAGAAGGACTTTTGGGGAGCAATATCATGGAGGCAGAGAGAGAGGAGAATTGCCAGGGGCCAGAGTTGCTGAGAGACTGCTGAGGGACAGTTGGAGCTTAGTAGGACTTTTGAGAACTTTTGAGAACCTAGACATGTCAAGGACTGAGGAGGCATGGCTGTGATGCCAGTATTTTGTCTATCTGTTTTGATGTTGTTTTGCCAGATTTGTCTGTTGGTGAAAGACAGTGCTGTTGTTGCAGAGGACCTGGAACCTTGCTGTTGGTCCAGAAGCCCTAAAGAAGGATTTTCTTGTTGTAGGTGTACAGAAATCCTGGAAAAGGATCTTGATGATGTTTTCAGGGGTTGTGGGACTGTTCTGGAGGCAGAGAGTGAAATAATGATGACAGTGGCAATGTATATTTTGGCTTTGTTAAGCTTTGTCTCCCCAGGAACAGAGATTGATGAGAACTTGCCTCAGGTCAAGCTGAAGAAAAGATCTGTCCTTGGATATTCAATGCCATGATGATATCTTAACCTTGTTGTAGCTTAAGAGAAGATGGCCTTTTGTGTTCTCCTACCCGTTTTGAGAAAGTGCTTGGCCTCAATGGATGGTGTTGTAATTCAATTGTGAGCCAGGGGTAGGAAACTTTTGACTTTTTTGTGCTCTGTGACAGACCAAATGAATGTACTTTGTTTATTATTGGAAACCAATCACCATTTGAGAAGAGAGACTTTGTGACTAACTAAATAAATGTACTGCCCATGAGTGGGATATTTTGACTAATATACTGGCCAGGGGTGGGATACTTGGACTTTGATACATTGCAACTGAATTGACTACTTACTAAATTTTTGAGTTCTGCTATATTTTGATTTTCTGTGAATGTTTTGCCTTAATCTGTCACTGAATAAATAGTGTTTTCTGTGCTTGTAATAAGAAACCTTGGAAGTTGCTTTTGTTTGGCATTACAACATGCATACATACATATATACACATACATACATATGCATCCCTAGACTTTCTACTGAGATCCAATTTCTTTTTCTTTATTTTTATTTTATTCATTTTTTAAACTTTTATTTATTTTTAGTTTAAATCATTCATTTCCATGAGATTTTGAGTTACAAATTTTCTCCCCACCTTTCTCCTACCCACCACCCCAAAACAGCAATCCCACTGTATATCCCCTCCCCCAATCTACTCTCTCCTGTGTCCTCCCCCATCACTCCTCTGACTTTCCAGTAGGGCAAGATGAATCTCCCTACCACAGTGCCTGTATATCTTATTTCCCAGGTACATGTAAATAATAATTATATATACATATATATATATATATATATATTTAACATTTTATTTTAGAAATTTAAACTCTAGATTCTTTCCCTTCCTCCCTTGTCACCCACCCCCACTGGAAAGACAAGCAATTCAATAAAGGCCATATATATGTCTAGTTACAGAGAAAGTCTCCACAATGGACATATTGTGAAAGACTGACTATATTTCCCTCCTTCCTATTCTGCCCCCCACTTGTTCTATTCTCTATTTGTCCTTCTCCCTTTATAGAAGTGTGTGCTTCTAAGAGACCTCCCCCCATCCTGCCCTCCCCTCCATGCTCTCCCTTCTCCTCCCCTTCCTCCCTACTCTCTTATAGACCAAGATACCCAGTTTAGAGTGTATGTCATTCCTCCCTTAAGCCAAATTCAATGTGAGTAAGTTTGACCCATTTGTTTTTGTCTTTCTGTTCTTTCAGTCCATTGTAACAGTTATTCTTTGCCTCTTCTATATGACAGGATTAACCCCATTCTGTCTCTCCCTGTCTCCTCTCATTCTATTCCTCTCCCACCTCTCAATTTCACCTTTTAAAATATACCTGCCTATTCAACTGATCCTGTGCCCTCTGTTTATGTACACATAAATACACATACTCACGTATGTATTGATACGCATATATGCCCTCCTATATAGACATATGTGTATGTATACATATATATACATTTATATGCCCTTCACCTATCCTCATACTGAGAAAAGTTTCACAAGTTTCAATTATCATTCTTCCATGTTGGCATCTATGAAGTTCAACTTTGATAAGTTCTTTATGAATTCTTTTCCACATTTACCTTCTCATGCTTCTTGTATTTCAATGTCAAATTTTCCATTCAGTTCTCGTTTTTGCATCAAGAATGCTTGGAAGTCCTCCACCTCTTTGAATGACCATATTTTCCTCTGGAATATTATACTCAGTTTTGCTGAGTAGGTGACTCCTGGTTTTAATCCTAGCTCCCTTGATCTCCAGAATATCATATTCTAGACCCTTTGATCCCTTAATGTAGAAGCTGCTAGATCCTGGGTTATCCTGATTGTGTTCCCACAGTATTCAAATTGTTTCTTCTTGGCAGCTTATAATATTTGCTCCTTGATCTGGGAACGCTGGAACCTGGCTATAACATTCCTAGGAGTTTTCTTTTTTGGGATCTTTTTCAAGAGATGATTGGTAAATTCTTTCAAGTTCTATTTTGCCCTCTGGTTCTAAAATATCAAAGCAATTTTCCTTGAGAATTTCTTGAAGGTTGCTTTCCAGGTTCTTTTTTTTTTGATCATGGCTTTCAGGTAGTCCAATAATTTTTAAGTGGTCTTACATGGGTCTGTTTTCCAGGTTGGTGTATTTTTTTCAAGGAGATATTTCACATTGCCTTCTATTTTTTCATTTGTTTGGATCTGTTTAATAGTATCTTGATTTCTCATAAAGTCATTTACTTCCATTTGCTTCACTCTAATTCTGAAGGAATTATTCTCTTCAGAAAGCTTTTGAGATTCTTTTTCCATCTGGCAAATTTGACTTTTTAAGGCATTCTTCTCCTCATTGGCTTTTTGAACCTCTTTTGCCATTTGAGCTAATCTATTTTTTAAGGTATTATTTTCTTC
>CM053589.1:64106033-64127281 GCA_028646515.1 Pseudochirops corinnae | reverse complement strand
AAGGAATCTAAAGTTGCATTGCTGGGTTTGCTTTGCTTCCTTTGCCTACTCATGTTGCTAGTCAATTACTTCACTTTTAGGTTCAATAGAACTCTGCTTTCAGAGGAGAGAGCTCTGTCCCAAATTGCTGGGGTTTTCACAGATGCTAGAGCTATTAGGAGGCCACCGTTTCTGCAGCCCCCATCAGCTTTGGCTTACTGAAAGTACACATAGGGACCACCACCCAAAACTGTGGTCCTAATCCAGGCAGGTTAAGGCAAGAGTACTTAGCCTCTGAATGATTACGTGGCCCCCCTGAAATCTGCAATCTGAGAGCTCTGAAGCAGCCACTTGGAGGTGGCTGTAGGGGCACTGCTTCAGACTGCCTCTACCTCTGGAGGTAGATGGTCCGACTCTCTCCCCCAAATTTAGCTGAGTTCCACTGACCTTTCACTTTGTCCTCATTTCTCATGGGTTGATAATTCTGGAATCCACCATCGTGGCCAGTGATCCACTCTATTGAAAGCTCCAGCTGCAGCTTGTTCTGGCTGCCATAGGGTTAAAGCTCTGGGTTCATGCAGTGCTTGTCTGGACTACAAGTGTGCTGAGATGAACCCCTTCCTATCCATCTGCTGATCTACCTTCAGCAGGAGCCTTGTTTTTCTGTAATTTTGTGGGTTCCAGAGCTCTAAAATTTGTTTAGAGTCACATTTTATAGGTATTTGTGGTGGTTATGGGGGGAGCCATGGAGTTCTCCTGCTTCTAAGCCACCATCTTGACTCTGCCCCCCTGAGATCCAGTTTCTACTGGAATAACCCAATGTATAAGATTCACAGAAGAAACACACATTTCCTCTAAAACAGATTCATTATTTAAGGTCCCCTTTAGGTTGCCCAGTTTTGCAACTTTGTGTTTATCTTTGGCTTTAAGGCCTTCTCCCTCATCCCTTACATTCACTCAATCGCCAAATATTGTTGATCTGACCTTCATAATTCTCTCCCATCCTTTCTTTGTCCATATTCACACAGACCTCTGTTCAGTCCCTCCCCAGGTCATATCTCAACTATTACTTAATTGGTTTCTTTGTCTCCAATCTCCTCCTTCTCCAGTTCTTCCACTATACAACTGCTGAAGTGATGATTTCTACCACACAGACCGGACTGCGTCTCCTTACAACTTAGAAATAATCATTTCCCTTTTCCCTCTAGAAGAAAATTTGAAATGTTCAAATTAAAACTTAAGGCCTCCCAGTATATTAATGCTACCTACCTTTTCCAGTTAATTCCATATTGTTTACCTTCCTGCATTCATGTTTCCAAACATTCTGCTTCTCTGGTTATTTATTATACACAGCAATGCATCTTCTGTCCCTGCACTTTTGGTAAGTGTGTCCTCATTTGCGGTAAGCATTCTTTCATCTCCATCTTTAAGGAATCACCATTTTCCTTCAAAGCCCAGCTCAGATGTAAGTTTCCACTGACTAGAGGCGTTATCTGTTCTTTCCAGTTATTAATGCTTTCTCCTTTTAAAATAAGTTTGTATTATTTAGCATAAACTTTGTATGTACTTTCTTTTCTACATATTATAACTTCCCACAGTACTATCACCACCAGAGAATGTAAGATTCTTGAGGCCATAGACTATTTCATTTTTCTTACTGTATTTAAAGTTTTACATACTGAGAGAGTCACTAAGAAAGACAATCTAGGGAGAAAGAAAGAAGGCCCAGGACAGAGACTTAGGGAATTCTCACACATAGAAGATAGGAAGGAGATAATGTTGGAGAAAAAAAAAAAAACACAAGAGAGACTGGTAACATAGAAGCTGAAGTGCCTTGCCAGTATTAAGAACTTACAATAAATTCATTTAATTTATTTAATTGTAATTAATATTTCTTTACATTTTAAGGTAACATGAAGACAGATATAAAAGTTACTTCTCTGAGACTTTTTTCACTTGATATAGGTTCAAAGAAGCTGGGCTTCTATCTCTTAGTGACCCTGGGCAAAATAAATAGCTAAATGAATAAATAAACAAACAAGTCTCTCTGTGCATAAGATAACTCTTGAATACTTGTCTAATAAGTCAAGTATACAATAGGGAAAAGAGACCATGATCTGTTAGTGGGAGTAGTACTGACAAAAGCAAGTTTGCTTATGAGAAATAAAAGATCTTTCACATATTTGGTAGAAAATAAATTAAGCACAACATATCTCATATTTTTCTTCTGGCTAAGGTGACTTTTGTTTTAAGATAGACTTGGTAACACACACCTGGCTTATGCTTCAAAATATAAAAAGCTTTCCGTTCAGATCAGTTGATAGGGTGACCAAAATTTAAGATGTAAAATTTTTAGATAAACTCATTCTTCTTCCTCTAAATGGGTTTACTCATTTCATCTAATCAAAGAAGGGAATAGATTCACTATCAAAGACACATAGTTTCCCAGACAATGGATCCAAACAGAGAAAGAGAAAAGTTTTTAGGTAAAAATTTGTCAATGTTGAGTGTAAATGAGTCGATATTGATTTCAAATTGGCAAATAAACCATTTATGTGTTTATTTATTTAGTAAGTTAATTCTTTATTCATTCAATCATTTTTCTGTCTTTTGCTGCAATGGACTGAGTACTCACTACTCACTTGAATAATTTACATTGCTTGATTTCACAATTTTTCTGCCAAAATGATATTTTTGATACAGACATATTTGGTCAATAGCCTCTCTGACTCATTTCAATGACTACCAGAAAATTATCTTTTTGGAAGGAATTTTTATTGAGAATATTTAAAGTTCCATTAGACAAACACATGTATATATATGGTCTTTATTATCTAATAGTTAACATGACATAGATGTATAGATACATACATATCTTTACTATCTAATTGTATGTTATAAATATAGAAATTAAGCATGTTAACTAGTAAATAATAAAGACCACAGAAGTTGGAGTACCTAGTTCTTTGATAAGCAATGTATGTGTGTGTGTATGTATGTGTGTGTGTATGTATGTATGTGTGTATGTGTGTATGGGTGATATAGTATTTTAGGGTAAGATAAATGTCAGGCAAAGGTGATTGAGGAAAGAATATATCACTTAAAACACAAAATTAAGCAACTCTGCACTCAATTTTGTTCTGGCTTGCAACTAGACCTGTGAATATAGAGAATAAGAAACATAAAAAATTATTCACAGTGATACATTAAGAATACAATGTCTTCTCAGAAGGGTTTACCAAATTAGAAAAATAAATGCTTTTCTGTCTAAATTATCAGTATTAGCAGTACATACAGGAAGCTACAAGATAATCCCACAACCTTTTCCCTAGCTTTGTCTCTATGGAGGATTTTCAGTGTTACTCAACTTATCGTCTATTTCCTTTATGGAAATTTTACCTGACAACTTTAATACATAATAGTTTTTTTTTTCCCCCTTGCTCTGATTTCTTATGACTCTTAAAATCTATTACATACAATCCAGAATTCAGTTATATATAATTATATATTCATTATGCTCTGGTTTTTTTTCACTTTTTCTTGTCTGTACATTTAGAACCTCAAGAGCAATTCATATTTTCTTTATTTCCTGCATTTCTTAGAGCATATAAGAGATCAATAAGTCCTTCTTTACCTGTATATAGATTAAAATAAGTGTCAATTCCTTCAAGACTCATGGAAGTACGTTATGTCTGTGGAGGAAATCTTTGCCTTATGAACAAGCCTCACATATAAGCAGGTATTTAATGAACTTGAATCTAGCATCTCAATCTAAAAGCCCCATTGAAGAACAAATATCTTAGAAGTGAATAATTTAGTGCACAGGTGTGTGGTGGGTGTGTTTATACATGGAAGAGGAATGAAATCAATCACCTCACCCCCTTCATGTGATTAACTAAATAATCAAGCATTGATATAGTTATCAGGTGAGGACATCTCTATTGAATCAATGAACTTAATTATGCATGCCCTGGCGTTTACTGCATTTCATCTAAAAAATAGTTCTCCACTTCTGAACAGAGGGCAGCCTAATACCAGCAACCTGTGAGTTTAGGTTCAGGTTTGGGGCAAATGAGGCACTCATAAGTCATTGACTGGTCAATAAAAAGATGTTTTATTTTGCACTGATCCAACTAGAAGCTGCAACAAGAATTCCAGTGATACTTAGCTTTAGCTTTGGTGGATTCAGATACTGTCATGGCCCGCAAATTTTATAGGTGATGGGAGGGTTCAGCAAAATTCTTTTCCTGCTGACCTTCAGCGTGGGGCATTTGAATGTCCATTCATGTTCTTTCCAGAATCCAGACTACTCTGTCACATGCTTGCCATTACCTGCTGCTGTTGCTGTTCTTTGTTCTGGAAGAGGCCCATGACATCAGAAGGTGATGTTATGACTTGCAAGTGAATTGTATTTAAGTGGAAGAGGACTGTGCAAAGTCACCAACTTCACTTCTTCCTCTGGATCTGGGTCCAGTGGCAAGATAAAAGTCAGTACGAATGGAGATGGACCCCTTGCCACTACCAAAGAATCAGATAGATAATAATTTTTTCTGTCCAATTTCTCAAGGCCCTCTCACATGTCACCCATGAACTTCACAGTTCCGACCACTAAGAGAACTTCCCAGAGGACTCCTATCCTATAGGACATCCACTGTTACAAAGTTAATGGTCGATAAAGTTCAGTTTTGTATACTTCTCTTATAATGGGTGAGACTATTAAGAAACCTGAAAAAACAACGTTCCTCTAGCACCAGGACTACATAAGTGCTAATCTCTTGGGCTAATTGGGAAGTCAGGTTACTGGGGTTTAGGCTGGAAGTCTCAATCTCTGTTAGAGGTGAAGTATGTTTACGAGGGGCAATAATATCCAACTGACCTGGGTGGGCACATCCTTTTATATTTAATTATCATTTAACAAGAGAAGCTTATTATGCCATATCCACTTTTCAAAAGAACCCATCTTACATCACTGAATTCATAGTAGGTAACTCTGGGTGAAGAATGTGGATATGGTCTTATATCATAGACTTAGTAACAACTAGAGCCCAAAAGCAGAAGAGTGACTGCTTTCCTTTTTTGCTTTTTTGGAGGGGGGAAGGCAGGGCAATTGGGGTTAAGTGACTTGCCCAAGGTCACATGGCTAGTAACTATTAAGTGTCTGAGGTTGGATTTGAACTCAGATCTTCCTGACTCCAGGGCTGGTACTCTATTCACTGTGCTACATAGGCACCCTGAGTGACTGCTTTTGAAAAGTAGTTTAGCTAGTAAATATTTTGAGAAAACTCTTCAGACACTTAAAGGTCATTTGATCTGGCTACTCCCAAACCTGAGAAAGACTCTGCTGCCTGTTGTTTGTGAATGGTTGCTTCTAAAACATAGACCCTAATGGATTATAAAGGCCCAAGGCGAGACATTGTTAGCTGTTCTGATTTAGGTCTTCTGTAACTATAACATGTTTTCAATCCCACTTGAAAGAACCAGATTTGTAGGTGTCTCAGTAAATGGAGGCCATCAGAATATTCAATGGGGAATGTAGTTCTCTAGGACCTCGAAAGTCCAATAAGCCCCATGCCCTTCCTTTTAGGGTTGTGGGTAAGACAACATTAGTAGCTTATTCTGAGCTGGATCTGGCACCAAATGGGTTCTTTACCTTCACTGTTTCTAAGGACTGTACTGACTGGGTTGGACTTTTTTGGAATTTTCTTGGAATTAATTCCCCATCCCTTGTACTTGCTTGAAAAGGGTTAAAGTCTTTATTTATAATGAAATTAATATCTTGAAATGAATCTGTCAACCCTATCAGCGTCACTTGGGCCTGTCAAAGCAAAAGTGGGGTGATGGTAAGGAAATAGAAGAGGAACTCTGCCGTTCTTCCTGCCATCAAGAACCATTTATAACATTTACCCAAAGTAGTCCAATGATAGATATATAAGGAATATTGAAACAAGTTGAAACAACTCAAATGCCCCCACTTCAACCTGCCAAACATGATCATCATAGGCTCAGACTTGTCACAGACGAACTTGTCAAACTCTCCCCTTTCATGCTGAGGTTCATGGGGTTTGTCTCCCCAGGGAGGCCAGTTCATTTGTATGCTGTGCATATAGCTTTGTGAGCCCTGTAGTGTAGGAAACTAGGCAAGTTACATCAGAAACAGACAGGCTTCCTGCTGGTAGCAATCACATATTTGACCATCATTTAGGGATCTCTTTTTCCTTCATGTAATAATTAAACCTTCAAAACTTTTTGTTAAGGTTCATTGGAGTCTTTCCTTTTTTCTTACCTACAAGACAGTCTGACTAAAGCACAATATGGAAGCAGACTATAACAAGACTATTTATGAAGGGTTTTGAGGCTCAAGAACTAAATACTTCCTATCTGGGAAAAATGCCTTAGAAGGGAAATTGAAAAGTGATAACTTAAGCATGTTAAACCTGTCACATAAGAACTGTTAATTATAAGGAACTAAAGGAACTCACTGTTTATTTACTTAGTCCCCACCGGACACCTGTCATACAACACACTAAGCTCCCTCAGTTTTAGGGTATAAAGTTTTATTTTACAATTCAAATTTAAAGGCAAGTCAAGCAATTAGCATTAAAAATGACTTCTTAAAAGATAAGCAAATTTCAGACCTATAGCAAGAACAATAATAAAAATAGCTGACAACTTTATAAAACATATGTTTACCACTTTTTGTGTTTTTGTGGAATTGATCAAGTACCTTTTGCTAAAATTAATCCTCTGAGTTTTGGGCCTATCTATATAGATTCAGATTACTCTTTTCAAAGAAACCTCAGAGATCATTCTAATGTAAAACTGTCAATTTATTAATAAAGAAACTGAGACCCTGTATATGACAGTGATTTCTCTAAGGTCAAAAGGTCACATAATTCAAGTTACTTGGTTACCCTTACAGAGATTTCCATTAAATCAAATTCATTTCTGATAATATGGAAATCAGAACAAAGTTGAAGAAAAAAAACATACAAAAACAAATAAGTATTATTAAACCTTCTATTATAAGTCAGATCAAATGCAATTTCTTTCACGAAGTCTTTCTTCATTCCCCCAGCTGGAAGTGATTTCTCCTCATCTGACCTTGTGGATCCAACATGCTACCCCTTTTGTTCACTTGTTACATTCTAATTTGTATCATATTTATCTTGTGAATATGTCTTATTTCTCCCTACTGGCTTATAAATGACACCTCTGAAGGTAGATGCAAAACTTTATTAATATTAATGATCGTGATTTTTATATCCCTTGGCACCTAGTTTCTTACAAATAGAATATGTTTCATAAATGTATGCTGCTAAATCCAAGGCAAGTTAGGCAGTACTCTGAGTCTTTTACAAGTTCATTTGCTATCAATATTCATATCACACAAGAGATCATTGAATCTTACGTACATTATTAGGTAGAGATGTGGGAAGCTATTGATGCATAATGTTGGACACATTGCCAGACAAAGTTATATTTGTTATTTTAATTTAACTGTGTTTTTTCCCCTTTGTTACAGCAGAAATAAATCATGAATAAGTGAATGAATTTATGTATCTATAGCAATTTAATAAGAAGCAACTCTGGTTAAATAATGGTAAAAACTAAACTCTAGAATACTGGATTCAGTTCTGGGTATCATGAAGTCTTCTATATCCTACCTTCTAAGGATCTAGGACATAACTAGTACTGAAACAGCAGCCATAGTGGCTCCTGTGGCAAGGATGGTGCAACTAGGCACAGTAATAGTAAAGCTTCCTCTAGCTTCATCTACCACTACTGTTTTCCTTCAATTTATAAAATTAATTTCTATATTTATGCAGAGACCTCTTTTTTGGCCAAAGCAGGAGTCAGGAAGGCAATAGGGACTGGAGAAGTGAAAGAGAATTTAATCCCTTTTAATTAATTAGTTTATTTTTTTGGTACTCACATCTTCATACAGGCAAGTAGAAGTGACTTACCCAGGGTTCCCTAGCTAGAAATTAGTAGAAAGTAGAAAGTAGGACTCAAAGCCAAATATTTTGACTCTGAACCAAGTGCCGATCACTCTATACCTCACCACTTCTGCACATTAATTGTAATGAGAACAAACAGATTCACTGTCTTGGAAGAAACAACAACTGTTCATGTGTAGCTGCTTGCAATGGCGAGCAAAATAGTACTTTGCTGCTTGTTTCAGCTATTCAAGAGTCTTTGAACCTTACCTTTGCTTGAATCCAAAGTCTTTGTTGGAAACAGTATACATTTGCATTGTTCTTGATAGGCCTGAGGGAATTTGGAGACCTTCACTGCCCTCAACAGACCTAACATCATTGCATGCAGCCCACAGTAGGAGGAGCTTGACAAAAGAGCAGAACAGAAGGGTGGAACAGGAAGGAGCTGGGACCAACCAGGACTGAAAGGGAGAATGCTTGTGATTTTTGAACTCTGCTCCACTCTGTCTGTTGGTCTGTCAGACAAAATCCTTGCCTGTTGTTTTTAGACAGAAGCCCCGAAAGAGCACTTCACTGCTGTTATAGAAATCCTGAAACTTTATTGTTGATTTGTGTTTGATTTCTCAGACAGAAGTCTTGTCTGTGGATTTTTGTTACTTTGTCAGATAGAAAGTCGATTGAGGTGATAGTGCTGGCAATTTGTATAAATGTAGTTGTAGTTCTGTTAAGTTTTGTCTTTCTAGAAACAGAAACTGTGAAGGGCTTAGAGTGGAACATTAAGCTGAGATATAGAACTGAAGCAGAGAGCTGCCTATGTGTGAATTCAGGCAAGAGCTGGGAGTGATCAGCCTGTGGAGAAGGAGTTGTAGAGTTTGGAAGCCAGTCTCCAGTCAAGATGAAAGAGAACTTTACTTAGGTACTCTGTATTGACTGATGAGATTGTGACTTATTGTAACCTAGGGATGGGTGGTGTTTGTACTTTCTGCTACCCCTTAAGGATTCTTCCCTTAAGGATGATTGGAAGCCAGACTCTAGTTAAGATGAAAGAAGATTTTACTTGGACACTCTATATTGACTGAGGAGATTGTAACTTACTGAATGATATGTTTTGTTTAAGACTATGTGTCCCCCTAAGTAATGTTATGTTATATTGCTGTGAATGTTGTGCTTTGGTTTCTTTCATATTATGCTTTAGTTTATTGCTGAATAAATAGATAGTTCACTATACTATGCAATTAGATCCTTAAAGTTATTCACAGCAGCAATTCTTGGGAGAGCTGCTTGTGACTGGTTTTACACTGCTAGAGTAGGGGCCTTTCTAGATTTGACTATGAGATAGAATCTCAGGTGCCCATCTTCGTCTTCTGCTTTGAGTTACTTTACATGAGTATAGGTAATTGAAAAGCAATCTTGAGAAGTACATCTACAGTACTGGAGGCAAGTTTATGAGTTAGAGAGGTCAAGGATTTTCAGTAGGTACTGGGTTGCATTATGTAAAGGGAGTGCTACCAATAGTTACTGCAATGCCTCTTGAACAATATGGCCATTGACAGGAGAATGAGAGCAACCTGGTTTTCCAGAAAACATGAACCTTGACAGAGACAGTGCAAAGCAAAGATGGAAAGTGAACTGCTTATTTAGCAGTCTCATAGATGCTTTATCTTTTGATGTTTTATACATTAATCTTTCAGAAAATATAATATAAGTTTCTATCTCCATTCATATTTGTCTTTGTCCATATGTGCTTGTGAATCTTGTGTGTGTGTGTGTGTGTGTGTGTGTGAGTGTGTGTGTGTCTAGGAAATTAGCCAAAATTTTAAAATAAGTAATATTTTTAAAGGCTGAGTTCCTTTTAACTTTCCATTTTAGAGAAACCATAGACATGAGCCAAACTTAAACTTTAAGTGAGATTTCTTAGGGCTCAAGAGTAAGGTGAAAACATCTGTAGGGGGATAGGGACAGGGACAGGGTAGAGAATAGAACAATGGGGGGGCAGGATAGGAAGGAGGGACGTATAATCAGTCTCTCACAATATGTCCACTGTGGAGAGGTTCTGTGTAATTACACATGTTCAGCCTGTATTTAATTGCTTGTCCTTCCAGTGGGGGTGGGTGATGAGGGAGGAAGAGAAAGAATCTAGAATTTAAAGTTCTGTAATCAAATGTTAAAAATATATATGTATACATATATATAATTATTATTATTATTAATATTATTAACTACATCCAACTGGGACTTAAGATACACAGGCACTGTGGTAGGGAGATCCATCCTGCCCCACCACAAAGTCAGAGGAGTGATGAGGGAGGACATAGGAGAGAATAGATTGGGGGAGGTTTTATGCAATGGGATGGCTGTTTTGGGGTGGTAGGTAGGGGAAAGATGGGGGGAAAATTTGTAACTCAAAATCTCGTGGAAATTAATGACGTAAACTAAAATAAATAAAAGTTAAAAAAAGGAAAAAAAAGAGTAGGGTGAAAAGAGGCAAAGAATCCAACAAAAAAAAATATCCTGGCCTGCCTCTTTAAGACAGGGAGTTCTTAGTATGGGGACCATAAATGTGTTTATACACACATATGAGTGAATGTATGTGGGATATCTATCTATCTATCTATCTATCTATCTATCTATCTATCTATCTATCTATCTATGTAAATATACACATGAACACATATATACTAAGGCATTTTTAAAGCATTTTAAAAAACATTCTGAAAAGAGGCTGATAGGCTGAATCAGAGTGTCAGAGGGGTCCACAATATATACACCCCCAAAATTATTCCCTGCTTAAAGAGCTAGATTCTCCCCAGAACTGAACCTGGGCTGCACACATACGGGTCCCTTTAGAGCACAATTTCTTAATGTTTTGTTTTGTTTGGGGAAAATGCAGAATTTATACAAAAGATTTTGTATCAGCATACTGTTTGAAAATTGATTTGAAAAGAATGAATGTGTCAGCAATACCTAGCATATAGGAAACATGAAATAAATTCTTATTGATTGACAGGTTGATTAAATAATTGAAAGAATAGTATAACTCCCCTGAAGTGATATAGACTAATATTTTGTTATTTCATTCTGGGCACAAATCATTGTCTTTGGCCAAGATACAGATATTAAAAGGATAATTCAAATGATTGGCCTTAAAGTGGCATGGCACATTACAAACAATATGTATTTTTCATATGTTTGGCATTTCTTTAATTTTTTTTGTGTTCCCCCCCAATTACATGTCAAAATAGTTTTCAACATTAATTTTTATGAGATTTTGATTTTTGAATTTTTTTCTTCCTCCCTCCCTTTCATCTCTCCTCCCTAAGATGGCAATGAATGTGATATAGGTTATAAATGTTCACTCATGTGAACATATTTTCACATTAGTCATGTTGTGAAAGAAGAAACAAAACTAAAGTGAAAAGTCACACAAAACAAGGTAAAAATAATATCCTTTGATGAACATTCAGACTTCATGATTCTTTCTCTGGCTGTAGATTACATCTTCTATCCTGAATTTTTTGGAATTGTCTTAGATCATTTTATTGCTGAGAAGACTAAATCAATTATAGTTGATCATTGAATAGTATTACTGATACTATGTACAATTTTCTCCTGGTTCTGCTCACTTCACTCAGCATCTGCCTGCTCCTCATTTCTATAGCACAATAGTATTCTATTACATTCATATACATAATTTGTTCAACCATTCCCCAGTTGAAGGGCACCTCCTCTGCTTCCAATCCATTGCCATGACAAAAAAGAGCTGATAGAAATATTTTTGTACATGTAATTCCTTTCCCCAATTTTATGATCTCTTTTGGATGTAGACCTAGCAGTAGTATTGTTAGATTAAACGGTTTGTGCACAGTTTGATTGCACTTTGGGCATAGTTGCAACTTGCTCTCCAGAATGGTTGGATCAGTTCACAACTTCACCAACAATGCATTAGTTTCCCAGTTTTTCCACATCTTTTCTAATATTTATCATTTTTCTTTTCTGTCATATTAGCCAATCTGACAGGTATGAGGTGATACCTCAGAATTGTTTTAATTTGCATTTCTCTAATCAATAGTGATTTAGAGCATTTTTATATGATTATATATAGCTTTGATTTATTCATCTGAAAACAGCCTCTGCATATCCTTTGACCATTTATCATTTAGAGAATGACATGTTCTTATAACTTTGACTTAATTCTCTATGTATTTGAAAAATGAAGTCTTTATCAGAAACACCAGCTGTAAAAATTATTTCCCATATTTCTGCTTTCCTTCTGATCTTAGTTACAAAGGTTTTGTTTGTGAAAAAATCATTTTTAATTTAATGTAATCACAATGACCCATTTCATATTTCATAACGTTCTCTTGTTTAGTCATAAATTCTTCCCTTCTCCATAGATCTGATAGGTAAATGATCCTTTGCTTTCCTAATTTACCATTATATCACCATTTATGTAAAACTCATGTACCTATCTTGACTTTATCTTGGTATGCAGTATGAGGGTGTTGTTCCACCATAGTTTCTACCATGCTTTTTTTCTAGTATCCCAGCAGGTTTTGTTAAATTGTGAGTTCTTATCCCAGAAGCTGGAATCTTTGGGTTAATCAAAAAGTAGATTATTATAATCATTTACTAGTGTGTCATATGTAATTAATCTATTCCACTGATCCACCACTGTATTTCTTAGCCCAGACCAAATATTTTTGATGATTGATGCTTTCTTATATAGTTTAAAATCTGTTACAGCTGGGCTGTCTTCCTTTGCATTATTTTTTCATTAATTCCCTTGATATTCTTGATATTCTATTTTTCCAGATGAATTTTGTTATTCTTTTTTTCTAGCTATATAAAATAATTTTTGGTAGTTTGATTGGTATGGCACTGAATAAGTAAACTAAGTTGTAATTTTTGTTATATTATCTTGACCTAAACATGAAAAATTGGTATTTTTTTCCAATTGTTTGGGTCTGATTTTATTGTGTGAAAACTGTTTTGTAATTGTGTTTATATAGTTTCTGGGTTTGTCTTGGCAGATAGAATCCCCCAAATTTTATAATGTCTATAGTTATTTTAGATGGAATTTCTCTTTCTATCTTTTGCTGCTGGACTTTGTAGGTAATCAGTAGAAATGCAGATAATTTATGTGAGTTGATTTTATATCCTGCAACTTTCCTGAAGTTGTTTATTATTTCAAGTAGTTTTTAGTTGATTCTCTAGAATACTCTAAATATAAAATCATATCATCTGCAATGAGTGATAGTTTTGATTCCTCATTGCCTATTTTATTTCCTTCAATTTATTTTTCTTCTTCTTTGATTTCTAAAGTTAACATTATAGGTATAATATTGAATAATGACTGTGACAACAGGCATCCTGATTTCACACATGGTCTTATTGGAAAGGCTTTCAGCTGATCCCCATTACAGATAAAGCTTGCTGATGTTTTTTTGATAGATACTACTTATCATTTTAAGGAAGGTTTCATGTATTCCTATACTCTCTAGTGTTTTGAATAGAAATGGGTACTGTATTTTGCCAAAAGGTGGGTTTTTTTTGCATTGATTGATTTAATCATATGATTTCTGTTAGTTGTATTATTGATATGGTCAATTATGCTAGTAGTTTTCCTTATATTGAACCATCCCTGCATTCCTGGTATAAATCTCACCTGGTCATAATGTATTATCTTCTGGTAAATTGCTATAATCTCTTTGATAATATTTTATTTAAAAATTATGCATCAATATTCACTACTGAAATCGGTCTATAATATTCTTTCTCTGTTTTGGCTTTTCCAGATTTATTTTTCAGCACAATAATTGTGTCATAAAAGGAATTTGTAAGGACTCCTTCTTTGCCTATTTCTCCAAATAGGTTACATAGTATTGGAATTATTCTTTAAATGTTTGAAAGAATTTACTTAAGGATCCATTTGGCCCTGCTAATTTTTTTTTTCTTGAGGAGTTCAATGATGGCTTGTTCAATTTATTTTTCTAAAATGGGACAATTTAAATATTGTATTTCCCCTTCTGTTAATCTGGACAATTCATATTTTTGTAAATATTTGTCCATTCGCTAAGGTTGTCAGATTTATTGTCATATACTTTGGACAAATTGTTCCTAATTATTGCTTTAATTTCCTCTTCAGTGGTACTGAATCCAGCCCTTTCAATTTTGATAATGGAAATTAGGTTTTCTTCTTTCTTTTTTTTTAAATCAAGTTCATCAAAAGTTTATTTTATTGTTTTTTTTAAATAAAATCAGCTCTTAATTTTATTTATTAGTTTAATAGTTTTTTACATTCACTGTTATTAACCTCTTTTGATTTTCAGAATTTCTAATTTGGTTTTTAATTGAAGATTTTTAATTTGTTCTTTTTCTAGTTGTTTTTGAATTGCATGCCCAATCCATTTATCTGCTCTTTCTCTACTTCATTCAAGTAAGCATCTAGAGAGATAAAATTTCCCCTAAATATTGCTTTCAGTGCATCCCATATATTTTGTTATGTTGTCTCATTATTACCATTCTCTTAGATAAAATTATTGATTGTTTCTCTAATTTGTTGTTTGACCCACTTATTCTTTAGGAAAGGATAAATTGGTCTCCAAAAAATGTTTAGTCTATCTTTCCATTACCCTTTATTACATGCAAATTTTATTACAACATGATCTAAAAAGGATTCATTTAGAATTTCTTCCTTTCTGTATCAGATTGTGAGGTTTTAATGCCCTAATGCATGGTCAATTTTTGTGCATTTGCTATGTACCACTGAGAAAAAGGTATATTCCCTTCTATTCCCATTCAGTTTTCTTCAGACATCTATCATATCTAACTTTTCTAAAATTCTATTCAACTCCTTAACTTCTCTCTTGTTTATTTTGTGTTTAGATTTATCTAGTTCAGAGAGGGGAAGGTTGAGATCTCCTACTAGTATAGTTTTACTGTCTATTTATTCCTATAACTCACTTAACTTCTCTAAGAATTTGTATGCTATATCACTTGGTGCATATATGTTTAGTATTGCTATTGCTTCATTGTCTATAGTACCTTTTTAGCAAGATGTAGTTTATTTCCTTATCTCTCTCAATTAGATCTATTTTTGCTTTGTGATCAAGATTGCTACCTCTGCTTTTTAAAATTTATTTATTTTTGTTTGTTTTTTTTTACTTTAATTGGAGCATAATATATTCTGCTCCTATACCCTGCATTTATACTTCATATGTCTCTCTACTTCAATTAAGTATGTTTCTTGTAAATAAAATATTGTAGGATTGTGGTTTTTAATCCACTTTTCTATTTGATTTCATTTTGTGGAAGAATTTCTCTCATTCACATTCACAATTATGATTAATAACTGTGCATATTCCTCCATTTTATATTCCTCTTTTTTTATGGTTTTCCCTCTTCTTTTACCCTGTCCCTCTGTAACAGCAAGCACTCTAGCATACCCAGGATGGCTGCTAGCAGAGGTTCTTAGATGTGCTTTTCTAAAGGAAAGCAACTCAAAATGGGTTAACAATCTTACTTTAATCAATTAAACATATATCATTTGGGAAAAAGTCAGCACCCTGAATTTCAGAGAATAAAGTTACAAGCAGAAGTTAAAAGCAGACAAAGAAACAGATCAGCAGACGGGCTTCCAACCATCTGACCATCACATCCATACCTGGTCAGTTACCAGAGAGGGAAGCATCAACATCTGGGTTTTCAAAGCCAGAGGATTCATTGGCTTACCAGAGACTTGTCTGGCCAAATCACCCAACTCTTTCCAAAGTGAGCCCCAAAGCAAAATCTCACATCAGGGTATATATAGCCTTCTCCTGGATCAGAAAACATCACAGCCCTCTTGACCCACTGTCCAATCACAAAGTAATAAGGTGTGGGCATTCCTGAAGCACAAGCCTCCCACCACAGGATCCATGTGACCACATTCAGCCGATTAAGGGGCAGAGTATACTTTCAAATCAGGGAAGGTTCTCAGAAACACTTAAGCCACTTAAGCAGGGGCAGGGAAGATCTTCAGATTCCCATAACACCCTCCTGGGCTTTTGATTCTATACACTGCCTCTCCCAATCTGCCCTCCCTTCTAACAGTCTCTTTTCCCTTTTTTTTCCCCTTTCCTCTCCTACTTCTATTCTACCTTCTGTCAGTCCCTCCTTCACTTTCTTTCCTCTTTCCCCTCCTACTTCCCTATAGGCTTAGATAGATTTCTCTATCCCCTGAGTGTGTATGCTATTCCCTCTTTGAGCCAAATCCAGTCTGAATAAGGTGTAAACAATGCTCACCCCCTCCTTTCTTTCCCTCCACTATAATAATTTTTTCCTGCCTCTTCATATGATATAATTTACCGTATTCTCTCTCCACCTTTCCTCTTCTCTTGATGCAATCTTTTTCTTTTCAACCCTTAATTATTACTTTTTAAATATCACATTAAAGTCAATTTATACCCATACTCTCTGCCTAAGTATATTCCTCCTAATGGCCCTGGTAGAGATGAAGTTCTTTAGAATTGCAATTATCATCTTCCCAAGTAGGAATGCAAATAGTTTCACTTTATTGAATACCATGTTTGTTTACTTGTTTATTTGTTTTTCTTTGTTGTTAACCTTTTTATGCTTCTCTTGAGTCTTTTACTTTAAGATCAGATTTTCTGTTCAGCTCTGGTCTTTTCATCAAGAAAAGTCAAAAGTCCCCTATTTCATTGAATATCTGTATTTCCCCCTTAAAAAAATTATGCTCAGTTTTGCTGGGTAGAAGAATTTTCTTGTAATCTGAGTTCTTTTGCCTTCCAGAATATCATATTCCAAGCCTTCTGAGCCTTTAATATAGAAGTTGCTAAATCCTGTGTAATCCTGACTGTGGGCCCATGGCATTTGTATTGCTTCTTTCTGACTCCTTGAAGTATTTTCTCTTTGACCAGATAATTCTGAAATTTGGCTACAATATTCCTTGGAGTTTTCTTTTGGGGATCTCTTTCAGGAAGTGGTTGGGGAATTCTTTCAATGACTATTTCACTTCCTGGTTCTAGGATAGCAGGGCAGTTTTCCTTGATAATTTCTTGAGAGATGCTGTCCAGGTTCTTTTTCTGATCAAGGTTTTCAGGTAGTCCAATAATTCTTAAATATCTCTCCTTGAATTATTTTCTAGGTCACTTGTTTTTCTAATGACATATTTTATATTTTCTTCTATTTTTTCATTCTTTTGATTTTGTTTGACTGATTCTTGATCTCTCACAGAATTATTTGCTTCCACTTGCCCAATTCTAATTTTTAAGGAATTATTTTCTTCAGTCAATTTTTGTGTTTCCATTTTCCAAGCAGTTGAATTTTTTTTCACAATACTTCTCTTGCATAACTCTCATTTCCTCCCATTTTTCTTCTGTCTCTGTTACTTGATTTTTTAAACTCCTTTTTGAGGTCTTACAAGAGGACATTTTGGCTTTGATACCAATTCATATTCCTTTTTGACGCTTCCTTACAGTCAGTTTGACATAGTTGTCCTTCTAAGTTTGTGTTTTGATCTTCCTTGTTGCCGTAGTAGCTTTACATGGTTGGGGATCTTTTTGCTTTTTGTGTATTTTCTAAAGTTGAGTTCTGCTCCTAGGGTACAGGGGTACTGTCCTAAACTTCTTACAGTAGGGGTCAAAGTTCTGGTAACTGGCTTTCTGTACCAGAGATTCTAGGGATGGGATCTTACCTACTGGGCTAGAGAGAGCCATGATAGTTGTGCCTATTATGCCCTGGGTTTGGAATGTGACAGTTTGTCTACGACTATGCTGTGGTTGGAGTTCTCACAGCTGGCCTGTTGTACCACTGGCTTTCTGAGTCAGAACCATGGTGCCTAGGTTGCTAATCTGTGCTTTGACTAAGACCCTCCTACTGGCTTACCCACATACCACCTGCTCTCAGCTGTGCTCCTTTTATACCAGTGAGACAGACTTTCTGAAGTCCTTCTAAGTTATCTTGGGCTGGAAAATTGTTTCACTTCATCTTTTTTTGGATTCTGTCAGTCTGGTATTCTTTTAGAGGATTGATTTAATGTTGTTTCTGAGGGAAACCACCATCTTGATTCTCACCCTGCTTTGTAATTTCTTTTGAGGATTGTAAGTTTTTTCCACAATACTATGGATTTTGCTGAATAGACTTTCTAGTGTTCTGTTTTTTAATTCAGTTAGGATAATGTCATCTGAGAAGTATAGCATTTAGGGAATTTCACCATCAAATTTAAAAAAAAAAAGATAAAATCCTTTTCTTTGGATTCTAGATAGGAAAAATTTCCTAACAATGGCAAACACATTAGGGGAACATACAACTTCTCGTTTTATGCCTCACTTAATGTTAATACTCAACAGACCATTGAAACAAGAAATGAAATCCCTATAGTGTTGTATGTTGTAGAGTCTTTCATATTTATATAATTTTAATATATACATGGGAGGCATCTTGTCTGAGAAGAAATTCATGATTGCATTTAGTTTTATGAAGTCAAACACAGAGTGAGCTTACATTCTTTGTATCTCTTAATAAAAACCATAAATATATTTTCCAGCTATGTATAATCATTTGCAAAATTATTTTCTCATCTTTTAATTGAGTATATTTTCAGCATATTCATAGTATAGTCTCATAAAGATTTTATGGAAATGGGAGAGCAGCCATAGGATTTAGTTTGCTAATGTTTTTCACAGTTACCTTTTTTTGTTCTCTCTCTCTCTTTCTCTTTCTTTTTCTCTCTCTCTTTCTCTCTTATTTTTGATAAAGCCACTCTATCTGTGTTTCAATTCTTTTGGAACTGATTTTTCTTGGATATTTTTCAATATCCATAGCTGTCTTTAAAGAGTGTCTTTAAAATTAAATCATTTTCGATATTTTTTGTATGTATCTTCAGTTCTAGTTAGTCTTTAAGATTTTGTCTCCTTAAGTGTAATGACTTCTTCACATAGGGATGAGAATAGAATACAAATATGATAGTCCCAATACAGTGGTCAATGAAACCATATTTCTACTAAAACATAAACTTGTGTCCATTATAGTACCATTATTGACTAGTTTTCATCTAAAATCTTGTGAATTCTCACTTAGATTTCATGTCAAAAACCCTATAAACTGACTTTCTACTCCACTGCTTTTAAGGTTATATGAATTAATATTACTTATGGTTATCCTAAATCAGTAATGGCAGCTAGGTGCTACAGGGGATCGAATGCCAGGCCTGGAGTCAGGAAGACACATCTTCCTGAGTTCAAATCTGGCCTCATATGCTTGCTAGCTATGTGATGCTGGGCTTAAATGTTAACCACTTAACCCTGCTTGCCTCAGTTTCCTCATCTGTAAAATGAACTGGAAAAAGAAATTCCAAAGTATTCCAGCATCTCTGCCAAGAAAATCCAAAATGGGGTAATAAAGAGTCAGAAAAGATTGAAACAATTGAGCAAACAAAAAATTAGTATTGTCCTAAGACACTCTATTTCTTTATTTGGAAAGGGAATTATATGATTGATATCTAACACGTTTTCTCCTCTCTTTTAACTTCTGCCTTTTGGTGACTATTTCATGGAGATTGAACTTCTATGAGAACATATGAATGTCAAAGTTAAACTCTTTATGTTTACTCATTTATTCTTTTGAGTTCTCACCTTGTTTAAGCACTTCAGGTTGGTTCTTATCTCATCTTTATCCATTTCCTTTGTTTTGTACTTAATCCTTTGTTTTAACCAGCCTGTGATCTGGCTTTAGCCATGTGATTCTGAAATGACTGCTACATCTGTACAAACTTGGTTCTTATTTATTAAGGTTTAGTCAGTTTCATTTTTTTTTATCATGTTGCTTAGTGTTCAAAAAAAAAATACAACAACAGCACCAAAACCCAACACTTTTTAACTCTCCTCTTGAAGAAAATATGCTTGACATATAATATAAAATTTCTGAATATTCTAAAAAGTCTTTGAGGTCTTTTCATTTTTTAATTGCGGACTATATTTTCAAAAATAGTTTTCATCATCCTCCCTTTGCCTATTTTATTACTGAAGTCAGTGAGTTCAAAGCTTATGCCAATAAAGTTTGAGACTCTTGTCAATTTCTTCCCAGAATCACTGTACTTTTTCATCCTCTCCAATTTTTATTGCTGCATACAATGCAATTATGTGCTATATTTGCTTACACTAACCATGCAAGGAACAATGACTGACTTTCCCATGGTTTGATGTTTATTATAGCCTTTGGGTTCAAAATGAAACCAATACCACTAATTATTTTATTCTACTCACTGAAGAGAACTGGTGAGTTACCTTTCTATTTAGTTGTAACATTTTAATGACTTCGTGTTTCACTTTTAGCAATACTATAGGTATATGGGGGTGGGGGTATGGAAGGATAAGATATTAGGAATAATAAGAGTTCAAGCTTAAAAACGGAAAAAAAAAACCTGATTCTTAGCATTTTCTACCTTGTTTTCCAACGTTCAGATGTTTTTCCTAGAGAAATGGAAGTAACTTCATAAGACTGGTATATTTTGGCTACCAAAAACATTTGTCATATGGAGATTAATTTTCTTTCTTTTTTCCTTATCCCATTTTTTTTTTATTGATTTGTTTGTTTACTTTTAGTTGACAAGATTCAGTTCCACAATCCCTTGAGTTTCACATTTTCTCCCTTCCTGCCTCCCCCCTCCTCCCCCGCCATGGTGGCATGCAATCAAGTATAGGATTTGCAAATACTTTCACATTAGACATTAGTCTGGTTGTAAAGAAGGGTTGTAATGGATGGAATGAACAATGGGAAAGAAGAAACAAAAACAAACATGGAAAAGAAAGAAAGCAAATAGTTTGCTTCAGTCTGCATTTACACTCTGTTCTTTCTAGATCTCTCTCTAAATGTAGACATCTCCTTCCATCCTGAGTCTTTTAGTCTTATAACCTTGCATTGCTTAGAAGAGTCCAGTTTATCAAAGTTGGTCATCACATATATGTTGTATCTGTAATTGTGGACAAATTTCTCCTGGATCTGCCTTTCTCACTTAGCATCAGTTTGTATTAGCCTCTCCAGATAAATATGAAGTCTATCTGCTCCTCATTTCTTATAACACAATATAATTCCATTACATTAATATACCACAACTTGTTTAGCCATTCCCCAACTAGTGAGCATCCCCTTAATTTCTAATTTTTTGCCACAACAAAGAAAGCTACAATGAATATTTTTGTACATATGGGTCTTCCTCCCACTTCTATGATCTCTTTGGGATACAACCCTAGAAGTGATATTACTGGGTCAAAGAGTATGCAATTATTTATAGCCCTTTGGGCATAGTTCAAGATTATTCTCTAGAATTGTTGA
>CM053589.1:64093586-64105533 GCA_028646515.1 Pseudochirops corinnae | reverse complement strand
TCAAGATTATTCTCTAGAATTGTTGAATCAGTTCACAACTCCACCAACAATACATTAATGTTCCAATTTTTGCACATCCTTTCCAGCATTTGTAATTTTCCTGTTTTGTCATCTTAGCCAATCTGACTGGTGAGATGTGGTACCTCAAAGTTGTTTTGATTTGCATTTCTCGAATCAATAGTGACTTAGAGAATTTTTTCATGTACTTATAGATATCAGAGATTAATTTTATGATGATTTTCTCATGTTATTTCTCTCTTTATGAAATTGTGTTGGTACTTGAACAACAATCACTATGTTTCAAATATTTGTTAGACGTTGTACTGCTTTGGTATATACTTGCAGAACCCAAAGATTTCTTTATGATGGAATGAATACTTTCTTTTGAATCTTTGTATTACCATCAATGGCAACTAGGTAGCCAGTGTATAGAGCATTGGGCCTGGAGTCAGCAAGACCTGAGTTTAAATTCAAACTAAGGCTTTGTGACCTTGAGAATATCATTTAACTCTGTTTTACTCAGTTTTCTCATCTGTAAAATGAGACAGAGAAGGAAGTAGCAAACCACTCCAGTATTTCTACCAAGAAAACCCCAAAGGGTTCACAGAGAATAGGACATGACTGAAACAACTGAACAATCACAACATTACCATCAATTCGGAGCTGAACAAAATTTTAATAAAATCTCCTCATTAAACGCAGTAGAAATTGAGGCCCAGGTAGGTTAACTGACTTGCCCAAGGTTATAATTTGAAAGTGACAGAGCCAGACTTCAAACTCAGGTCCTCCAAATAAAAATCTAGCATTCTTTTCACCGTACTCTTCAGCTTACCATTATTTTTATGTGCTATCTCCATCTTGAAATTTGAAGCCCCAACAGGTTTCATGGTAATTGTTATTTCAAGAGCTATTATATCACTTTAACTCTAAGGTTTTTTTTTTTCAGGCTTTAAGTATTAATTTTTAATTTAAAAAATAAGATGAATTGAGGATTTTATTTTAGATATAACGGATGGATATTGTTTTTTGTTTTGTTTTATTTTATTTTTTAAGGGTAAAGATAGGGGTTTGTTTTGTCATTTCTTTGGCATAAAGAATTCACAGATGATGTATTTCCTTCTACCAAGACAGAATGGCACTTTCCCTGTATCTAGATCTTAGAATAGTATCTAAATCACTGAGAGTGTTATTGATTTCTCATTGGTCACAGATCAAATATCTATCAGAGGCAGGACTTGGGCCTAGGTCTTCCTAGTTCTGATGCTTGTTCTCTAACCATGATGGAAAGCTACTTTTCTTGACTTTTAATATTATTTTATTGACACATTTTTGCATCGTTTTCATTGTATAATTACATTTCCTCTGTACTGATAGCATCCAGTATAACAATTTTTTTTAAAAGTGAGGAAAAAAAGCAATTAAGCAAGGCTTATTTTTTTTAATTAAACATATTTTTCAAGTCTGTAGTATATACAGTGTTTCATATCCATATTGTCCTCCGTGAACCACTCTCTATAAAGAAAAGAGGTAGGTACCCTTTTGTCACTTCTTCAGGGTCAAATTTAGTCATTTTTATTACATTGAATTCAGTTGCAATGGCCCTTACTATTTTTTCCCAGTCAACATTATTATAAATACTCCTTGTTCCTTGGTGCCACTTTCATATTGTCTCAACTACCTAACATAGTAACTGCTCTTCCTTTTAGAACCCCTTTATTCAAATTCATCACTCAATGAACATCCTAGTGGCAATCATCTATCTAACAGACATTCTTCCTACTTTCTCTCCAAGTCTTTTTCTCCATTACAACTACTGTCCCTAAATTAGAGAACTTTACCATACAAGTTGATGTCTAATGTATTTCTCATAAACTACTTTTTTACAATATCTCAGTAATATACAAGGATGGTCATAATGCCATCACTATCTAGCATTATATTTCAACAATACAAACTTTCTAAATCCTATAATAACTACTATTCCATCCTATAATAACTACTATATCCTATAATATCCTATAATAACTACTATTCCACCTCTCCTTATATTTTGCCCTCTCCTAACCCTATTCTTCACCTTTACCGAGACCTCCAATACCTTCATTCCCCAAGACTGTCCAAAGTCATCCTCACTGTTCTCTGTCTTTGAATCCTTTATCCTATCAAAACTCAGACCTCATCATAACCAAATTCTATCTCAAATTGCCACCATTTACTTCTTCTGTCCCTGCCTAAGTCCTAGGAAATTGGAAAAAATAATGCAAACTTGTTGACTGGGTCCACTGCAAGTTTATGTTTGTCTAATCACCACTAGGACCAGTCCACAGAGGGGTAATAATTTTATTTCTAATTATTTTTCTATATTATCTTCCACAGATTTTACTGCAAAACTTTCCTTTTCTTCACAACACTCCCACCTATATACTCCCTCAACCCATTCAATATCATACTTTACTTAAAAAAAGAAACATTTTGCTATAACCTCCTTCCTCTCCTCTTTATTTCAAAATTCATTATTATCCCTCATTTCTCCTTTTCTCTCCTGATGAAATGCAAGTAAATTCCTTGATCTAAGACACTGAATTATTTTTGTCTTTGTAGCCCTAATGTCTAGGGCTACATATAATAATATGTAGGGCTCCATATAATAACTGTTTGTTAATTGATTTATAATCATTATATATATTGTCTTCATGGTTCTGCTTACTTTATTTTCAATAGATTTTATTTCTTCCCATAATTTCTCTTGCTGTATTCTTCAAACTCATTGTTTCTTATTACCTAACAATATTTCTTCATGTGTTAGTATCACAATTTGCTTAACCATTACCTAATTGATAGACATCCATTTTATTTACAATTCTTTTCTAACTTATAGCAAATCACTTTAAATATCCTGGGTTATGTTGGATTTTTCTTTGTATCTTTTTCTAGAGGGTTATTTTCTTCAAAGAGATTTCATATTTTGTGCCATCTGTAGTGATGTGCAATATCATGTCCTTAAAAGAAAAAGGAAAAAAACTTAGCAAAAGAACCCAATGCTACATCCATAGTAGGAATTCAATTCATAGATGCTAAATAATTTTAAAACATTGACCAATATTATTTTAAATTAAAATTGACAAAGGTGTTTTCCTTTGTCAAAACAGTGTCTCTTTATACTTTTATAAAGTCATATTTGAAAAGTTCTGCTTTTCTAGGGAAATAAGCTATTAAAACAAAAAAAAAGATATTGCAACAGAAACTATCTTTTTTTCCCCCCTGAGGGGGGAAGGCAGGGCAATTGCCCAAGGTCACACAGCTAGTAAGTGTTTTAAATGTCTGAGGTTGGATTTGAACTCAGGTGCTCCTGACTCCAGGGTTGGTGCTTTATTCACTGTACCACCTACCTGGCCCAACAGAAACTGTCTTTGTTTATTACAGAAAATATATGATCAAATCGCACTAAAGTCAAATGGAATCTCATTGGTGTGGATTTTTCTTCCACTGAAGCCGACTGAAACTCATCCAGGCCTGTCTATCCCATGCAACTCTAATCAATGACTTCCAAGAAGTTTCCTGCATTGTATCTACCCAACATCCTTTTTCTTTTAGGTTTCCCCTTACTTTTCTGGAATAACAGTAGACCTCAAAGACAGACTATTGTTTTTCCTTCATTATCATTTCATAAGCAAACCATTTTTTAAAAAAAATCATGTTTCTTCTATGATACCCTGCATAGTAAATCTCTCTCTTTTTTTTTTTTATTGAGGGGAAAAGACAAGGCAATTGGGGTTAAGTGACTTGTCCAAGGTCACACAGCTAGTAAGTGTGCCAAGTGTCTAAGGCCATATTTGAACTCAGGTCCTCCTGACTCCAGAGCCGGAGCTCTATTCACTGCTCCACCTAGCTGCGCCCAGTAAATTTCTTTCTTTATTTAGAATGGTACATCCTGTTCACATCTGCTATATGTCTCTCTATTGCCCTCTAGGTGGGATTCATTTTTAATTCTCTAAAAATGTAACAATTAAAAAACTCTAAGATATGCACATTATTTAGTTTTTAATGGTATTGGTACATAGTATTTATTGAAGGCATATTTGTCTAACTGAATTAATATATTAATATATATTTAATATATCATTTAATATATTTATATAAATTTGATATGTTTAAATAATTTTTAAAAATATATTTAAATATACTATTTAATATGATTTTTTAAAATCTGTGAAATATTGGTTGATCAATCAGGTAGCAACCATTAAGATCTTACTGTGTGTTAGATTCTATGCTAAGAGCTGAGGATAAGAATAAAAAGGAAGACAGTCTCTATCCTAAAGGCACATACATTCTAATGGGAGAGAAAGAATGCATAAAGATAGCTATATATAAGAGTGAGTAGATAGAAGGTAACCTGAGAGAAGGCACTAGGAATTGCAAGGACTAGCAAAGGTCTTGAGGCTCTTTGAGTTGAATTTTAAAGGAAGGAAATCTGAGGTGTGGAGAGAGAAGGAGAACATTCCATGATTTAGAGACCAATAAGAAGAAGACACAGAGATGAGAGATGGAGAGAACAGTAATGCATAATGATATAACTAATTCTCTAATGATGAATTTCTAGCATTTTTCTATCTACTGCAGATTAAATTTCCTTTATTATGTAGATGTATAAAATAATTGAATGATCTAATTCCAAAGTGGGAAAAAAAAGGACTTTTATCATCATCAAGTCCAACCACCTCATTTTACAGTTTAGGTAACTGAAGCCTGGAGACACTAAACTTCTTTTCTTAAGTGTCAGGAGAATGTCACACTGCTGTTGTGCATGCATGCTCTATGACTTCGATCATTCTTTCTTTCCCGCCACTAAACACACCTTGCAACCCTGGGTAATGTTATCTAAAATGTTTAGGCCTTATGCATGTAAATCTTTAAAAAGAATTTCATGCAACGAAAAAGAATGAATGAATGATTACAGAATAATTTATTAGGATGTACAGCGTGCAACCACTGTAGTAAACATTGAGGATACAGAGAGAAGAAGCAAGGAAGTACTAATTCAGAGAGACAACACAAAAAAGATTTCACCCAGTGGGCACCTGGAAAAGCCCAGGCTTCCTAAACGTGCAGTAGTAGTGATATGAGTTTCCTCTACTGTCTCATGTTCAGTTACTTCTTTTTGTTTGTTTCTGGGAGGTTTTCCATTTTCAGCCCCGTCTTTGTCTTCTTTCTGCTTCTGGCCTTAGCATACACAGAGAAGTATTTTATGAGGCACTGTTCTTAAAATAAGAATTTTACAATAATGTGTGTAGTCAGTCTAGATTATAACCAGCTTTGTCAGAGATCCAAAATCCTTAGTAATGAAAGGAAAATAATTCTACTTCATTTGTTTGGGGAAAGATGGGGGGGGGGTACATGGTGGAACAATGTGGCAGAGATGGTGGTGGGGAGATTTCGCTGAACATATGTGAGCTCTATAGAATGGACTGAGGGTATATCCTTTGCCACAAGCCACTGCTTTGCTCAACCCTGGTGGGGATAGCACTTTACCACCCCTTTTGGCTCCAGATTCTAAGTCAGAGAATCAATTTTCCAGCCTGGTACTGGTTCTCTTGGGCTTGTTTTGGGCCCATTTCCAAGCCTGGTCTCTGGGAAGGGGGTTGCTTGACAATTCCTAGTGGGCACTTTGAATAACAATTGGGAAGAACAAACATATGTCAGTGATGCTATATCACACAGGACTTAGCTTTGCCTTGAGGGGAGTGAATATTGTGCCACTGTTACAGTGGCAGAGGAGAAATGCATTAAAACAAAAACAGGCCAACACAGAAGCAAAGCATAGTAAAATAATCTGGAGGAGGAAGGAAATGAAGGAGATGGGAGATTCAGTTTTTTTTGTTAAGAAAAGTCTTGGGCTCCACTGATAGAAAGCCTTTTAGTATATATCATTAATTTAGAACTTGCAGTCAAAATTTGGAATAATTAATATTCCTTAAAGCTTAAACATATGAGAGTTTGAATAAGCCTGGTGACTCACAGGCAGAATTTACATATAGAACAACAACATAATAAGTTGAAAGATGACTAGGAGACACAGACTGGTTCCTACCTACAGATCTAGCATGATTCCATTTATTACTCCCTATCATATGCTCTATATTCCAGCCACCTGCTGTTTTGCGTACAAAATATTACAGGAACTGTCTTATACTTGCACACAAGCTAAACACCATTTTTGGAAAGCCCTCAATCCCCACTTTGACTTCTGAAAACTCTCAAAACCCTTCAAGCCTCAAGGCAAGTGCCACATTCTTCTACAAGATGCTTTTCAGGTTTTCCAAGGTGTTAGTGCAGCCAATTCCTGAATAATGTTTATTTTCTATTTATTATCTTCTACATATTGCTGTCCTCCAGTTGAGTAAAGGGAGGGAATAAACATTCATATATAGTGCCTACTATGTTCCAGGCACTGGGTTAAGCAACCTATACACATTCTCTCTTTTGAATCTCATAATTACCCTGCAAGGTAGGGGCTGTTATTATTTCAGTTTATGATGGAGAAAAATAAGGCAGAAGAAAGTTAAATGACTTGCTGAAGGTCACACTGATAGTGTTTGAGGCTAGTTTTGAACTCAGGTCTTCTTAATTCCAAGCCCAAAGGTCTATCCACTGTATCACCTGCCTACCTACCTTATTAGGTTGTAAGATCCTCAAGGGCTAAGACCATTTTATTTTTATTTTTGAATAATTAGCATATAGAAAATGAAATATAACAAATGCTTAATAAATTTTTTTTAATGAAGTGAATAAAAATTCTTTTTTTTATTTTTTAAAAGCTATTCACTAACAAAAATTAGTTGGACTTTCCTTTGACCATTAGATAATCAATTTCATTTGATTTCACAGGGACACAGTTGAACTTGGTCTCAAACTTCCTCTCAGCCAAACCTTGAATTTCATCCAAACCTAACTTTTAACCACCTCTTGCTCCTGCTTCTCCTTCTCAAGAATAAACAAACAAAAACCAAAATAAAAAACCCACTACACTTTTGCTCTTGATTTTGATTGAAGACTAGAAGGGTTGAAATGCACTGAAAATGGTACATCAGTCAAATCAGAGGCATAAGCTTGTCCATTCTGGCAGAAGAGAATCATCTATGGATCCAAACATTTCATGGTCCAGGAACTGCTAAAGACCAATTCTTTGATCTATCCACAAGTAACAGATGAACCTAACCAAAATAGAATGCCGTGGGGAAGCACCCTGGAGAGTTAGATGAGTCTGATTAAAAAGAAACAAAAAGAAAAAGAGTTTTTTACTTCTGATTTTTGATTCCAAGGAATCTGAATTACATTATCATAAGCAGCATAATGGAAAGAGTGTTGGACCTGGAATCAGGAAAACCTGAATTTGTATTTGACCTTAGATATTTAATAGCTATGTGACCCTGTCCAGATAATTTGATCTCTATTTACCTTAATTTTCTCATCTGTAAAATGGGGATGATAACAGCACCTTCCTCCAAGTACTATTGTGATCATAAAATGGGATGCTAGGTAACTAGGTCAAATAGTGCATAGAATTCTGTACTTGGCATCAGGATTCTTACTCAGACACTACTTGTGTGAACCTGGGCCAGTCAATCCCCTCATACTCACTTTCATCATTTGAAAAAATAGGAATAATAATAATACCTACCCTCCAGATCTGTTCTGAGGATAAAATGGGCTATTTGTAAATTCTCCAAATCATAAAATAAATGCTTTATAAATGTTATTGTTATTTTTAAAAATTATTATTTTTAGTTATTTGTAAAGTACTTTTCAAATCTTAAAGAGTTTTATAAAGTCTAGTTATTATATAATAATGAATATGTTACAAGAAAAAATTTTAAAAAAAGAAAGGATGAAAAGCAATGAAAAGTCTGAGTCCATTCCAGAATTTGATTCATGATTTTGCTACTGGTCTATTTCCTAAACATCCTTAGCAGAGCTGCAGATCCACCATGGCCATTTTCTGGATGCTTTTCTTTTCCTTTCTTTTTCTTTTTCCAAATTAGTATCGTGTGTGTGTGTGTGTGTGTGTGTGTGTGTGTGTTGTGTATTGGTTCCCCTAAAAAGCTGGCACTCTGAAAGAACTCTGTTTTCTTTGAGAAAAACTATTTCAAATATTCATCTCCTCCCTGTCCCCTCCTTCCCACCCTACTAAGCAGTATGTAAATTACTGGCTCAGATTAACATGCATCTGTCATAAGTGAATATTGTTATAGGTCTCCTTTTCTTTTATGAAACCATTCTGTTCTTTTCACTTTCTTGGCTAAATGTGTTTAATTCTTGCCATTGTTTTTTTCATTCTCTAGTTTCAAGGGGAAAAAAATGGGTTAGTCTCACAGAGAAAGCTTGTCAACAAAGATGTAGCATGAGGAACTCTTACAATGGAATAGATTGGAGTGTTTTATAAATATTGAATCAAGTTTCAAGATGCCAAAAGGGGTCACTACTCTGCCAAAGGTGCTAAGTTTGAGGGGAGAAAAAGCATTACCCTTCTGTGTTCAATATTATATTGTGTTTATCAGAAGTTTTCAGAGAAATATCAAGGAAACAAAGAATCTCATCATGACATGAAGGAAATATCTAGTTAAGAAGATTCTTTTCTGCCTCCCTATACTCCATTTTGAATTTTATATAGACATATGTTGTAATGGAAAAGTTCCTGAAACGGGAATAAGGGGATCTCTGGATTGTTGTATTTGAGGCAACATAATGCCAATGAGAACATGTTGGCTTTGAAGAAAGAGCAGCTAGATGCAAATTCTTACTTTATCACTTCTCATCTAGAGGAAGTCACCTAAGCTTTCTTAACCTCACTCACCTCACTTATAAAATTTAAACTAGACCTTTGAGGTCCCTTCAAACACCAGAAATGTCACTGGACAAGATGAGCTCTGAAAATCTGTAGGATCATAAATTTAGCTGTAGAAAGGGCCTTAAAGATTATCTTAGTACCAAGGATTCTTACCCTGGGGTCTATGAAAATGTTACACACTCATACAAACACATTTATATTTCAATATAATTGTTTGCCTTTGTTATCCTATGAATTTTATTCTACACGTTTAAAAACATTATTCTGAGAAATGGTTCTTGGGCTTTGTTAGACTGCTAAAGGTGTCCATGACACATGAAAAGTTAAAAATCCCTCATCCAGGAGAATTCCTTTATTTTTCAGATGAAAAAATTGAGTTTCACGTCTATAAAATACATCCAACCACATTAATGCCTAGCCTAAGCTACTTCATGTGCTTTTACTGTGTGACAAAATACTATGGGGTTACACTTAGGTAATGGGTGAATTGTTAAAGGGCTATACTGTTTTATAAGCCACTACTAAAGGAAAAAGGTGACACTTCATAAGATATGTTCATTTTGCCTTTCCCATAAGACCCTTTGTACTTGGACTACAATGAGAAAGGACTCATTGGAGGACAAAATGACATTTTTTCCAATAGATCTTCACTGGGCAAGTTGAAACTTAATGAAGGTACTAGTTTAGCTTCAGAGTCAGCTGTCCTGTCTGTCAATTGCTGGAAAAAAAAATTCCAAATGGAACTTATGCAGTTAGTTTTCCCATCTGGTGCTGTGGTATTCTGTGTGTGAGTCTCCAGAATATTATGGATACTCAAACTTGTACCCAGGAACCCTGTAAACTCTAGGCAAAGAGCCAAAGAAGCCAGTAAAAGTCCTTGGTCTGCTCTGAATGTAAAAATAAAGTCCTTTTGACTAACAACATGGAACAGCTGGTAATAGTCTGTGGCGATACTTGTAATGTCCGTAAAAAGGGTTACACAAATTTAGTGCTACAAAGTGTTCTGTGTCAAATACTGGATATGGCTTGTTCAATATTTCTGGCATCATGTGGCAACTAAATTGCGTCCAGTGGCAGCAGCTTTATGATCTCATTTAAAAGCAACTACAGTCTCTTTCTTTCAGGTCCTAAGTTAAAAGAGACCTCGTACTCTCTTCAGAAGAGAAGTTAAAAAAAAATTCTTGTAATATGTAATCCTTTTTCCAGTCCTCAGCAAAAACAGGTTTAATTCATTACAGATATCCCATCCAATTTAAATCCATCATTGTTCTATAGTATGGAGTGCAAATCCAGTGAATACCAACATAACATGCTTTCCTTTTATTCTAGTATTCATTTACTTGGAGGAAATTCATAATTCATCATAAGGCTTCAAGACATAGAACATTACAGTCTGTAAAGAATTGAAAATTAGTCTCATCCAAAGGGAATTAGAGAATCAATTGGTAGATTTGGGTAGGCTACCATTCATTATAAGCTGGAATTTGGGAAGAAGAAACATGTAGTATGAACAATTATACAGCATTAGAGCTGGAAGTCACTATAGACATCGTTGAATCTAATCCTCTCATTTTTTAAATGTAGACACTGAGGTCCAGAGAGTTCAAGTTATTTGTCCAAGGTCCCACTCTCATAGTAAGTAATAAAGGACAATTTGAACCTAGGCCCCTGGACTCTAAATCTAAGTGCTTTTTTCCCTCTGCACCAGAAATTCTAGGTGGCATCAGATACAGAGACTTTAATTTGAACACCATTGGTATCCTGTCAATGTCAAGAAAATAATAAAGAGCCCCGGGATATTGCAAAGACTCTTTATGGTGAAATCATAAGAGAATATGAACAAGAGTTGCACAAGTTGACTAGGTATAGATGGGTTGTGTTTGGTAATATTGGAGAGGATTGATAGACATGCCACTGAAATCATATATCCACTGCAATTTCTTTTTTTTTTTCAACATCAGAAACTGAAATGATTTATTAGTTTAAATGACATTAAAGAAGAGTCATTAACATCTGCTTTGCCAATTTACCTTAAGAATTAGGGGTCATTTCCTTTTGACTTTGATGTGTAGCTGAAACCTTCCATACATATCTTCCCCTTTCATTTTTTTAAATTAATTTATTTTTAGTTTTCAACATTCATTTCCACAAGATTTTGAGTTCCAAATTTTCTCCCCATCTTTCCCAGTCCCACCCTGAGATGGCGGGCATTCTGACTACCCCTTCCCCCAGGCTGCCCACCACTCTATCACTCTCCCTGCCTTATCTCTTTCCTCCTTACTTTCTTGTACAGCAAGATAGATTTCTATACCCCATTGCCTGTCTATCTTATTTCCCAGTACTGCAATGTCTAAGTAAGAATTGGGGCATATTATTTTGGTTGATGATAATAGGGAAGGGAAGGGAATAAGCATTTATACAATGCCTACTATATGCCAACTACTATGATAAATGATTGATGATTATTATCTCATCCAAAATTCACAATAACTCTGGGCTTTAAGTGCTGCTCTTATTTCCATTTTATAGTTGAAAAGACTGAGGCAAACAGAGTGACTTACCCTGGGTCATATAGCTAGTAAGTATCTGAGGCCAAATTCGAACTATGGTCTTCCAGACTCCAGACCCAGCATTCTATCCATTGTACCACCAGCTGCCTCCAGTATTTCTAATAATTCTTAATGTACTGGAAACAAAAAAACCTTTCTTACCTCTTGAAATGCCTGATTAGCTCAGTCACCAGTTATCCAACCGCTTCACTTTGCATGAAAGAATGCTAAGTTTTCTGGTTCAGTAGTTAGTACTGGCACCAGTGTGAGCTAAATAACAGTGGTCCAATCACTTTGGGTGGTTTGTTTGGTCCAGACCTATGATTTCATCAGTATAGAGAAATCCTGATGAAGAAACTTTCTCCACCAATGCAGATAAACGATTCCGCAATTTATTGTCTTAGATAGTTGCCTTGGGAGGAGGTAGAGAAATGGCTGACAGGTCAAAGGACTGGCTGAGAATCTCATGACATTAAGTATTATGGAAGAGACTAGAAATTAGGTTTTCTTCACTCCAAATTCAACTTTCTATTCAATACACAATGCTTTT
>CM053589.1:64068586-64088586 GCA_028646515.1 Pseudochirops corinnae | reverse complement strand
CTAATAGAATTATATATTAGACAAAAACTGTTAGAAATTTTTTTTTTAGCTCCATGAATAAACTGAAACCAGCTTCCACCATTATACCTATCCCAAATCTATGCTTTTGCCAAGAGCTTTCTGTGATTTGTAGAGGCTACAAAAGCTACAACTATAGCTCTGAGCCCACATATGAGAGAAAAGCTTTAAAATATTAAAACAGAAAATAGGATCATGGGAACATAAATAAATGCTAAATAACCTTCATGGACATGTAGTCTAATTTTCCCCATTTTACAAATGAAGAAACCATGGAGACACCAGCTCTATTCACAAGTCCATCATTCATTAACTCTATGAACTTGACCAAATTATTTTACCACAATGGGCTTGGTTTCCTCAGACTGTGGAATGAGGGAACTGCATTGTATGGTTGTCATTTCACCTCTGCCTCTTAAGAGTACTTAACTTCCTTCAGACCTTAACTCAAGTATTAATTGCTACATGAGAATTTCCTTATGATCCCAGCTGCTAGTGCTTCACCCATCAAATAAACACATATTGACTTTCTATATATTTTGCATCTTCTTATATGTGTACATGTTACTTTGTCCAATGAAACATAAAGTTGTTGAGGAGAGGTACTGTTTTACATCTGTATCCCAGTAGCCTTGCATTTGACACATCAATAGTGTTTAAAAATGCTTAATGATTAATTGACTGTCTCTGAAGTCACTTCCATCTATGATTCAATGAAAAGGTAAGACATGTTGATAAAACAGCTTAATACAATTGAACTAAGGAAAAAAATTATAAAATTAATTATCTCAATTAGATATGTAAAACCATAAAACCAAGAGATGAAAAGTACAATGTCAGATTGTTTTGTTTTGATTAATATTGGTTTTGCATGATGGACAGTTTATCTCACTAATCAATGTTTTCTGAAACCTATCTTACTTACAGTATTAAAAGGAGAGTTTGGAAAGAACAAAAGACCCTGAATTCTCACAGGCTATGAGAAAGCAGGAAGTATCTCAGCTAAGATCTCCCTTTAAAGTGAAGTTTGGAGTTCCTGGTTCAACCATCCAATCAGAAATGTAGAGGAGAGTGATAAGGTGAAGTACCTCGGGCTGATGAAATCATAAGGGCTCTATAATGATCTTGCTGGAGGGGTGGAGAAATCAGTCAGAGAAGTCCCAAAGTAGTGTAGCCAGGGGAGAAATGCACCTCTCAAATAGCAAAAGTTGAAAAGAAAATGCTGACCTGAATGGGTAAAGGGGATTTCCTCATCTGGCAGTACTCTATACCAAAGAGATCATGGTTCTGGCCCTCATTCTTATCCCTTTCAAGTCCATATTCATTGTCTGATCCAGGGCAGCATCTGTCTTCCTATTCAGTGTTGTAAGGTTTATACACACACACACACACACACACACACACACACACACGCGATCATAGATTTGCTTCTAGGAGGGAACTTCAAGTTCATCTGTATCTCCACATCTATCGATCTATCTATCCACACACACACACACACACACACATATATATACACATATAAATTCACATAAATACCCACACACATGTATTATATATGCATACATGTATGCATTATATAGATTACATACATATACACACACACACAGAAACAGACAGACAGACAGAATCACAGAGTATAAGTGGTAGAAACAGAACCATTGTCAGTTGTCTTGATTTATGTCTTGCCACTGGACTCTGATGACTGGAGGAAAGAATGAGGCTGATTACTTTGTGCAGTGCTGCCTCACATACATCCAATTAACTGACAAGTCATCACCCTCATGATGTCATTAGTCCTTTTCTGGAAGGAAGAATGAACAAGTGATAGAGGTAGGAAGTAAACATAGATCCTGATTCAAGTCCATTGTCCTCACTCTCAAAACACATACACAAACACACCACACACACACACACACACACACACACACACACACAACCACAAGCATTTTTGAATCTTATAGAAGACTGAAGGATTGCCTGGGAATGAAAAAGTTCCAAGTTCAAGTTCTGCTTAGACATGGTAGCTATAGCAATATGGACAAGTCATTTAACTTCTAGGAATCCTCTAGTTCATCACCCTGATGAAACACAAATTGAGAACCAAAAAAAAAAAAATAGCTGAGAGAGCAGGAGTAGGTGATTTTCATTCATGTCCTACACCAAGGGTTAGCGTCTGAAAAATCTGTAAGCCAAAAACTCCAGGACTGCTATGTATAAACCTCTGAACAATGGCAAAACTCTGGAAAAGTTCTTTTACTTCCTTCTCTCAGAGATATCCCCTTTATAATATTGCTCATCTAAACCTATTCCTCTGTTTCCTACCATCATCTGTAACCTTTGTCAGCAGAATTTGTACATTATTTTCAAAACCATTCAATTCACATCTTGTAATATTTAATGTCTGTCTTTTTAGTCTTCTCCAGTCTGTTAGTTGCTGCCAAACTCTTTCTTTGAAGGGAGAACAAAACAAATTCTGTCCACTAAGAAAAACCCAATGCTATTTCATTTTCATATTGCAAAATGTTAAAGAGATGATACAGTCTCCTTTTCCCCCTCTTTTTTTTTTTTTGAAGGAATGTCCTCATTGGGAGGGGAAGGAATGTTTTGTGATAGAAGTAAGCAGACTTCTCCCAACTTAAGAAAGAAGACAGCCTAAGAAAGTGGATTGGCTCTAAAATCTTTAAAACTCACTTGGATTCCCTTGAGATTTGTTGAGGGTAAAACTAAGAGCTTTTGAAGCTCAGGTTGTTTTTGCCTTTGGCAACCTATGACTTCCTAGTTCAAAGGGAAAATATGTATATATTTTAGAAAACTCTTCTTGGATGTACTATCACACTCAGAAAGCAATATTTTGATGAGTTCAGAGTAAATGAATCAGAAACAGATGGATTAAATTTCCAATAAAGTATTCAGGAGTTTGAAAATTAAATGGAAAAGTGTTTGGTTAAACATATTCTGAACTCTTTTGAACCCCAAACTCTGAAAAAGTAGAAAGCAAAGTTTGGGCCAAACCACAATTACTATTGGGATTGTTTGTCCTTTATTAAATATCATTTTGAAGCAACTTGTACCCTCTGGGTTGGCTTTGGAGTTCAACAGACCTTTATCGTGCTTTTTATCTTTTTTTTTTCTTTCCAAAATAATCAGTTGAGAGTCATCATTTGACTTCTCCAGTTGCATCTTGTGTTTTGTTTATTAGGTGCATGTGTATGAGGGAGAGAGGGAGAGATGCAGAGAGACAAAGAGATAGAGACAGAAGAGAGATGGAGAGTTCAGCAAGAGAAAAATCACTAAGAAGACATTATCAGCCTTCAAAGCAACTGTGACAGTTCATCTTGCTTTAGAAAAATAAAAGAAAGGGGAAAACACTATAATTTTATAATACCCTTCATTAAGCCTCAGTAAGGTCAATAAGCTTCCAGGCTGTATACTCAAGATTAACTTCTCACATTGACAGTTGAAACCTGAGAAATATTATGACATCTCCTGATCCCTTTCTTTCTTTGCCACTTCGTTTTAGCATTTTCTCAGGTGATAATAATTGAGTGCAAATGTTCTTTCTGTCTGGCCAAGCCAACTGATGGGGGAGGTAAGGAGGAAATATTAACAGAGGGAATGGGAAAATAACAAAAAAAGAGAAAAATGAGAAGAGGAGGGAGTGGTGACTACAAGCAATCAGAGAGACAAATTAGCCACTAGGGGAGACAAAGTGAGAAAGGACAGCTGTACAACACAGGCATGCAAAGGCAGTACTGTCTTATTAAGGTTTATTAGCTGAAAGGAAACAGAGCATGAGAGAAAGGCATTGCTCTATGGAAGAGAGGAAGTCAATCATTTATTATTTCGAGTGGTAGTGCTTCCTGGTGCTCCCTATCGCCCCTTCTTCCCCTTCTCCATCCTAAAATGCAATCAAAAAAAGGGGGTTGGAACAGATCTGAAAATAGAGCAATTTTATTGTGCAGGAAAATGAAAAATTTGAAGGAGAAAGTTACCTTCTTGCTTTAAATATACTACAACTATGCATGGGTGTATATAGCACAGTGCTGGGCACATAATAGCTGTTTAATAAATATTGATTGTTTGATATGTGCATATCTATATAAACATATAGGCACATATAATTATATTTGCATATATTCTTCTTTCTGTATATAGACCTATATATACATGTCAATATTCATATATGCTCATATGTATGTGTATACCTTATCCATAAGTTCAGCAACCATTCATCATTGTTGTTATTGTTGTTATTCATTTGTTTTCAGTCCAGTCCAAAGCTTCCTGACCCCATTTGGGGTTTTCTTGGCAGAGATACTGGAGAGGTTTGCCATTTTCTTCTCCAGCACATTTTACAGATGAGGAAACTGAGACAAACATGATTAAGTACCTTGCCAAGGGTCACACAGCTAGTAAGTATCTGAGACCAAATTAGAAGTCAGAAAGGTGAATCTTCTTGGCTCTAGGGCTGGCATTCTATCTACTGTGCTGTGTGTCCATATGTGTGTGTTTGTGTGTGTTTGTATACACGCATGTGTGGACAAATATATATATATATGTATATACATACATATCCATATCCATATCCAATGTATGTATGTAGAAAGATAAATTGATAGAACAATAGTGTGATTCAGAATGAATATACCTATGATTTTATTACTCTTGGAAGCTCCATGGTATAGAGAAGCAACTGTTCTATAATTTGTAGATTGAGAGCTGGGATAATTGCAGTTTACATGGATAGTCCACTGTGACATAGCATGTGTCAGGTAGGACTCTTTCTAACTCTCAAGCTAGTTCTCTATCCACTGTACCACATTAACTCTTCAGATAGATGGATAGGCAGACATCTATATAGATATAGATATATAGAACATTGTAAGAAAAACCCTAACACTTCATTAGATAACTCCCTCTTCCTACCCTGCAGGACTACCGTACATGTATGTATGTGTATATGTGTATGTATATATGTGTGTGTGTGTGTGTATAAAATTAAAAACGAAGGTCAAATGGTGAGCATCAGGTGACTGAGAGTGAAACAAGGTTGCATGATACTAAAATGAAAAGCAAAAAAATTGATCCATGGAACAGTTTTTAATTGCATTAGGCAAACACGAGTGTCAAGCAGGACTGACTATTCTCAATTTGCTGTATTCATTTTGCTTTTGGTGATATATATGTGTTAATTTCTCATCATGCTAACCAGCCCCACACTGTAGTATCTGAAGAAATCTCTTCAGCAGGAGTGTTAACCATATGCTCATTGATCTCCACAGCAACACCCGAGTCCACTTGGCAGCAGATACAATCCAGTCCTCTTTTATTCACAACACTAGGAATAAGGAGCATCATACATATAGGTGTTATAATTGGAGACCAAAATGGCATGACTGGAAAGACACTGAAAAACCCATCTGTCCTCAAACCTCTCCTGTAGTTCTGTCATAATGTCTGAAGTTTTTGTTATTATATTTAACAAAAATACACACTTTAAAAGTAAACATTATATTTGGGATAATTACTATAGTAACAGCCAATACCTCTGGTAGAATGGAAAGGACACTGGTTGTCGAGTAAGGGACCTGGGTTCAGATTCCATCTCACACAATTACTGCATCATTTACTTTGAACTCCTTTTCCTTATCTATAAATGGAAAAGGTTAGATTAAATAAACTCTGTGGTCCCTTCTGAATCTGTATCTATGATCCTATGATGCTGGTTGAGATGAAAATTTTTCATAGATGGAACATAAGACATTTGGATTGGGAGGAGGAGAGAAGGAAATGTTCCAAAGAAGGATACTGCTGTGAAAGAATCACATAATGAGGAGGTAGCATGAAAAATTAGGTGAGTTGGGTGGAGGGGCAGTATGGTATAGCAGAAAGAATCCTGGATTTGGATTATAAATATCTTGGTTCAAATGTTTACTCTGGGAGTGGCTAGATGGTGCAGTGAATAGAGCACTGGCCCTGGAGTCAGGAGGACCTGAGTTCAGATCAGGCCTCAGACACTTAACACTTACTAGCCACATGACCTTGGGCAAGTCACTTAACCCCAATTGCCCCGCCTTCCCCCCTCCAAAAAGCAAAAAAAAAAAAAAAAAGAAAAAGAAAATGTTTACTCTGATAATTATGCCTCTGTGGTTTCCCCCTTCCCCCTTCCCCTCAAATTCCTCATTGGTAAAATGACAAGTTTGTAAGGTCACCTCTCCAAATCTAAATCTGTGATTCTGTCATGATCAGTTCATAGTGGTTCGCTTTGAGTTGTAATATGTCCATGTACATCTAGGGGAAAGAAATTCATACCTATATTTCTAACACTGGCTAAAGTTGATGGATGATGGTTAAAAAGTCCATGCATGTTGACACGTATTTCTTAATCTGATATTCTGCTCATTTAATTGTTGGTCATTAACAATGATAAGTATCCATTAAATATCATTATCATTAAATACAAATATATGTGTATGTATGTATATATCTACACACAAATGTATATTTTGTATACGTGCAAATGTGTGTGTGTGTGTGTATATATATATATATATGTGTATGTATGTATATATCTACACACAAATGTATATTTTGTATACGTGCAAATGTGTGTGTGTGTGTGTATATATATATATATATGTATATATATATATATATATATATATATATGTATATATATATATACACACATGCATGCATGCATATATACACACATCATGGAAATTCTCTTTGTATATAATCTTCTATTGGCAAAGCTTAGTTTTGGATTGTAACTCATACAACATAGGGGCTAAAAGCCGAAATGGGTCTAGTAGCATCCATTTGTCAAATAATTAATTTTATTGAAAATAAAGAAGCTGATAAAACCCCTTAACTTGCTAGTTCTTGATAGAGACAAATTAAAACTTAAATGAATATTTCCACACATAGAAAACACTATGTTGAGGTGGCAGACAGACAAAGTTATCAAGGCCAATGGTATAAAACATCTGTCAAGTGATTGAGGATCATTATTTGTGCAGTACTTTACAGATGGCCATTAAAGGTAAAAACGTATCATTGTGATGAATTTCCCATGTGATTTTCACAGCACATCTTCTTTAACAACCCTAAGAAATCATGTTCTTTTTTATTCCTAAAGTCCCTTTAAAAGTAAATTGTTTTTGAACCTAGTATTTTTCCAGTCCATTGAAAGCTGTAAGTATGAAATGGACACAATTATAATATGACTTTTAATTCTCAGCGCTCATATGACTGACAAGTCCCAGGTGCTCTCGTCTATAGACAATATTCTCCGGGTGGCAGCATCTGGGTCCGTGGTAGATTTCACAGGCAGTTAGGTTGATGACTCTCCAATTGCTTCCTGGTCTGTCACTTGGCTGACTGTTGATGGGCTTTGATGGGCTCTCCTGGTCCCCTTAGGTGTAATTTTTCTCTGACTTCTCTTTGATTCTGAGGTAATGGGGCATTTTATCAATTTCGCTGAATAGGTCTTGATCAGATTCTTTTAGTAGATCGACATTTCCAGCTGCCTGGTCATGGGAAGGAGGAAAAGAGGTGAGGCAAAGGGCTTCTTGCCTCCTGTCTCTCTGTACCTTCTGCTTTAACCTTGTTAATGTATGCCAGGTGGTTGGAGCTTTTTATTTAACCAGGAGAACGGGTTTTAAATAGTAGGGCAAAGTCCAATTAGCCTTATTAGATCCAAGGGCCCCTTGTCAAAATACTATTGACTAGGACTTAATTGTTTTTTTGCAATACACCCTATGTGGAGGATCAGAATATTGGTGAGGGATGTAGGTATAAGAATCTTGGCTTTCTCACTTTTATTGACTTCCACATCAACTATGTTGGAAAAGGGGCAGTATTCATATGCACTATTTCCAGTGATTTCAGAGGGCAAAAGGAGAGTGCAAAGGTGAACCTTTGGGAAATATGGCCCTTTTTGTGTCTGAGTTTCTAAAGAGCAAGCACAGTGACATGAATTTAATAAGAGACTACTAACCACATTAAACTCTTCTACCAAAAGGAAAAAAAAATCCAACAACAAGCCCCTGGATTTTTCACATTAAAGTCAATTATCAGAATGCTGGGTAGGCACAAAACTTAATTAGAATTATCCCTGAATCTTCATTAGCATTCATGGAACTTTAAATTGATCATAGTGCATCTCAAGAGAAAAATACAGAAGCAGGGTCATTCTATCACATAAAAGGTGAGCCATTTACTTAAAAGTATTGTTTTAAAATCCAATTTGAGGCTCTGACCTCTGCCTTCTGAGTAAAATATCCCTAAATAAGTAAATATTCATCAACTGACCTTATTCTCTGATGTGTAATTTCAGTCAATTCCATTCCTATTGCAGGATTAGACTATCCTTTAGACAACTGGAGTAATACTAGAAATAACCATAGAAATGGCTACCTTGAAATCTCAACCCTGAAGGACTTTCATGATACAGTATTCTGCCCTTTCCCATTCTAAAATAAATTAAGACTAGTAAAGCAAGGGCCAGAAGATGAGAAAGATGCAAAAACAAGGAAGAGTGGGGAGGACAGTGGAGACATCAAGGTAATGTTAAATAGGTAAGCCCAAGCTGAGTAAATGTAAGTAATCAGGCATGTAGGTTATTGCTGTAACCTAGTAATGTTATTAAAAATAAATTTAAAAAAGACAAAAATAAATAATTCCTTTTGTTAAAAAAGTTTTCAAAATGGCATTATATAAAACTAATTACCTCTACACAGACACATGCACACTTGCACACACACACCTACACACAGATACACATATACATATACACAAATAAAACTGGAGGCAGCCACAATGTCCAACAGCATGGGGATGGTTAAGTTAATTATAATGCATTAATGAAATATGATGAGATGGAGTTGCATTAATGTCATTACAATCCCATTGTGATGAACACATATAAGGAATACAAAGAAATTTGGAAAGGGCTTTATGAGATGATGTAAAGAAAAAATGAAGAATGGAAAGAATATTGTATATGTTATGATCATATCACAAGAAGGATGAATAAAATAAATGGAAAAATGAGTACCAAAGAGACTTAGAAAAATTTACTAAATTTTGGTGTGATTTTTTTTGCATTGAAATTAATGAATTTAAATGAGAGGCAGAATGAGATAGTGGATAGATCATTAACCTTGAAACCAAAAAAAACACCTACTTAGATCTCACCTCTGACACATTTGTCTGACTTTGGACAAGTTACTTAAGTCTCTCAGTGCTTTTAAATAACCCTGTAAGACTGACTATAAGTTACAAAGACGTACTAACCTTCCTCAGAAGATTGAGCTTCCTAATCCAGGAGTTCCCTAGAACAATGACATCATAAGATCAGTCCTTATCATTTGTATTTAATGTTGTTTTTAATAACACATTTCATTTATTTAAAATAAAAAAAACTCTATCCTTATAAGGCTATGTGCCAATACTTTCTGTAAACTGCAATTGTTTTGGCTGTCTATACTCTGGATCCAATCCAATACAAATTTATTAAGCATGTAGTATGTGCCAGTCAAAGTGGATACTAGGGGTACAATTAATAAAAGAAAAAAAAAAAACAGGCCCTTGTCTTATGATCTAATGGAGGAAGACAATACTCCAAAGAGGCAGAAAAACAGAATATAGGGATATGTAAGACAGTACCTGGCATTTCAGTGGAACTGAAATGAGTCAGCAGCAGATCCAAAGTGGAATGAGCCCAGAGTCTAGTTTCTGCCTTCTATAAAGAAGGCATTGGGAGGAGTTTGTAACTGAAGCATTAGGGCATCCAGGGGGCCAATGCAATTCCTAGTAAAATGATTTTCTTTTTTGGTTTATGTCAATTTTTCTCACATTCTAGTAGGAAATGCCTAATTGTTTGACAAAACATAAACTTTACTTGATCCTCCTCTAAGATATAACCAAATGCTTTTATAATTGTTTAATCAATAAGCTGTAATGTTAATGGAATCTGAAGATCTTCCATGCCCCTTTGTATTGGCAAGTAAGCAAGTACTTGCACCTTGTTTCAAGTTAACACCTTGTTTAAGCTATTTAATTAACACAGAAGTAGTTAACACCTTGGGAGGAAGTTGCTGATGTAAAGGAAGGGGCAGAACAGGGAGGAGCTATACTGTATTTAAGGAAGAGAATCAGCAGGACAGTCAGATTTTCTCTCAGTGAGCACCTGGAGGCTGCAACTTTTGCCAAGGCTCTCCTTCTGGGAACTTTTTGCTGAGACCCTCCATCTGCAACTTTTGCTGAGAACTTCCAAGAACCAGGCTGAGGAGCTACCATGAGTTGAGAGAGGGATCCCTGCTTGAGGGAGCCTGTTCTTTTGTGAAGGCTTGGAAAAGTGGGTGTTCACTGCATTAATCATGTGTATCAACTGTGTAACTACTATAAGGACTTTGGCTTTCTGGTTCTGGGACTCATCTTTCTGTTTCTGGGACTCGGTTTTCTGGTATTTGAATAAAGGCTTCGGTTCTGCCCTCCATGTGGAGAGTTTGCTACATTTTGTGATTCATAGCTATACCAACATATTAATAACCACCATGCGTGTTGTGAATATTGCATTACTGCTACATAAGCAAAAAAAAAATTTGTGTCACATATATCACAACATATATACATATACATATGAATATACACATATATATACATATACACATAAATCTAAACATACACAAACACATATCATACATACATACACAAATATGTTATACTAGATTCTGACGGAAATATACAATAAATATGAAAACAGTATAGCATTTTTAAAAGCTTCTACTTTAGTCTTCTCAATTAAAGATGAGCAAATGGAGACCTTAGAAGATACAGTGATTTATCCAAGTTCACAAAGGCATAATGGTGGGAATGATCTCTGACTCTCTTGATTCCCATTCCAACAGGATTTCTTTTTAAAGTCATGTTTGACTGTTTGTGACCCTATCTGGGATTTTCTTAGAAAAGATACTGAAGTAGTTTGCCATGCCCTTCTCCATATCATTTTATAGATGAAGAGCCTGAAGCAGGCAGACAGGGTTAAGTGACTTGCGTGGGGTCATACAGGTAGTGTCTGAGGTCAGATTTGAACTCAGGCCTTCCTGATTCTAAGATTAAGAGCTCTATCCATTGCACCACCTAGCTTCAGTGTAATACTCCTTCAAAGATACCATACTTAGCTTTTGTGTCTATGTATGTATCCCCCATCATTCGACATTTCTTTTTTAAGCTCACAACTGAATTGTGACATCTTTGAAGGCATCTATCTTGTAGAAATTCCCTGCACATCATTAGTACTTACAGACTGCTGGATTTCTAATCAGCAAAACAAGTGTAGAAATCATACGTACAACTGTGAGCAGATCAGGTGATCTCCCTGAACCTCAGTTTCCTCCTCTGTAAAATGATACTCTTCATAATACATATAGTACTTGACTCATAGAGTCAGTCACATAACTTTTCAAAGTTCCATCCTGAGTCTCTCTATTATAAAATGGTAATGCTAAGATAACCTGTAGTACTTGTTTTGAGACATATAATACATAAGAACATTTTGAAATTTTATAGCACAATATAAATGTCAATTAGTGATAGCAGCAGCAGCAATTACATTAGGTTTGTTGTTTGCTAGAGGTATTCATTATCTTATTCTTCTAATTTTCAATGGAGTTGAAATAGGTACTGAAACAAGCCTGTACCCTATAATTATTCATTTATTCTCAATGTTTTATAGACTATGGTATAGGAGGATTATCTTAAACTATTTGTATAACAATCCTAAATGCAAGTTTTGGATCTGTAGAAATTGCATCAAAAAGGCAAATAATTTATGGGAAGGTAGGAGGAATCTTTGAAGAAAAAACATATATATGTAAGTGAGCATTAAGAAAATAGACATTTAGAAAGGAAACACAAGGTATATCTCTTCAGATCCCTCCCCATAGAATGGACCCAGGTCAGTAATGATTACAGACAACAAAGGAATAAATGATTATTCAAATTTAAGGAAGTGTCTTCCCTTAGTGAAATAATTTTATGTTACACTTCCACTGAAAGTAGGGCTCAATATATTTAGCCTATCCTCATTCCAGGTCACCAAGATTAAAGCCTAAATACATCCATTAAATTATTAACACACTACAGCCTGATCAGCCTCTGATCAGCCTCAGGAGTTGGGCAGAACAAATAATGCCTAAAATAGGGATAAACTAACTGCTTTTTGAAAATGAATAGCTATATTGGGATATAAGTTCAACTCAGGCAAAAGTCCTTAATTTTGGATCTGTGAAACTTTTCCCCTGTTTTATAATTTTAAATATATTTTATAACATAAATATTTTAAAATATTAATAAAATTGTATCTATTCAATATATTTACATATTTCAATATGCATTTAATACATTTCAATATAATACATTTGTATATTTTATTTTTATATATTTCAGTATAACTGATTTCCCTGAAGTCCTATATATTTTATTTTATTCATTGAAACCTATTCACAAAAAGGATCCATGAGCATCACCAGACTGCCAAACGGGTCCGGGACATATAAGAAGGTTAAGAACCTCTAATCTAAAGCCTCACTGAAGGCATCTTTGAAACAACTCAGGATGACAGGATGTTGGGAATGATGTGTCTCCTGTTCCCATACGATTATGATTTCTTTTCCTAAGGTTCTATACTATACAAGCTTCTCCCTTGTCCCATATATTGGAGCTTGTGAGTATTTGACACAGGGACATCTATTCATAACATTGTTATTAAATAGTGGTTGATAAATTATTTGTCTGGGAAATTGTGGGAAAAATTCTCTCTCAGTGGTCTGATTATAGCACCATTTACTTGTTGAATTATCAAGGATATTTCTAGGTCTGGTTTTTACAGTATAAGCATTTTTCATCTATTAATTCATGAAAGATAATGTGATTTTCATGTATAATCCAAGTTACCAGGTTGTGTCTTGCTAGGTATTTGGTAGGTGAAAACATATGAAAATAGCATAGTTGATGGTACAAAGGATGATGAAATGCACCATGACTGAATGAGAGTAGATCTATGGAAAATCAAACTTGCACTGGCTGAAAACCCAAGCATCAATAAATTGAAGGGCAAGATGGGCTAAAAATAGAAGTTAGAGGTATAATCCCAGGTACCCAGAAGCTAAGGGAAGGTCCAACTATTTCCTTTAGGATTTACATTGTTCTACATGAGGTAACCCTCTTGAATCACAACCCAACATCATGACTTGAATCACTCAGTCACTTCTGCCTGCATCCAACAATTTCAACTTGATATTTAAATTTTCATACTTCCTCAGACTACAAATATGAGAGAAGTGTGAAGGTGAAAATGTTATATTTGCTAATGAAAATTTGATATGAACAAAGCAAAAATTCTCTGGGGTGGACAGGGTGATGGGTCTAGATAGATAGGTTTATTTTAGAAGGATGTTGGATTCACTGAAGGTATAATGATAAAAAATGAAGAATGTTAGAGAGAGAGAATTTGTGTTTAGACACTAGTTTCAGGGCTATTGTAATCATTTAAACAATATAAGTGTGTAATCTTTATCATTACAACATTTATAATTATAATAATAAAATGTATAATTTATGCATGCAATATAAATGTATATAATTTATAATATAAATAGTTTATAATTATAGTAATGATAACTTGTATATTATTTGCATATATGTGTGTTTATGTATATACATACACATATATGCATACACAGATATATGCATATATAACACGTTGTGACTCGTATATTTACAATCATTATCTTCTTCAGTTTAATCACCACAGCAACCACGTAAGATAGATTACACAAGTACCATTTTCTTCATTTTCCAAATAAGGGAAGAAGCACTCAGAGAGAAAAATGACTCTGTTCTTTTGACCTCAAGTCCAGACTTCTTTTTCCTCATCCAATCCTAACCAAAGAGAGGTAGTGTGTCAGATTATTTTCAATCTGAAGGTAAGATGACCTTGGTTCAAAACATCTCTGACATTTACTAGATGCTTGACTATGGGCAAGTCATTTAACCTCTTTGAGACTCTATTATAGATTGGTTTCAGCTCATTAATCTCAAAGAATATTCAGGAGAATAGATATGTCCAATAACAAACAAAATAAGGATAACCCTTATTCCACATGCTAACCCTTCAAATATATAAAGATAGTAATCATGATACTTATATCTAATAATCTTATTAATGTATGACTTTTTTTTAAGTTACGAAAAGTCTGATATAGTAGACTGAAGATCAACCATGAAATCATGAATATCTGGCTTCAAGACCTGCCTCTGATACATGTTGGATCCTTGGAAGGACATTTAATTCTTGGTCCCCTAAGAAATTCTAAGACTCTAAGTGCCAGGCAATCAGCTGTAGTAGAGGAAGTTCCCTATGACAATGACATCACAGGCCTAGTCACTATCTCTCTTCTTTGTTATAAAAACAATTTATGGGTAATTTACTAATCACACTATTCCCCTTCAGATAATTTGCAAATAATATTTCAAAATGCTATTTTTGTGGATTTTTTTAATTCCCCACTGCTACCACTAATATATATGCATATATACATATACACAAATGTTTATATGTATATGTATAATATTAATTCATCAACATGCATATGTGTACTTGTATATATGTGAATTGTGGATCCATGGAAAACTCAAAAACCAGTGCCCAGGTCTACACCAACAAAGTAATGTAGGGAACTGAGGAAATTTATTTAGATAAAAAACAAATAACATCTTTGAAGTCTTGACAAATCACAGTAACTGATAAATATGTGCTTATTTCCTGAACTACTTGTAAAATAGACCTGCCCAGAAAAAAACCTTTAGTTTGACTTCATGTATATAAATTGTAATCAGTAGATATTCTGGAGGGTAAGGGGGAAATGTGAGCATTCATTAACTATTTCTAGTTAGTGTATGAATATTGATTTAATTTGCCTTAAAGAACTATAGAAATGATATTTATTATGAATAAGAATATATAAATGTTTAAAAAAACATAAAACACAATTTAAAGTAGTGTAGGTATATTTCAGATAAAAGTCCAATATCCTAATATAGTCAGTGAATCAGCCAGTCCTTGGGAAAGTTTCTTTTAACTCTTAATTTTGCAAAGATAAACATTTGTTGAATCCAATGGTCCATTATTATAAAGCATTATCATAGATTTTCTTCATGAATATAATTACAGCCACTCTTAGAGGCTAACGACTGGTTAGCCTCAGTTTGAAATTTTAATAGAGGTATTTTTATATTCATGCAACCCACTGTCTTCCTGGTATTTCTCATTCTCTATTCATGTCAAGCCCATGTCCTTCTTCAGTCATATATATCACATATATCCTATAACATCTAATATTCATATTATTGTCAAAAAGATGCTACTTCCAACTTATGTCCACCAAGCACTTTATTCTTTGCCTTTGGGCTACTGGTTTTTTATTCTCTTGTGGTCATAGGGCTCCAGTCATTTGTCATTTCCAGAAGGATAGTGATGTTTCAAAAGGGGACTTTTGCTACAAGGAACTGTTTGCGATTATGGAAAATGCCACACAATTTTCCAAATGAGATCCAGCCCAATCTCCTCCTACTCAAATCTGGTCCAATCTAACTGCCCATTTTCAGCATCTGCCCAAAATATGCATTGATGCACTAACTCAATGGCCTATTAATCTCCCCATATGGCATAGTTTGGGCAATATTTTTCATCTCTTTTCATTGCCCATTGTGATGGTCAAACTAAATACACACACAAACACACGTTTCAATTGTTGATTTCACTGATACTTTTTTGCATTTTGTGCATTAATGCAATTAGTACTCCTAACCTCACAATAGTTTACAAACATGAAAATTTTGATAACAAAAAAATGTAGAATAGCATTTTAAAATTTTTAATATTTTTTTGATACTGCCATATCTCATAGGAATGAAACAAAGGAGAATAGGATGGGGAGTGCAGGGAGAGAAATAAAAAAGGCAAGAGCTTTTAGAATTGACACGGAAAGTTTAGTAAGCAAAGACAAGCAGCTGGCTAATAAAATGGGATATGGTATCACATATTCCACCAACTTGACATAGATATGGAAGGTACATCAGAGATCATCTAATCTAACTCTCTCATTTTGACAAGTGAAGGAACTTAGACTGAGAGAGGTTAAGTAACATACAACAGGTCACAATAAACATCACAGAGAATTTTTACCTATGGCCTCTGGCTCTAGAGCACAGGATTTTTCTCCTCCACTAGACTGGCTACCAAATCCCATTTTCCTTGGTATTGCAAAAACTTCAGTTATACCTCTCCTATAGAACTTATCTCTATTCTTTCTGGTATCATATTGATTTTTGCATGTTTTGTCTACTCAAATAGAATGTGAGATTTAAGATTGTTAATGGTATGGAGTATGTCCTCTTCAACTTAATGTTCTTTTCCATGTCTATCATAGTGTCCTGTATATAACAAAGATTTAATCCATATTTGTTCAATTGATGGAAATAGTTGGTGCATGAGTTATGCATACCCAATAAATATTTGATGAAATAATGAATGTAAGATTCTGGGGGTAAAAACGGCAATAATAACTGGCATTTTCAGAGCATTTTAACATATGAAAAGTATATTACAGATGCTATATTGCTAGATTTTCTGAGGGAATTACTTTGAATATTATTTTCCTAATTTTACAGATGAGGTCATTGAGGTTTAGATAGGTTAAGTGACCTTGACATAGTTAAAAAGAAAGTATTTGAACTGGGACTTCAACTCCGGTCTTGTTTCAGTGTTTTATCCATAGGAATGACCTAGGTTTTGTTAATGATTGTGTCCTCCAAGTAGCTGGAGGACTTTTGACCTTTGTATGGTTTGATTACTTTATCTTTCTGATAATAGGTCACAAAGATCAGTTTGTGCCCTGATTAGTTACATGGAAACAATCCATTTGATTGTCAAAAGGGAAGGTTTTATGTTATAGAAGAGATCACCTTGACACCTTTCCAGAATTTGTTTGTCATCATGGTGCAGGGGTTAGAGTGTTGAATGTGAAGTCTGGAACACCTAAATCCCAATTTCACCTCTAGTATGCAAAAGTTGAGTGACAATAGTCAGGGCACTAATCCTCTGTCTCTCAGTTTCCTCATATATTTCTGTCTATAAGACAAGGATACCTTCTGTAGCAGTGGTTCTCAACTGTCCTAGTGCCATGACCTTTTAATACAGTTCCTCATGTTGTAGTGACCCCCAACCATAAAATTATTTTCATTGCTACTTCATAACTGTAATTTTGCTGCTGTTATGAATCGTAATGTAAATATCTGACATGCAGGATATATTTTCATTGTTAAAATTGAACATAACCCACAGGTTGAGAACCACTGATCTATAGTATACATAACTCATATGGTAGATGTGAGGATCAAAATGAGCTAATTTATGTAAGGGTTTTTACAAACTCTGAGGCATGATATATGTGACATTTGTTTGGAATTGAAAGTCCTTTTTCGTAAACTAGTCCTCCTCCTACCTTCTCAGTCTTCTCACACTTTAAACCCTAGTACATATTCTTTGAGCCAGGGACACTGCTTCCTTGCTTTTCCACAAACAAGATAATCCACCTCTCTTCTCAAGACATTTCTCTGGCTGTCTCCTCTACCTGGAACATTCTCCCTCCTCATGTCCACCTATGGATTTTTCTGGTTTTCTTTAAGTGCCAGCTAAAATCTCATCTCCTACCGAAAGTCTTTTCCCATTTATTTTCATTCTGGTGCCTTCCCTATTTTAATAATTTATCCTGGATATAACTTGCTTGTACATATTTGCTTGTGTGTCTCCTCCATTAGACTGAGCTTCTTGAGGGCAGGCATTATTTTCTGCCTCCTTTTATATCCCCAGTGCTTAGCACAGTGACTGGCATGTAGGAGGAACTTAATAATTGTTTATTGACTCTTCATTATTGACTGTTGTTCCTATTTCAGTATGCTCCTTCTGACAAATTGATAATACCTTGTAGACTTTCTACCTATAAAGGAAAGAGAAGCAAACATACAAGCCATTGTGGCCTGTGAAGTGGAGGATTATGTCATATATGGCAAAGCCTGATTTCACCCCTGGTAACATAATGCTAATTAATTTAAAAGGGGGGGAAAATAATGAATTTAAAGGGATACCATATGGCAGGCCATAACCTTCACACACTGTGCACGAAATGAGCAAGTATCTTTTGCCTGCTGGTGTCCCATGTTGTTTCTGGGGATGTTGGCATCTCTCATTCCAGCCCAAATTTCAAGGCCCTGCAGATACCATAAGCTTCAGGGTCTGGACAAAGGGGCCTTTCAAGTTTCATATCATCTTTAGACTTTCATGCACCAGCTGTGAAAATCAATTAGCCCTGGTGGAAACTGAGCTGCTGTATGTTCTCAATAATGAAAAAGACCAACTGCACACTGGTAATTTTCTCTGTCCTTACAAAGACTGATGGGGCCTTTGAATCTTTTTTTTGCTGCTCCTCAGAATTGCCTTTCACTTCTGTTTTGAAAGTTGCCAGACATGCCGGATAGATTAACACAGAAGAGTCTTTGGAACGGCAGGAAAATTATACCGTAGCACACCAATGACATTTGTGACTCCCTCAGGCTGGTATGCAGCCATCAGACAGTCAAAACAAACACCACCTAAACACATGCCAGAAGTTAACTCCCCCTGTCCTGGGCTCCCTTGATTTTTTTTAAAGGGGGAGGGGGAAAAGGTTGATGGTTCTCGTCTATTTACAAGACCCCATTACTCAGATACTGCCTCAAGAAAACAAAACGAAAGAGCTGACACAAAGCTGACTTTATTAGAACCAGGATTGTCATGAGGAAACATTGGATGTGTTGAGAGGACTGTAAAGTAGCAGAAGGGCAAGAGTTCAGTCGTTGGTTGCCGGTTTTAAGAATGTCTCAGCAGTCAATAGCCAATAAACATTTCTTAAATGCCTACTGTGTGCTAAGCCCTGTGCCTTGCTAGGGATAGAGTCTGATCCCAGAAGGGGGGAGCAGGAAGGTCTCCCTCCGTTTATGTGCTATCCATTATGCACATCCTAATTGGATCAAAATCTCTTTTGTTGATTTAATGATTGGTAGGGATTTCACACAGTGGGACAGGCTTCTGGATATGGAGCTAACATCTATAAAAATAAAACGTCTTAAGACTAAAAAAAAAATCTGTCTCCTTAACTTCCGAAGTCATACCAAAGCAACTTCAAATAAGTATCTGTACTACTCTTGACTGCCCTTTCAGCCAGGTTTGTGTGATAGCTATTATATAATTTAGAGCTTTAAAATTGGCAAAGCATTTTACACATATTAGCTCATCTGATCCTCACAACAATGCCATATCCTAGTTACTGCTGTTATCCTCATTCGTAGATGAAGAAGTAGAGATACAACCCACCCATGGAGTTCTGTGGTAGAATCTAAACTCAGGAGTCACTTAATCCAGGCCCAGCATTTATCCACTTTGTAGATAGACATATGATAGACAGACAGGCACACAGAAAGATAGAAAGTGGGTAGACAAAGACAGTGGATGGATAGACAAACAAACACACAGACAAATAGAGAGTGGATAGACAGAGAGACAGTGAATGGATATACAGACAGATAGATAGATGGATAGATAGATAGATGGATAGATAGATGGATGGATGGATGGATGGATGGATGGATGGATGGATAGATAGACAGACAGACAGACAGACAGACAGACAGACAGACAGATAGATAGATAGATAGATAGATAGATAGATAGATAGATAGATGGATAGGTAGATGGATAGATAGATAGATGGATAGATAGATAGATGGATAGATAGATAGATAGATAGATAGATAGATAGACAGGTAGGTAGATGGATAGATAAACATTTTGATGGATCTCATATTATTTGTGG
>CM053589.1:64043410-64068486 GCA_028646515.1 Pseudochirops corinnae | reverse complement strand
ATATATATACATCACCAAGAATTGAAAGAATGGACTTTCATTGGTATACAGCAGACATAAAGCTCAACATTTACAGTCACTAATTCACTACATAAAATTTCAAGCTGCCCAGTTTTTCTGATAAAAGCATTAGAGAAACGCTGGATTAGAGCAAAAGACTTAAGAAAATAATGGCAGCATAAATTGAGATAGGTCAACAATCCATATCTTGTGTCCAATGAAATTCTTTCTCATACTAAAATGTTGAATTAAATTGTATTTATAATTTATGTAATTTCAAAAGTGTGAAATTATTTTATTTTGTTTGAAAATATGATCCTTCTAATTAACAAGAATGAAAAGTAAACATCTAGGAAAGGAAGTCCTTATCATAAAGTCAACATAGTCTAACCAAGAACAGGTCACACCAGGTTAACCTCATTTCCTTTTTTGGTCACATTACCAGGTTGAAAGATCAGATGAATGCTTTAGATCTCATTTACCTGCATTTTACCAAAACATTTTGTAAAATTTTTTGCACTATTATTGTGACAAAAATAGAGATATTTGGTCTAAAGGATAGTAAAATTAGCTGGATTTATATTGCTTGAGTGACTAGATCTACAAATATTAAACACCCCATGTCAACTTAAACAATAGCAGATAGCAGTGATGCTTAGGACTCGGAGTTTGGGCTTGTACTTTCTGATGTTTTTTATCGATGCCCTTGATAAAGACACAGAAGACATCCTAGTCAAATTTACTGATAACACAAAGTTAGAAGAGATATAGCAGTATGATTCCAAAGACCAAGATGATCTTGACAGACTAAATCAAATTGGGCTGAATGGAATAAAATGAAATTTAGTGGAAATAAATAGGAATTAGTGTCAAGTTTTGCTTTTTGTTAAAAAAAAAATCAACTTCCAAAGTAGAAGATTAGGAAAGTGTAATTGGATAGTAATTTGAAAGAGAAGGGAACTCTAGGAGACTACAAGATCAGTATGAGTCAACAGTGAGATAGGGAACAACAACAAAAAAAAATGCGTTTTTTTCTCCATTAAGAAAAACATTGCTTCCATGATTAAGAACAAGAGTCTCATGAGTTTTGAAAGGCTTAGACCACATCTGGAGCATTATATTCAATTCTGCATACTGCATTACTAAGCTGGAGAGAGTTAAAAGAATGAGAAATAGAACCAGGGGCATGATTATAAATGTTTAACAACCAGCTCTTGGGAGGGAGGGGAACATACACATGGCATACTTTTTTACATGTAATTTTCATTGTCCACACTTTACCCCTCACTTTCTTAAGTCTAGACAATTAGCAAAACCATAAATCAAATCCCAGTTTGTGATGTGTTGATTTCTGAGGTATAAATGCTCACAATGAAAATTTAATATCTACGTCACATAAACTAATCTGAAGTGTGTGTCCCTGACTAAGACAGTGAAGGAAACTAAGTTGATGCTATATATTTTGAAGAAATTGGGGATATTGAACCTTTAGAAAAAGGATATTTAATACAGGGACTGGGGTTTAGAAATCTACCTTGCCCTACTAGAAAGTAAGGGGGTTTGATGGAGAAGGATATAAGAAAAAACAGATTGGGGGCAGGGGCACTCAGTAGGCTTGCTATCTTGGGGTGAGGGATAGGGGAAAGATGGGGAGAAAATTTGTAACTCAAAATCTTATGGAAATGAATGTTGAAAACTAAAAATAAATAAATAGATTGGAAAGAAAAGGATATTTAAGGGGAGATATAATAGCTATATCCAAGTACTGGAAAAATAGGGCTATGAAAGAGAATAGACTTCTGTTTTAAAGGGTCAAATTGAGGTGTGATGTAAGGAGGAAAAAAAAAACCCAACTACATCAATCCTGCCATCTCCCTCAAGAAGTTCTTTTTGATTTCTTCAGGTGTTAATATCCCCCTTCCCACATCACTGTGTTTTTATTATTATTTTCTTTTTACTCTTTCCTGTATTTACATGTCTGTAAATACACTGCATCCCTGTTACTGGAATATAAATTCTTTGAGAGCAAGAACCTTTTTTCACCTTTTTTTTATTGGTATTACCATGTTACGGCACAGTGCTTGAAACTGAGTATACATTTAATTCATTCTTGCTGATTAACTGATTTCCAGTTAATTAGAAGGATCCAAAAGAAGAATTACTGCATAAGTAGTGGATCTCCTTCACTGGAGATTTTCAAGCAAAGGCTAGATGACCTCTTGTCCAATATATTGTAATGAGGATTCTTGTTTTGGTCTGGTTTTCACTAAATGGCCACTAAAGTCCCCTACAACTAAGACATTCTAAGATTTGGTGATGATAGGAAAGCTTATATTACAGCTGGCTCAAGTGTGTGATATTGCCATCTATTGGCAACTCATGCATACTGCAGTCACATGATCCCTGAAACCCTGAGAAAGTATGTAGTTAGCCAACCTGGTGTATTTATGGTGACAGATAATACTTCAGTATCTGTATCAAACTTTGAAATGCTGGTTAATTCTTTAACTAAAGACGATGAATTGGGTAATTTGAAATTAGTGACCTATTAAAGTTATATGATAAAGCCTAATAATTAATTTGCTTTAGCTCCCATCTGCTGGCTTCATTAAAATAGTGCCTATTAGTAAATGATAATGTGTGAGTTTGATAAGTATTTCTGCGCTTTATACTTATAGCAGGGGCCCGGATTTAGTTAATAACTTCAAATTTTGACACTCATAATCAAAACACAGAGGATAACTTAATATATGTATATATCTCTTTTTAAATAGAAATTTAACCAAAACTGATTTGTAAATTAATTGATCTTAACAGCTAAGAATATTAACCTGCTTTGAATGTTAAGTAATGACATGAATGCAAGTGAATATGTGAATATTAAAGAGGCCTAGGCGTTGATAATTGAAATTACTGTTTCTGGCACTTTCTATTTCACTTCCCATTCTTCTGAATCTGTTCCAAAATACTAACCTAAGAAAAAAAGATGACTCAAGTTTGAGTTCCCATGGAGAACAAACAGCATGAAAGATTTTTGAACTTTTATATAATGGAAAGAACACTGGACTTTGAGTCAGATGGAGATCTGTTTCTGCCTTTTGTCTTGTTGTGTGACCATTCAACTGACCTCAGTGGAACTTCATTTTATAAAAAGACTACGTTGATGAAGACTATCTCTAAGAGCTGTAGGTTGCTATGATTTAAAGTACTTAAAAAGCAAAGATTTCAAAACATAACAAATCATTCCAAGGTTTGTTAATTTTAATTGGAACCATAAACATTTCAGGCCATGTGTTGTAAGAATCATTTTCTCTTTGAATGGTTCCTCAAGAGCATGTGTGAGCATTAGGACATCTAACAGGTGCCTTGAAGGTGTACTCACAAAATATCACTTAGCTTAGAAACTTCTCTGAGGCTACAAATCTAGTCAAATTCTTCAGAAGCTTGTTTAATATATAAAATATTGTGTACACAGGCATGTGTATGTGAATAAAATAAAGTTCTACTGACATTTCCCCCTTGAAATCTAATGCAGCACTCATAAGAAGTACCCCCTCCCCCCCATACTCCCAACTGTTTTTAAAGTAAAAATACTCTAAACAGGAAATACTTTAACCTTCATAGGTCTGGAATTCACAGTTTGAACTTTGCAATTTCAATTGCTTAATAGATTTGTGATTGTTGTTGTTTTTTGTTGTTAAAGATTTTTTTTATTTTTTAAAGGGGCATATATATATATATACACACATATATATATTTATTGTGTAAATATAATAATATGATAAATGCACACATATATACATATATATGTATGTATGTATATGAGCTGAGTTATTCACAATAGAAAATGTCATCTGCCATTAACTTTTTGTGTGAGGAAAGCTATTATTTATTTTAGACTTCTCAAGAAAATATAATACATATGTAAAAAGGAATGAATTGTTTCTGAATTTTTTTGTCATTTTATATTTAGAATGATTATGAGAATTTACAACTCATATAGGAATCATAGAAGTGTCAGATTCTGGTCCTTTCTTGGGGATGAATTGCCAAATACTAATCCCCTCAGAGAAATTGATAGAAATATCATCATCTTATATTAACTATCTCTTAAAAATGTATTCACTGAACTTTCATGTTAATATATCTGGTTAAACTATGAAAGACTGCTGTGTAAAAAAACAGTACAGCTTATCAGTGGTAGTCACTGATTTGACTGCTTTTATTTAATTTTTGTCTTCATTGCAAAGGTAGATACAATTTAGAGGTAGAGAAGGATTTCCAGAAATGAATGTGATAACAAAACCAAAAGGCATTAATATATGTATTTTTAAAAATAAACACGGTGTAAGAATCCCAGCGAGAAAAACATAAAAGGAATAAAAAGCAATACATCTACCAACATAGAATTTGTTAGATAAAAAGAGTCAAAAGGATCTTTTAATGTCTGGACATTTTTTTCTTCTTTTCTTGAAAAGACAATCAACTAAGAATTCTGGTTTGGCCCACAAATATCTGATATCTTCAGAAATGTGGACTGTACAAAAGAAATTCATTATCGTCACAGAAATTCACAAAGTAAATTATATATAATATATGTAAATGTGATATGCTTTATATAAGTGATAGCTATCATTTGCAATTATGTATACATAGGAGTGTCTGTGCACATATACATATGCGCACATATACACACAAATACGTGTGTAAATATATGTATTTATATACGTATATTTTGTTGCTCAGTCCTTTAGTTGTTTCTGACTTTTTGTGACCCTGTATGGGTTTTTTGTTTTTGGTTTGTTTGTTTTTTTCTGCAAAGATACTGGAACAGTTTGTCATTTCTTTTTCCAGTAGATTAGCATAAACAGAGGTTAAGTTACTTGCCCAGGGTTACATAGCTTACAAGTTTGAGGCCAGATTTGAACTCAGATCTTCCTGACTCCAAGCCCAGCACTCTATCTACTGAGACACTAGCTGCCTCTGTATGTGTGTACACACATATGTGTACATATGTAAGAGTATATAGGTAAATGTAAATATATATACATATGTATGCATACGTATGAGTGCATATTAGGTGTTATACAAATGATATAAATAACATAATTACTGATAGCAATATTATTATTATTATTATTATTATTATTTCTTCTGAAGAATGTGGCACCTTGTGGCTGAGAATCTTTTACCAGGAAGATGAAAAGCATGGATAAACACAACTCTGAAAGAATACAATAGCTAAGGTTTTTGTTGATTTTCAATCAGAAATTTCTTCCTTTTTTATGAAATAGGAGACTAAATAATGGGAGGCTATCACTACAGTAATTTCTCTCTAGTAGCAATCACCACTGCCAATTAACTAGTCAATTTTCCTCTTATTAGTGAAAATAAATTAGCATTAGTTAACAGTTACAAGAGATGTTTACTGAAAAAACATAGTAAGCCTCAAAGTATAAAATATTCTCCAAAATTAGATATATGATCTCTACTCTATCACCTGGGTTTCTTGGGAGAATGAGTGTATATTTAAAGTAGCTGCTATAAACATTCACCTTACTATGTTCATTTCCAGGTTTGGCATAGCTACTGGACAAATTTCTCCCTTCCTATTAGACCAGTGGTTCTCAACCTTCCTAATACTGCAACCTTTTAATACAGTTCCTCACATTGGGGTGACCCCCAACCATAAAATTATTTTCATTGCTACTTTATAACTATAATTTTGCTACTATTATGAATCGTAATGTAAAGATCTTATATGCAGGATGTATTTTCATTGTTACAAATTGAACATAACCCACAGGTTAAGAACTGCTGTATTAGACAGTGCTGTCAAATTCAAATAGAAATGAATTCCTGTCAGCATATTGCCTTTGAAAAAATAACATTATCTATTTTGCATTGCATTTTTATTGAATTTGTCAGACAGTTCTCAATTACATTTTAAACTGGTTCAGGTTGCATTCCAGAGTTTTGCTGGTCTCTTTTGGACTGGCAACTCATGGTCTTCCTTTGACACTTTTGCTTCAAATGATTGCATCTCTGCTTCTAGATTGCTCTGCTGCTGAGTCAGATCCCATGATTAACTCCTTGAGACTGATTCCTTCCCAGTTTTGGCTGTTGGATCTCTGGTGTTTCTTCTAATCTTTAAAGGCCTCAAATAACATATACCCCCAGAAAAGGAAAGGAAAGAAAAGAAAAAGAAAAGACAAAAACAGGAAGCAATATTGTCTCAGATAGAATCTTATGCAGGAAACTGTATACACATGAATCAGTCTGGCGTGGGGAAGGGACACCTACCTGTGACCAGAAACCTCCAAAGTTCAGATAGTTATTCTTATTCTTCATGGACATCAGGAAAGAAAAAGAGAGATTTGGCATGTTGGTTCATTTTTTTATGCATACCCAGTTCAATCAGCAGCCAAGTCAAAGGCTTTCTATCATCACAAGTAAGCTGACAGGAAACAGTCACAGTAGATATATCATATCTAGACATGGCCTGAGGTAGAGAATAGGGTTCTCTATTGCACTTTTCCAAAAGCAGGCTCCTCAAACATTCCCCATGGAGTGCCACCAGGGAGTACAGATAGGTTATATTGAAAGAATAGGGTTCCCACTGGCCACTCTCTCATCTAAAATAGCTAGAGAAAGCTAAGCAAATGCGGAAGCACCTATATTTCCCTGAGAAAGAAATAGCAATAGATTTTAATTAAAACAAAAGCTGGAGGTGCTTGGTAACCCTAGTGAAGAAATTTCTAGTAGATTACACTCAAGCTCTAGAGAAACAGCATCCAGAAGAGCATTGTCATGTGGAACAGAATCCACCAGACTTTAAGAACAGTCGAGTGGAGATTACAAGAAGGCCCTTCGGCAGCAATGAAATGTCACCACTAAAAGAAATCAAAGCTGATGGAGGCTAATAAAAGCTTATTATCTGAAGAGGGATGAGTTGTTTCTCCACTATTCTTTCTACGTACTCAGTTTTACTACTAATGCTATTTATATTTATGGAAGAGTAAACACTCAGGTTCATGAGGTAAATATTTTGTAGCAATTTTTCTTGCTAGGTTTTTGCTTTTTAACTAATTATGTCTTCTGGCTAACAGATAAAGATAAGCATACTAGTGGGAATTTGGGGATATGGTTTTAGCAGTGTATACCCACAGAGTAATTTGAAACTGGAGTTTCAGCTGTGGAACCCACCCTACAAGGAAGGATGGAACCAAGCACTCATTAAGCACTTGCTATGTACGGGACAAAAAATTGATCCTTATTACAACCCTGGGAGGTAGATGTTTATTCCTCTTCTGCAGCTGTGAAAACTGAGACAAAGGTTAAATCACTTGTCCAGAGTCACGTAGCTAGTACATATCTGAGGCTAAATTTGAACTCAGGTTTTACTGATTTCTGAACCAGAGTTCTGCTTTTTTTCAAGTAGGAATAAATTGATTTCCCACTTTGTAAAAAGGACATGGTAAACTTCCTAATGAAAACTTTAAAATGCTATAGAAAAGTGAACAGGAATGGTTTAACCTCTAAGACCCATGATTCAGTTGTTTATGTCTTGGGGATATCATCAGGGAAATAAGAGCTGTTGAGTGGCATTTCACCCCCTACCTGTCTCTAGGAATTGGTGGTGTCCCTGGACATTAGATTTTAACTAATAGAACTTAAGATCATGCTAGATTTGGGGAGAATGGCATGCCGCACAGTTTTCTCTTTCCTTTAAACTCCTGCTGGGCTATGCCTATTTCGTTTTACATTTGATCAGCTTTGTCATTTTTCAGGAAGGGGTATATCTATCTATGCCCCATGACCTAGTTTACTGTGCCAGCAACTTTCAGGCTGTCTCCTTGCCTGTCACTCTTTTATTTGCATTGTCTCCTCTAATTAGATTTCAAGCCTCACTATAGCAAGAACTTTTTTTTCTGTGTATTTGTAGCCCCAGTTTAACACAATAATGACTCATAATAAGTACTTAAATACTTGTTTATTTATTCATCCATTGTGAATTAATTGCCTAGAAAAGCAACAAACCGCCCCCCCCCAACCAAATAACAACAAAATCCTCCTTCTGAACTGCCTAGTAAAACTTATCTGCCTTTCTTTACAAAATATGCTCCATTTAAAAATGTTTTTGAAACCTATGCTTTGATATAGATTAAATGCTATGGGGTTATATTCTAATCTAAGCTATATCATGAGTTACATTATATCTATGCTGAGTATATGATGTTCTCTAAGGAATCACAATTAAGCTCTATTTTCAAAGGGCAAATAATTACTTGGAGACAGGGAAATTATTTTCTTCTGATGAGAAAAAGTGAATTTTGAGACTTCGTAATGGCAAAGGCAGGCAAAGTATGTACTAAGTGGATTTTTTCTCTCAAATTCTACTGCAATCTATGTTTGGATAAATCAAGTAATAAAAAACTTATTAGCAAACAGTCTATTATAGGACATTTCAGCTTTTGTAGAGCGGCTCTGATTCTATTTTCAATCATATTTATAAGCATAGTGTTTTTAAGTAGTAGTTGTAATGAGACTGACAACATGAATGACAGTTCATATTTATTTATCGCATTTTATTCTTTCAAAGTACTTCATGAGGAATATCGAATATGGTAAGCACTCAATGAAAATGTGTTAAAAGAATGACTGAATGCCCATTATAAAGTTCTATTTGATACAAGCCCAATATCTACCTTTCATCATGCATAATCAACAATCAGATAATTAAGCTTGTCTTGCTAGACAATGAAACGACACCAAAAGGTAGTTTGGTTACAAAATTACAAATATATCTGGGGAAAATGTTTTGACTTATATTAAAAAATTGGCTTGAATTGGAGAAAAACTCTATATGTGCATTTTTTGTGTGATATTTTCTATATACACACATATGTGTATGTGTATGATATATACACATGTGTGTATGTATGTGTAATGTGGAACTCCCCTCTGCCTCTCTTACCCCCAGCATGCACAGATATTCTCTGCTTTCTTTTGGCTGGCTAAACATGTGGAAAATCAAGAGTATGGGTTTTCAGTCCTATATGACACAGCATTGAAGTACACTATTTTGTTGCTGACCTAGGAGAACAAATGCCACGTCTAATAAAGCCAAAGATTTCTTCTATCTGAGGGTCTTCTTGGTGGCCACTTTAGAGCTGACAAGAAGTAATCTATGTGAGAGATGCAGGACAACCTTTCCCTACTCAGAAATAATGATCACCAATTCTGGAATAGAGTGTAAACTGCAACTATTTGGGTTTGTAACAAGACTCCTGGTACGTTGACCTCTTTTGTGTGTTTACTTCCTTTAGCATGAACCATGTAAAACTGAAAAGTTTGAAGAAATTATAGCAGCAGCAGCAGGAGCAGCAACTAGAATCTCCTCCTTCTCCAGAACCCAAGCAGTCAGGGGGAAAAGTACCTCTCTCTAAATGAAGAATTGGAATCAGAGGGATGCCATTGGAAAGATCAGCCTCAGTTGTTTGATCAGACAAGGCATAGCACATAGACAAAAGGTAAAATGGTTAACTGTCAGCCTTGTAAACATATGTCTCAACAAAGCTCGAATATTCTGCTATTCTAGGTGTAATAAGTGATTGAACACTATCTTATAATGTTGTAAGGTGTGCTGTGATTCTCTTTAGCCAACTATTGCTTTTTTTCAAGTAGGCATAAATTGATTTCCCCCTTTGCAGAAGGGTCATGTTAAAGTCCCTAAAGAAAACTGTAAAATCCTATAGAAAAGTGAACAAGGATGATTTAACCACTAAGACCCGTGATTCAGTTTTCAGTGTCTTAGGGATGTCATCTGGGAAATTTGAATGGGTCATTTGTCAAGAACGAGGATAAATAGATTGACAGCTTCAGTGTTCCATTGGCATCCTTTGGTGGCAATAGAAAAGCAAGTACAAGGGGTGGCTAGGTGGTGTAGTGAATAGAGCACCAGCTCTGGAATCAACAGGATCTGAGTTCAAATCTGACCTCAGATACTTAACACTTACTAGCTATGTGACCTTGGGCAAGTCATTTAACTCCAATTGCTCTGCCTTCCTCCCAAAAAAGAAAAAAGAAAAAGAAGAAGAAGAAAAGCAAGTACAGTTTGTAGCATATTCAGTGGATACCATGGTCTTATGGAGGACTTTAATATGTTTCCCACAAGATATGTAGTCATAGATAGGTTAAGATCTGAATCATTAGTGATAGCATAGATTGATTTCATGATTCCATTTTTTTAAAGGGGGTGGAAGAAATTTCTTTTTGATTGTCCCATCAACAAGACCAAATATCAACTTCCTCTCCCCATCTGCAATGAAAACCTACTTTTAAGAAAGAATCTGATTTAGTCATTCAATTTATTTCGGTTGAATGAGGAGCAGATATATTTAAATAGCAGGCAAAATAAAACCAAGTTATGGCCCTTGAAAGGTACGGTTTTAGGCATCAAAGAAAATGGGGAAAATTTTTTCCCTTTGTTTTGAGAGTCCCCAAAACTGCATCACTTAGGATCCTGCTACTTTGAATCACAGTATAGAAAGTTGCATAGGGATGTCAGAAGTCAACCTCTATATTATATAGGGAGGAAACTGTAGTAAATTTAAGCTACTTGTCCAAGTTCACATATGTCATGTTTAGGGGAAAGATTTTATTTCAGGACCTATGACACCAGAGCTAGTGTTCTTTCTATCATCTCTACCTCTAGAGTAAAATCAGACCAGCATATGAACCAACAGAAAACAAAGTGACATTTCAACTTTACCTTTGAAGTATTTGTCTAAACTCTATATGTACTTATAATATTCCTGAGGTGATATTCATATCATTTCTTAAAATGTAGGAAATCCCAACATCTACATGAACTATTCACTTGTTGGTTTATCAGGAATTTCCCGTTCCCTGTTAATCGGCTTCCCAGGGGCCAAAATCAGATGAGAGGAGAGGTCTTGAGAAAAACTCTTATCATATCTAACTAAAAGAACTATAGTTTAGAAGACTTTATTTTGGTTTCTTGTTGCAAATGATTTTTCTTCTCAGCTCTAGGGGAATTCAAGTCAGCAAAGAAAAGCAAATTTATCACTTCTGAAAACTGCTGCTAGACCCCCAAGATAGAACGATTACCCCCAAAATTGAATTTAAATAAAAGTAATTAGTTTTATCTTGTTTTTTAATTCATTTACCTCTGCACAGAAATCCTCCTGGAGTTTTGAAACTCATCAGTGATCACCCCTGGAGCTGATCCAATAATGGGAGAATAAATACACCATTAACCAATTACACGTAATGACTCTAAGACATGCCAATAGTGGTGTAGTCCAGGTGATTTATAAGGCTTACTTGAAACAGCCTCCTCGCAGTTCACATTTTTTATAAAAACACATTAAAGGTAAGTACGATTTTAGAGCTAGCAGCACTTTTTCTCCTAAGGACACTAATAAACAATTCAAGCAATATACATTTATTTTTTTACACATGTTATGCTTGTGAAATGTGAAAATCCGAGGCTCCAGAGAAAGAGTTCTTTGTCTGAAGTCAACTAAGATGAATCTGGGAATTTTTGAGCATATAGTGCCTCAATAGATTCAGCACAAGTTGCTCCAGTCCAGCATATCTAAATGCAGGTGGTAATAGAATACATACTGACAGTCTTCTTGAATTCTCTGTGCTAACCTAAAAGATTTTCAGCAATCTCAAGTTTAATTAATGAGTTAGTAATATCTAATACGCACAACTTGAACACACCTTGTACTCTCATAGGCACTTGGTCCAAGAGGTTTCCTTATAAGGAACAAGAGGACAGAAATGAAGCTAAAGATGTGTGAAGGAAATAGTCATGTATGATGTGATAGTTTCTTTTGTTGCTATTTTTTCTTCAAAAATCCAGCTCATGCGACAGCCTATTTATTCAGTTTTCCCTGATCACTCCCCCACCCAGATCAAAGCTTTTTTTTCTTTCTTTCCTCCTATTTCTTTGGCAGTTTGTTTCCTTTGCTTCTATTAGATTTTATTTCATGTAATTCATCTGCACCCATAACTCTATCTATTGGATTGCAAACTGAGGACAGGAATAGTGGTTTTTGTTTGGTTACTTTGTACCCCCATCTCCTTGTACATAAGTTTTAAGAAATGTTTGTGAAACTAAGTTAAATTGATGACCTGACTATTCCAATTGGACCAAGATCATAAAATCATTTTGTATACTGTTTTAAAGTTTATAATTAACGTTAGTAAAAATGTCTCATTTGACACAAAATGAAGCAAAAACAGTTGCCATCCCCTAGTTACACCATGCTACCCAAAATAAATTCCAAATATGATTTACTAGAAGTGACAGTATTCATTTTGAATAACAAAGTCAGTCAAGTAAGTCAGTTAACCCACATTTACTTTTACATGACACTAGGCTAGGGGAGGTAGGCAGCAAGGTGGTGAAGTGCATAGAGCACTGACTCTGCAATCAGGAGGACCTGAGTTCAAATCTAACCTCAGATACTTATTAGCTGTGTGATTCTTGGCAAGTCACTTAACCCTGTTTGCCTTGGTTTCTAATCTATGAGAGGGAGAAGGGAATTCTAAACCACTCCAGTATCTTGGCCAAGAAAATCACAAATGATGTCACAGTGCATTGGGTGTGACTGAAACAACTCAACAGAAATAAAAAAAACAAACAAAACTAAGTAAGGTAGGAGCCAAGGCTAGTAAAGAAAATATAATAAGATATAATAATCTCATGTATGGTCCCCCATCCTTCTTCAAAGTTCTTTCAAAATCTATCATTTTTTTTCTGGTCGTATTGAAGAAAGACTAAAATTACTTTGCTTGGTCTCTAAGGGCTAGCTAGACTATTAGGGTCAGCAAGAGGATATTATAAAGATTTTGCTCTTCTACTAAGCAAATTCATATTAATTAAAGTAGTTCAAAAATGAAATGAGTTGCTTCTCAAGTTAAGGTGTTTCTCACCACTGGGTTCTTTAAATGAAGGCCAAATGACTGATTGGGGTTGTTGTAGATGGAACCAATTCTTTGGGTAGGGATTGGATTGAATGGTCTTCAAGGTCTTTTCTAATTGTGAAATTTGGTTTATCTCAGAAGTGCTATGGGAGCCAAGCATGAAAGGTAATATTATCCCAATTCTACAGATGGAGAAACTGAGATAACAGGGAGGTTAATTGTTTTCATCACATAGTGAGTAGGCAAGAGACTAGAGACTAGAACTCAGACTTGAGTCCCAGTCTGGTATTTTTGCCACTTAATTTTAGCCTCTAAATTCACAGGAGATAATAATCTGATGAGAGGAGACAAAACATAGTACCATGAAATGATTTGAAAATACTACAAAGGAATAGATCAAGATGCACAATGATACAATCTAAGTTTTAAGTCACGCTTAATTATAGGAACAAAACTAGTTTCAGAGTGAGGAAAAAATCAATCACATTTTTTACTCCCCCACAAAATGTCAAATAGCCATTTCTATAGATTTCTTCTTTCAACAAATTAGCTAATTGATTTAACATTTTATGGACATGGGTTGTAGTTTCATGAATTCTGTTCTGTGTGACAGCAGTAAAAACAACAGTATATTTGAAAGAGTGCTGAGTTTAAAATAATAAGATCTGCATTTGAATCCTGGCTCTGATTATTACTACCTATGACCTTGGAATAAAGCACTTAACCTCTCTGTACCTCAGTTTCAATACCTCTACAATCAGAATATTGGATTAGGTAGGTGGGAGTTACCTTTTAGTTCTAAACTTATGATTCTAAGAAATTTTTACAAAATCCAACTTGAAGTTCATTTATTAAGTTCCAACTATGTTTTAAGCACTGTATTTGATGCTAGGAAAATAAAGAAAATTTAAAAATTAAGCAACACTGAGCCTTTAAAAAAGCTTACATTCCAGTTATGGTAAACAACATATAAGAAGACAAATGCGACCATGCATAAGTAATAAGTGCAAAGTATTTTTCAAGGGATAGTGAATATTAGCAAACAACATGGTGGTGATAAGGACTGGTAATGACATTATGTAAGATATGACATGAGATAACACTTGAAGGGAGTTAGGGATTCACAGAGGCAAAGGTGAGGAGGAAGAACATCTCAGTGACAAGTGACAAAAAGTAAATGGAAAGTGTTATATATGGGGACCGGCAAGGAGGAAAGTTCAACTTTGCAAAGGAAATTAGATTTATGACATTTAGAAGGACTGTAAATAGCATAAAAATGTATTTTGTCCTTAAGGCAACAAGAATGCACTTAATCTTCTTAAGCAGAGGGATGACATAGTCTGATCTGTGTCTTAGAAATACTCATTTTACAGCTGATTTGTGAAGGTTAGATTAGAGAGGGAAGAGTCTGGACGTTAAGAGAGCAGTTTAGAGATATTGCCGGGTGAGTGGTGAAAAGGGACTGAACAAGGGCATTAGGTGTACGAGTGGAGAGAAATTGTTGGGAAGTAAGAAATATTTTAGGGGTAGAACTGACAAGTCTTGACAAATGATTAATTGAATACCGGAGGTGTTTGAGAGTGAAGAACAGCATTTAAATACTGTTTTAAATATACCAAATTGTAGCTTTCTGCAGGTGGTCCTCACTGTACTCTTTCAATTAGTGGCTCTACCATGGGCTTTGAGTAAGAGTCTGAGATTAATTGTTGTCTAAGGGTAGAGCACTATGTATTAAGATAGAGACATTAACTTCCCTGAAAAAAAAAAAAACTGGTTAAATGAAGATTTGTCAGCCCCATCAGTTATTTCCAGTCATTAACCAAATAGGTAACAAAATTTGGAACCTAGCCTAGAAGGGAAAATACCTATTCAAGTAAGTGTGTTGGGATTCTCCCTTGTCAGCAAATTGAATATTTCACTGATTCTATTCAACATTTGAAAAAAAAAATTATTTTAGGACCTATTATGTGCATGACAGGAAAAGTAGGAAAGTTACAATTATGGATAAGTAACATTATATCCCCTCAAGTATCTTAAAAACCATTGATCTCCATCATGACTCCTAGACTTAGAACTGCAGAGAAGTATAGGCATAAGAATTACTCACATTTGTATCATACTTCAAGATTTACAAAAAATATATCCTCACAACAGCCTTGTGAAGAGGTAAGTAAAGAGATCATCATGAAGAATTCAAGACTCTGATAGATTATATGACTTGCACATGGTCACACAACTGAAAAATATCCAAGATAAAATCAATATTCATGTCTCCCAAGGCATTCTGCCTCAAATGGTACATAATACTTGACCTATATATTCTAGTATAGCTCCTTCTTTTTATTAATTAAGGAACTAAAGTTTGGAGATAAACGCTAATTTTTCTGAGGTAATATTCTAGAAAGAGACAAATCAGTTATTAAATCTACAATACTATTTCTACTTCATTTCACTGTTACTCACTATATCTTTAAAGAGATAACTATAATCTCTTCCTTTACAGAACCACCTGTAAACAGAACCTGGTAAAGGCCCTCATAACATCAAACTTGGATTATTCCAGTAGCCTTGTGATTTTCTCCCTGTCTCACATCAACATATTCGCCACTCAGCTGCCGAAGCAATCTTTCTAACATACAGGTCTGACCATCTTATCTACCCAATAAACTCTAGTGGTTCCCTTATTACCTCAAAGAACAAATATAAAATTCTCTGGTTTGTAAAGTCTTTCCCAACTTGGGCCTATCTTACCATTCCAGAATCTACATTTTACTTCTGTCCACATTTTTTATAATCAAGAAGCACCAGAGTTCTTACACAAAGGGCTCTTTCTTTGGACTCTATGCCTTTTTATAACAAAATCGCCTAGAATTTTCTTGCTCCTCATTTCTGTCTCATGGTGTCCCTAGATTCTTCCAAGACTAAGCTCAAAATTAGTCTCCAAAAAATCCACTCCCACATCCCACAGGGCCTCACCTTTGGTAATGTGGCCCTTTTAAACTGTGTATATCTTCAATGTGCATATTTTTTCCTTATTGTCTCCCACATTGGAATGTGAATTTCTTGAAGTTACAGACCAGTTTTTTGCCTTTCTCTGCATATCTCTAGAGGTTAGTACAATGCACATAATAAGGGCTTAATAAATGCTTGTCAAATATGATCTCATCAGTTTACTTTTTTCTGACTTGTAAATTTGCGGGGGGAGCTAGACCTTTCAGTCTAAGTGGAATAAATTTATTTATTGTTTTAATGGGCTGGTCAGTTCAATGTTCTTCATGTATTGTAAGACTAAGAAAAAAGAATTCTCATAGCAGATTTGCTATTGTAAAGTAGACCCTTTTGAAATTAAAAAAAAAAAAAAGAATTTTATAGCTTCATATCTAGTCTTTAAATTTCCCCTAGTTAGTTGCTATCTCTGATGCAGTAGAGCAGAGGAACACAAGAATGAAAAGTAAAAGACTTGGGTTTGTTCTTAGACTTGGAAAAGTTGCTTAACCCCTCTAGGCCTCAGTTTTATAATCCATAAATTACTGGACCAAAGGACCACTAGTCTTTTATCTCTAATATATTTTAATTCTGAACCTTTGACTTAATTTCTTAGATTTCATTTAACTTGCCTGGATAAAGAAATAGTTAAACTAGAGTATATATTCGTTTTTTCCCCAACTTGTCATGCTTTATTTTAAAAATATATTTTATGATTTTGATAAATATGTCCCAATTACTATATGTAAAAATGATTTAACATTTTTTATTCAATTTACAGTTGCAAATTCTCTCTCACTCCTGCCCCTTTCCCACCCTTAAGAAGACAAGCAATATTATATCAAATATATGTGTAAAGTTATGTAAAATATATTTCCATATTATTCATGTTCTAAAAGAAAACAGAGAGACATAAGAATGAGCAAAATAAAGAAAAACAATTTAAAAAGTATATTTCAGTCTTCACTCAGAGTTTATCAGTTTTCTTTCTGGTGGTGGATAATATTTTTCACCATGGGTCCTGATATCAACATTTCTTCCACTTTTAAGAAGCTATGGCATGCATAGCCCCCAAGGCTACCTTAAAAAAGTTGAATATAGGGGCAGCTAGGTGGCGCAGTGAATAGAGCACCAGCCCTGGAGTCAGGAGGACCTAAGTTCAAATTTGGTCTCAGACCTTGGCACACTTACTAGCTGTGTGACCTTGGACAAGTCACTTAACCCCAAATGCCTTGTCTTTCCCCCTCCAAAAAAATAGAATATGGATATAGATGTTGATATCAGCATAAATATAGGGTGATACGCATATACACACATATACTGTATGTGTGACTGTATACCAAAACATTCTTAGTAGCATATTTTATGTTAGGGGAAAACAGCAATAACAAATTTGAACACAAAATGGGTACCCATTGATTAAGGACTGCCACGACACTTCAGAGATCTGAGGGAATATCACTTGACCATAAGGAAGGAAAAATCTGAAGTATACAGAGAAATATGAAACAACTTGGGAGATCATAGCCCTATGCTACAAGAAACCTTGAAAGTCATTTAGTTTTCAGGGGATCATAGACTTAGGGCTCAAAGGCACCTTACACAACACATAGACTCAAATTCTCATTTTTTTTGACATGAGGAAACTGAGATCCAAGGAGGACAAATGTATTATCCAAAATCACACAAATACTAAACAGCAGAAGTGAAATTTTGATCCATATTCTGACTCTGGAGTTAGTGTTCTTTCTAGTGTACCATACTGCTTCTTAAAGTATGACATCAGATGCAGAAGCAAGCATGCAGAACCACAAGAAAAAAATCATAGACCATGACTATCATGTTGTCTTGGGCAGCTAGGTGGCACCATGGATAGAGTACCAGGCCTGGAGCCAGGAAGACTCATCTTCCTGAATTTAAATCTGGTCTCAGACACTTACTAGCTGCGTGATCCTGGGCAAGTCACTTAACCTTTTTTCACCTCAATTTCCTCATCTATAAAATAAACTGGATAAGGAAATGGTTACTCGCTCCGGTATCTTTGCCAAGAAAACACCAATGAGGTCATTCAGAATTGGACATGTTTGAAATGATTTAATGACAACAATAAGAAATAATGATGTGAAGAAAAACAAGACTAAGAGGTAGGCTAACGGTAATTACAAACATTAGCTTCAGAGAGTAGTTGATAAATGACATCTTCTCTTCATAGAGTGATTAGCTGGAGTGGAAAGGTTACCCTTGATAATTAATGCTACATACTCTTGGTTTCTATTGCTGAATAAATTGGTTTTACTGGGTTAATTTGTCGTTGTAGTTGTTTGATGACGATGGTGATGGTGATGGTGATGATGTGGATTTGTTGTTAAAGGATGTATGCCATGTATGGGTCAGGGAAATGGAACAAAAAATAAAAGGCATTAGTAAAACATTTTTTTTTTGAGAAAAAAGGTCAAAAGGAATGGAGCTCTATTTTGTTGATTAACACATATCGACAGAACTTCATTGATTAAAAATCCAGAACAATTAATAAAATAGATTAAATGATCATTGGGATAGGCAATTGCTCTAATATAAATACAAGCAACTTTAAATAGCCAGTAGTTCACTTAAAATAAGGATTTGTCATTTATTATTGAATGATACCCATAGGATCGGTATATCTCAAACTGGTAGTTAGTGTAAACACTACACAAATTTTTTATTTTTGTTTCTGATTTTTTTTTTTCGTTGCAAGAAGCACCAGGAAAAAGCAGGAAAAAAAACCCTTGCTTCTGGAAACTTGGTTGTTTGGCAAGTCTTCAGTAAAGCAACTATTAAGTGGTTCTAGGGATTGCTCCTTGACTCTGTAGGGTCTGGGGCTGGGCTGAAAAAGACATATAAGGTAAAATCCAGTTGCATTTTTATAGTCTTCTAAACTCCATGTAAAGAACTGTGTTATGATTAAAGGTCTAATCATATTGCAAATCAGGTCAAGTACCTATACACATTCATGTGTGTTTATGATACACATGCACACACATCAACATATATCTGCACATATATACTATTTGGCTAATTATTATAATTGTGGATGGAATCTTTATTCAGAGAAATGGTATAGCATGTTTAAAAGAAGAAATGAGAACTATTCATCTTGGCTGTCAAAACAAAAGACCCTGAAATTAATGATGCTAAGCTTGTTATTAACATGAGCACTGTCATGTGGAACGAGTTTGCTCTAGAGGTCAGTGTATTCTTCTAAAACATCTTTAGTGCTCAGAATCATGTTTTAGCCTGTTCCCCATGTCGACCTAGGGGAATAAAAGAATGAGGGTGAATACTCTCTGGAATTCTTTATCTAGCCCATCAAACTTGATTAAATGTTATACAAAGTGAGTCAGTGTAAGCCATGGGAAAGGCAGTGAGCATCATTCAAAGATGACAGAGGGCACTTTTGTTGCACTATTAAAAAAAATCCAACACATTAGTCATATGTTTATTGAATTTACATTGTGTCCCTATGAGAAATCAGTTGGTTCTTCCTTCTTTTACTCTCAAACCCTATGTATACTACAAACCACAAAAGTTTTAATAGTTTTTAAACTATAGTGAGTCAACAACAACATGATTCTAAGTATCATTGTCTCTCTGTGTCTGTAGTTCCCTTTCACTATCTCTTTTTTCCATTTTATGAAATTGTTTCTTCCTCAAGCATTTCACTTCAAGCACAAATTCCCAAATAAATCATGTTGAAAAAACATTAACCAATAAAACAGCAACAGGTTTTTAAAAAGCAAAATAAGTCAAGTTTACTCAGTTGAAAAGATTGACATTTGACTTCAAACAAGTTATCTGTTTGAAGGAGATTTTTCCACATTCTGGATGGATACTTTAGCATCTTGTAGACGTAAACTAAATGTATTCTAGGTTATGAAAACCTATTGCAAAAGCACAGAATCCACTAAATTGGAGGGAATATCACAGATCATTTAGCTAAATCCACTAATGAAGAGGAATTCTTACAGAGATTAGGAAATTAAATCAGAGAGGAGATAAGATTTGGGCAACATCAAACAGTAAATATGAGAAAGAAGTGTAGATGAAAACCAACTTAACTTCAAGAAACATTTATTAAGTACCTACTATATACTAGACACTTTGTTATTTATTGTAGATGCAAAAGCAAAAATTGAAACAGGCTTTGTTCTCAAGAGCTTGCCTTCTTCTGGGTATGTAGATATAAACAGATAGACATAGATATATGGATACAGATATATATATATATATATATAGATAGATAGATAGATAGATAGATACATTTATATCTCTATATAGACATAGATATATGGAAGGAGAAAATAAAGCAAAAAGCCAAGAAACACACAAGAGAGATGAGAGAAAAGCCCTAGAGAAAGAGAAAAAAATCTAGTATACAGAATGCCATCTTAGCCTGAATTTTGAATCTGATGGAGGGGGAAAAAAAACCAAACAATTGTCTATTGTTTGTTTCATTTCAGATTCCCTGGCTAGGTAAACACTTTTAGCAAACTCTAGATTCTGAAAAGAAAAAGAAATTAATTAACTAGATACAGATTAACAGGAATAATGAATCCAGATGAAAGAGTTTATTATTTGAATTAGTCCTGTATTCTTGCATTGGGCTAGAACCAGTTGCCATATTTTACATAATTATAACTCCAAATTATACTAATTCAAATCCATGTGAGAACTTCAAGTAATAGAGAAGCAAGGAAACAAGCTAAATCCATCACAACCAGCTTCCCTCTGATGGCCTAGGGAGCCCTAAACAAAGAGATAACTGGTGCACTTAAACATTTGGCATCCACTCTGTGCAGATATTGGTGATACAAATGAGAAGTAATATAGTATCTGCCATCAAGGAATTAGTAATCTGATTTAGAAGAATATGACTTAGATATGAATGTAACTATGGTATATCATGGGTAGTTAAGTGGCATAGTCAACAGAGTGCTGGACTTGGAGTTAGGAAGAACTGAGTTGCAATCCTGCCTTGGACACTTGCTAGTTGTGTGACCCTAGACAAGTCACTTATCTGCCTCAGTTTCCTCAACCATAAATCGGGGAAAATTCAACTATTTCACAGGATTGTTATGAGGAGAGAATGAGATCACATGCATAAGGACTATGCAAATCTTTAAGTTGTTTATTATTATTATCATTATAGAATGCAATAAGGGCAAAATAGATATACAGATAGAGTTAAAGAAGAAAATATACGAATAACTTCAGCTTGAGTGATTAGAATAGGCTTCATGTATGAGGCAGTAACTGAATTATACTTCAAAGGAAAAAACACATCTCAGGAGGAAAGAGATGGAATGGAATACATTCCAGGCATGGGATATATAGCCTGTGAGAATACAGTACTGGAAGTAGCTGGAAATGCATGTAAAATAAAGGTGTGATTGGAGTCACAGTATGAAAGGCCTTGAATGCCAGGCTAAAGGGTTTTCTTTCTTGTGTAATAGTAACTCGAGAACTACTGAAGATTTTTGAGCAGGGGAGGCAAGGCAACTGTCCTTTTATATAGGGATATTTGGCTCAGGTGTCCAGGAGCCAGCTGAGACAGAATCAAGAGCACAGATTGTTAATATTCAAACTGATCACTTAAACTTTGGAAACTGGAAAAATCTACAAATCATGCCTTGATTTATTGTTTTGCTGATTTTTCTCAAATTAAGAAAGTGATTTAAAAAACATTACTAATCCAGATTAAACTTAAAAGTAGATTTTGTGCATGCTTTCTTTGAGTGGTGGGGATGGGGAGGCGTGGGGAGTTGTTTGTAAAACATTTACCAGAATACCTGTGGATTTTAGAGAAAGACATGTGGGGAAGAGAGAGAACTTAGGGGAGCAGGACAAAGTTAGGGAAAGGCAACTTCATACTCTCCTGTCATCTCTCTTTTTTTCAGTTTTCTCCTTTACAGACTGGGGGGAAGGGGAGGCAAGGGCTTTAGTAAGGAAATTTGGTCTGGTATTTAAACAAGAATAAGCTTCTCATACTGGCAAAATCTACTCCTCCTGGGGGGAGGGTGTTTACCTCACCTCCTCCAAAAATCTGGTGTAGAGATAGAGGGGAGGTGGGAAAAAGAATGGAGAGTTCTGGGATAGGCACTAGTACCCTTTCCTCTTCATTCCCTTCAATACTCACAGAGGGTTGGTTCATCTATAAAAGAAAGAGTTCAGTGGTGTTCTGGAGGCAGCCCTTGTAAGCTCTCTAGACCCAGTTTCCTAAAGGCCATTCTTACATTTTCAACATGTGTGTAGACACCTCAGAAATCAGGAAATTCCTTAAATCAGGACTTGATTTATTATTCCACTGATCATCTAGGCTTAAGAAAGTTATAGATAAAGTGTTAGTGATGCAGATTAAATATAAAGGTGTTATATCCATTCATTAGAATTTATTATTAAGTTCTATAATAATAAATATAATAATATACCAGATGCTGTGCTAATCTCTAGAGATACAAAAAAAAGAAAAAAACTAACATGCATCCTTTTATGTTGTTGGAAATCTCCCCTGACCCAAGATTTTGTTGTTGTTCAGTAATTTTAGTCTTATACAACTCTTTGTGCCTATGCTTAAACATCAGAATATCTCTGAGGGAATTTTAAAAAGGGTGTGGAAATCCACTGAAAAGGATCTCAGCCTCTTGAGCTAACTCTCTGAATTCTTTCCTTCTATTCATTACCAATGTCTACTCTATCTTCCAATTCTCCTGATATTGACCAACATAATAGAGGGTTTATTTGTAAAAAAAAAAATAGTAAAGTTGAAAGTGTGGTCAAATTGGTAATGTCTACTCTTTCCTATTCATTCCACTTCTCAAATTTCAACTGTACACAGCACAAATCAGGGAAAGGGGTATTCTTTCTTTCTTTGCCCCTGCTTGCTCTAATTTCTGAGGTTCCATGTTCCCAAATACTTCTCCTGTATGTTGAAAGTCTCAGGGTTCCTGAAAGAAGGGGAAGCCAGAGGAGATAGACTTTTCCCAGGGATGTGTTGAGAGGGAGAAATTCCCATCTCTAAGGGGAACAATAACCCATAACCACAGGAAGGCTGCATATCTCCAATACCATTGTATTCTCCATTGAAAATCAGTGGGGAGTTGGGAAGGGTGAAATGGAGAAACTAGAAAGATTCAAGAAGCTAAAGAAGATGAAAATAAGTGGTGTGTTTGTCCTCAGCAAAATTCTAGAATGAAAGTGAACAGGTACAATACATATGAACACTAGTCAAATACATTATCATAAAGAACAAATATAGAAGATGGCAGAGTAAAAGCAGGGACTTGCTTGAGCTATCCCCCAAAGCCCTCCAAACACCTATAAAAATGCCTCTTAACAAATTCTAGAGCTGCAGAACCCACAAAATGACGGAGTGAAAAAAAATCTCAAGCCCAAGATTTCCTGGAAAGTAAAAAAGAAGGGTCTATCACACTGAGTTGGAAGCAAAGCACAGTCTAGTATGGGCCATGCTGGCATAGACAGACAAGAGCAGGCTTAAGGGGACTAAATCACTGGCAGCTGTGGTGGTTTTCAGACTTTTTTGTCCCTCAAATGCCAAAACCAGCATAGAAAGTCAGTGGGAAAACAGAGATTGGACCTGGCTGAGAGAGGAGTGCCTTCTGGCCCTAGTCCTGGGGTGGTGGGGGTGGGGGTGGCAGCAGCAGTGGCTACTTCTGGAACTCATAGCCCATAGACAGTGTGGGGAACAAGTAGATGATCAGAGGGTGATTGCAGGGATCTCTTTGCTGGCACTGTGGCAAGATTCTCTTGTATTGCCCATGTTTGTATCTGGGTCACAGTTCTGGGTGGTAGTCCTAGGGAGAGGAGGAGTGATGGTAAGGCAGAGTTTGTGGATGCAGTGGAGAGGAAATACTGCTCAGAGTTCCAAGGCAGAAAAGAGTGTTTAAGGTCACTCACAGACCAGTTCCCAGGCCAGGAAAGAAGAAAACTCCTCTCCTTTGATCATACCACCTTGGAAGAACTGAAAATTTACTGTACCCTAGAAGTATCTCTGCAAACAGCTATACAAAACCTCTGATGTTTGGAATAGACACCCTACACACTGGAAGCAGAGCTCTACCTTAGCCAAAAGTTGGAAAGCCAAGTATTTGGCTGAGAAAATGAGCAGTACAAAAAAACAAAAAAACAAAAAAAACTCAGACTATAGAATCTTACTTACTTACTTACTTACAAGAAGAACAAAACATACAATAAGAAGACAAAAAAGTCACAGCTCCTCCATCAAAAACCTCCAAGAAAAATATAAATTGGTTTTAGGCCATGTGCAAGCTCAAAAAGGATATTGAAAATCAAGTAAGAGAAGTAGAGGAAAAATTGGGAAGAAAGATAAGAGGGATGCAATAAAATAATGAAAAATGAGTCAACTGGGCCTACATATCATCTTTCATTATGGTCCAAGAAATTATCAAGGAAAATTGCCCTGATATTCCAGAAGCCAAGGGTAAAATAGATATGGAAAGAATCCACCAATCACCTCTTGAAAGATATGCCAAAAGTAAAACTCCTAAGAATGTTGTAGCCAAATTCCAGAGTTCCCAGGTCAAGGAGAAAATATTACAAGGAACTAGAATGAAAAAAAAATTCTAGTATTGTGGAAACACAATCAGGATAACACAAAATTTAGCAGCTTCTACATTAAGGGATAAGAGGACTTGGAATATGATATTATTGAATTTAAAGGAGTTAGTATTAAAACCAAGAGTCACCTACCCAGAAAAACTGAGCATAATACTTCAGAGTAAAAAAAATGGATATTCAATGAAATAGAGAACATTAAAACATTTTTGCTGAAAAGAACAGAGCTAAATAGAAAATTTGACTTTCACTTACAATAATCCAGAGAAGCATGAAAAGGTAAAAAGGAAAGAGAAATCATAAGGGACTTCATAAAGTTGAACTGTTTATTTTCCTGCATGGAAAGATGATATGTATAACTCATGATACCTTTCTCAGTATTAGGTTAGTTGGAGGGAATACACACATGTATATATGTCTATATATGTGTATATTATACATACATATACATATGTGTATATATTTTATATATGTGTATTTGTGTGCGTATGTATGTG
>CM053589.1:64025282-64042910 GCA_028646515.1 Pseudochirops corinnae | reverse complement strand
ATATACAGAAGGCACAGGGTGGGTTGAGTTTGAAGATACATGTAAAAAATAAAATTAGGGGCTGAGAGGAATATATTGGGAGAAGGAGAAAGGAAGAAGTAGAAATGGGTAAATTGTTTTACATAAAAGAGGCAAGAAAAAGGTTTCAGAATGGAAGGAAAGAGGGAGGAGGTTAAGAGGCAATGAGTGAGTCTTACTCTCAATAGATTTGGCTTAAAGAGGGAATAACATACATACTCCATTGGGTGTCTTACCCTATAGGAAAATAAGGGGAATTGAGATGGGGGGAGTTATAGAAGGGAGGGCAGATTGGGAGATGGGGTAGTTGGAAGCAAACACTTTTGAAAAGGAACAGGGTCCAAGGAGAAAAGAGAGCTCAAATTTAAAAGTAAAGAATAGGCTGTAAAATAAGAAAAGTAAACAAAACAAACAAACAAAAAAACTCTCACCATAGAAAGCTTTTATGGTAACAGGGAAGATCAAAACAGAAAATCAGAAGAGGGCTATCATGTCAAATGTTTATATGTGAAGCCTCAAAGAGAAATAAAATTGGTCTCAGGCCCAACAAAGAACACCTGGAGAAGCTCAAAAAACATTTTAAAAATCAAATAAGAGAGGTAGAAGAAAAATTGGGAAACATAATGAGAGGAATGCAAAAGAATCATAAAAAAAAAGGAGTCCACAGCTTGGTAAAAAAATAGTACACTGAAGAAAATGTGCCATAAAAATAGAACTAGCCAAGTATAAAAGGAGTACAAAAGTAAAATGAAAAATATAATTCATTAAAAATTAGAATTAGGCAAGTGGAAGCTAATGACTCCATGAAATTCCAAGAATCAAGCAAAATCAAATAAATGGAAAAAAAAGAAGAAAATGTGAAATAACTCATTGGAAAAACAACTGACCTGGAAAATAGATTCAGGAGAGATGATTTAATAATTATTGATCTACCTAAAAGCCATGATAAAAAAAAAAAGTGTTGACATCATCTTTCAAGAAAATATCAAGGAAAATAAAATTGAAAGAATCTGCCAATTACAACCTGAAAGAGATTCCAAAATGAAAACTCCCAAGAATATGATAGCCAAATTCCAAACTCTCCACTTAAGGAGAAAAAATTGCAAGCAGTCAGAAAGAAAAGAAATGAAATATTGTGAAATCACAATATGGATTACATAAGATTTAACAGTGTCTACATTAAAGTTTCAGAGAGCTTAGAATATGATATTTAAGAAGGCAAAGAAGTTTGGATTATATTCAATTTACTAACCAGCAAAATTGAGTATAATCCTTCAGGGGAAGATATGGATATTCAATAAATTAGGGTATTTCTAAGCATTCCCGATGAAAAGACTGGAGCTAAACAGAAAATTGAATTTTCAAATACATGATTCAAGAGAAGGATAAATAGGAAACAGGAAAGAGAGAATAAGGGATTCAATAGTGTTAAACTGTTCATATCTACATGAGAAAATGATATTAGTAATTCTTTTCTTTTTTTTAAAGGCAAAATTTTTTATTGTAGTTGTCTTGGAATAGCAGGACACAGTTTCAATGATTCCAATTTTGTTGGCAACATCTAAAGCATCACAGTCTGGAGCAAGCAAGATACAGGCCTTCTTTCCATCAGACCAGATCAGTGTATTGATCTTGGACATGTCAATGTCATACAGTTTCTTTACTGCCTGCTCCATCTGATGATGCTTGTTGGCCATGAAGTCCACAATGACAATTAGGTGTTTTTGTCCTCAATCTTCTTCATAGATTATTTTTCCAAAGGGCACTTTTCCAGGAGTATTTGGACTGTCTTCAAAGTCTTACTGTGTTGGATCACTGGAATGTGGGGGAAATTTGGATCTTCTTTTTTGTGGCTATGGGCACCCTTCAATATTGCCTTCTTGGCCTTCAAGGCCTTGGACTTCACTTCTGACTTGGGGGAGAGGGGTGCAATGACTTCCTTCCTCACCTTAGGCATCATCTTGAGAGAAAGGGTCTGATACTTGTAACTCTTAAGAACTGTATCACTATTAGGGGTGAGGGTGTAGGCAAGAATGCCTTTTATAACACACACACACACACACACACACACACACACGCACACACACACACACACAGTGCTCATGCCTAAACCAGGAAGAGTCAAAACAGAGAAAGAAAACTACAAACCAATTTCCCTAATGAATATTGATGCAGAAATTTTAAATAAAATACTAGAAAAGATATTACAACAATACGTCACAAGGATCATATGCTACAAACAGGTGAAATGCACACTATGAATGTGGGGCTGGTTCAATATTAGGGAAATTATCAGCATAATTGACGATATCAATAACAACAGCAACAGAAATTATATGATTAACTCAATACATACAGGAAAAAGCTTTTGACAAAATACAACACCCCTTCTTATTAAAAACAAACAAAACAACAACACTAAAAAATATAGGAATAAATGGACTTGTCCTTAAATTCATAAGTATTATCTATCTAAAACCAATAGCAAGTATGAGGGATAAACTAAAAACCTTCCCAAGTACTATCAAGAGTGAAGCAAGGATGTCCATTATCATCACCATTATTCAATATAGTATTAGAAAAGTTAGCTATAGCAATCAGATGAAAAAGAAATTGAAGGAATTAAAATAGATGAGGAGACAAAACTGTAACTCTTTGCAGATAATGCAATGCTATACTTACAGAATCCTAGAAAATCAACTTAAAACGGCTTTAAAAAATTACAACTCACTATTTGACAAAAACTGCTGGGAAAACTGGAAAACAATATGATAGAAACTAGGCAGAGGTGAGGAACCTGCAGCCTTCTGGCAACATGTGGCCTTATAAGCCCTTGTGTACAGCCTTTTTTGACTGAGTCCAACTTTTACAGAACAAATCTTTTTACTCAGGGGATTTGTGCTGTGAATTTTGGATTCAGTCAAAGGGCCACAATTGAAGAACTAGAGGGCCACATGTGCCCTCAAGATCACAAATTCTGGGAGCAGCTAGGTGGCACAGTAAATAGAGCACCGGCTATGGAGTCAGAAGGACCTGAGTTCAAATCCAACCTCAGACACTTAACACTTAGTAGCCATGTGACCTTGGCCAAGTCGCTTAAACCCAATTGCCCTGCCTTCCCCCCTCCAAAAAGAAAAAAAAAGAGTCCAGCTTCCCTACCCCTGGACCAATATCTTATACCATATACTAAAATAAGTTCAAAATAGATACATGATTTAAACACAAAAGGTGATAGCATAAGCAAATTGTGACACAAAGAGTCAAGACTATGGAGGAGAATTTATAACCAAACAAGAAATGAACAGCATTGTTAGATGTAAAATGGATCATTTTAATTATATTAAATTTTTTTTAAAAAGTTTCTGCAAAAACAAAACCAATTCAAAAAAGAATAGAAGGAAAGCAGAAAACTGAAAAATAATTTTCACAGCAAGTTTCTCTGATAAAGCCCTATTTCTCAACTATATAGAGAATTTATTTAAATTTATAAGAATACAAGTCATTCCCCAATTTATAAATAATCAAAGGATTTGAACTGATGTTTCCATTACAATCTTATACCACAACTTGTTCAGCCGTTCTCCAACTGATGGATATCCCCTCAATTTCTAATTCTTTGCCACCACAAAAAGAGCTTACATACATATACACACATACATTCAAACATAGGTTCTTTTTCTCTTCCCCTAATCATCTTTGGGCATAGATCTAGCAGTGGTATTGCTGTATAATGACTTTGCTATTCTCAGCAATACAATGATCCAAGGCAATTTCAAAGGACTCAGGATAAAAAACAAAACAAACAAACAAACAAAGGAAAAAGCTATCCACCTCCAGAGAAAAAACTGGTAAACACTGAATACTGATGGAAGCATGTAATTTTTCACTTTATTTTAATTCATGTCCCCCTGCTGACCCCCTATTCTTGGGTTTGTATCTTCTTTTTGCAACATGGCCAATATGGTAATATGTTTTAAATTAATGAACATGTATAACATATCAAATTTCTAACCTTCTTAGTGGGGAGGAAGGAGAGAGAAGGAAGGAAAACATTTTGATCTCAGGATTTTAATAAATGCATATTTAAAATTGTCTTTACATGTAATTGGGGAACAGTAATATATTATTAAAATTATTATGATTAAAAATAAGAACATGTAATTATACATTAATTTAATTTATTTGAAGGGGTTATTAGATTTGTTGATGATGAAAATGCCATAAACATAGTATAATTAATACTTGACATATTGGGCTCATATTAAATGTTTATTGACTGATTGATTCATTGATTGATTCCTGAATATCATATTAAGAAGAAATTCAACCTTCAACTATGTCATTTGAATCCACTTAGAGCAGTGGGTCTCAACCTACTTAATGCCATGACTCTTTAATACTCACATGTGGCGTATCTGCATGTGGGCAGACGCGCCTGGAGACAGAGAAGCAGTGTCTTGGTTCCTAAGACCATCAGAAATATGTTTTCCGATGGTCTTAGGTGACCCCTGTGACTCCTGTGAAAGGGTCGTTCTACCCCCAAAGGGGTCGCGACGCACAGGTTGAGAACTGCTGACTTAGAGGTATCATAGGGTTTCCATTAATTTTTTTCTATTGAGAGAAAACTTACTATTTAATAATTAGTCCATTATATTTTAGGACAGCTCAAAGAAAAGAATGACATCAGTGCATAAAATTACCCCATCTTAAAGAACTTTATCTAATGTAAATCAACTATCAAAAACAGGAGATCAAAAGACCATTTTACCATTTCAGATAGCAAATATTTAAACTTCTTGTCTAGTAGTTAGAAAGAGATAGAGATAGGAAAAGAACAATAGAGGTTTAGAGTATAATTTATTTTTGATATCTTGTGGAGGATAATGGAATAATATAAATATTATTGTCCTACAAAATGGTGAGAAGTAAAGGAGATGAGGTGGGGGAAGGTAGCTGACAAAAGGTTTAGTGAGAGACTCAAAGCAGACTATCCCATTAACAAGTAAGGACGAAACTCGAAGAAGAAAAACAAATAGATTATGCGGAAAAAAATCTATAGTGAACTTTTCCCCTCCATTGTTGGGAGTGGAAGCATCCTACCTGAATTTTAATATTATAATCACTAATGTACTTCATAATTCCTTTGCTCTAAAGAAAACACAGAAAACATCAGATAAAAAGTACTTATTGGAGGTAACACAATTTTGTAAATTCTGTCCGGTTATTATAAAGAGGATAGGATATGGAATATGAAAACAAACAATTTTTTTTTTCCAAAAAACAGTAAAGAAAACATCCTTAACCACTGACACCTGTGTCTACTTTCCACAGCAACAAATTCTTCATAGGGAAAATCTTCATCCCTATTGAAAAGATCCCTGCTGGTTTTAGCAAGGAATAGGAAAATTTCCATAAATTATATTCTTCAGCAGAAGGTACCTTTACAATGACATAATAATTAATAATATCTAGCATTTATATAGTGCTTTACTATTTACCAAGTACTTTATAAATATTGTTTCATTTTCTCCTTATAACAATATTGAGCAGTGGTTGCTTTTATCATTCTCATTATGAAGTTGAGGAAACTGATGAAGATAGACACTTTCATATACTCTACATCACACAAAGAGGAAGTGTGGTCAAATTTAAAATCAATCTTTTTGATTCCAGATCCAGCTCTCTATCTACTGTGTAACCCATGCTCAGTTGACTGAAAAAAAATACAGAGGATATAATAGCAAAATTGCAAAGACATCTGTAGGAGACATCTTCATGGAAAAGAAGACATAAGACATATGTGTATAGGTCTATAGGAATATAGGACTTTCACTGACATATATGTTAGTGTGTCTCTGTGTGTTCTATGCACATAAAGTATACATATATTTGTCCAGGCTCTGTTATTTATTTTCTGTGTGACTTTCAGCAAATCACTTCACTTCCATGGGTCTTTGCATTGTCATTTGTAATATAAGATGCCTTCTTTGATTTCTTTGACTAATCTTCTTTGATTTCATGATTGTTGTATGCACGAGAATGCATGTTTCACCCTCCTAAGACAATAAGGATCAAAGTGATTCACCTAAGAGTGGATACTCAAGATTTCTGCCATAATTGTTCTTTGCATGATAAATTCAATGTGCCAAGAATTTTGAAAACTGCTATTCTGTGTACTGTGCTTTTTTTGTGTAGGTTATTCTGTCTGGAGGGCCTTTATGCATAAACTCAGACCAAGTATTAAAGTCACTAAGTCAGACATCAATCTTGCTCTATAGTGATATATTTACATTTGGAGAACATCATTGGCATCACAGCAAATGCATACCTCCACACTTCTTTTATGCTTGGGAATCCTGTGTTGTCCAAGCTTTTTCAGGCCCGATGAAGAAGAAATTTTAAGTGGAACCATAAGAGCCATTTTCTGTCTTTTGTCATAATTTAGTGTCCATGGCTTTTTGACCTTTGAGTTTTTTGCAGTAGAAGACCAGGCAAAATGGTTCTGAAACTAAGTGGTGACTGACATTCAAATGAGATTTAACATTAGCCAGAGAAGAGAAGCAAAGGCCAACTCTTGGGCATGTTAAGACAAAGCAGAACCATAGGTTTAAGTAAGCCTGCTTGAATTTGGTTGAGTTATTGAATGCTTCAAACGTGTTCTCAAAGACTACTGCCAACCTGTAGACATTTTTGCTTATGGGTTTGAAATATATGTTAGCTTGAAATCACTCAGGTTTAGTTTTAGAAAAATGGAATCCACTTCAAATTCATGGATATTGAAAGCTTTGAAATTTTTTGTTAGAACTTCTAGGAGTACAAGAAAGCTGTTGAACTTCATCTTAAACTTGTAATTAAAAAAAAAGGAAAAAAAGAAAGTCATATTTGCCAAGAGTGTATACAATAAGAGGTTAAAAATTCATCAGATTTTTAAAGATTACAACGCAAGTTATTCTGATTTGTGGAATGCCTACTGTTTGAAGTTACTTAAATAACAATAGCTACTCAAATGTTTATAGCACTAAAAGATCTGAAAAATGTTTTTCTCTTATAGCATTCAAGTCACTTTCTTTCCATGTGTGGGAACCCTGGGGTGGGGGGAGGAAAATACTTCAGTTCTGAAGTAATCTATGGATTTAAAAGTATTCAAAAATTTGAGTGATTGAGCACCCATCATTGATTTTACTATTACCAACAAATCACAAAACCAAATTTGTTGAAAGCAAAGATATTTAAAGAAATAGCATAGTAATAAGAGTAGTAATGGGCTATTTCCCCGTATATCTGGTACACCATACCACAAATGCATATATCATAAACAAAAGAGGAAACAATAAAAAAACACACATAAGGAAACAAACCAACAACCAGTGGCTTGTTAGAAAACATTTAGCAATCAGTTTTTTCAAAATCAAATCCCACTGCCACCTCCTAGTTGAAGTTCATCATCATCACCACCAACACTACCATCATCATTATTAACCTGAGAATGTAAATGTCACTTTTTTATTTGGAAAAGTATTTTATAAATATTTCATTTTTTTTCAGTGCAGTTGAGAGATTTTATCCTTAGCCTCATTTCATAGATGAGGAAATAGGCAGGTAGTATAAACTATCTAGTAAGTATCTGATGCCACATTGAAAACTCTCTTCCTGAGTCCAAATCCAGAGCTCTAGCCACTGTGGTACCTATCTTTGAGTCAAGCAGCTAAGGGAGTTCAATGAGAATATTTCTCAGGAGTTAAGTTAAAATATTGAACTTTGCTAGTAGCAAAATCACCACTCTCCACTCCCACCCAATTTTATACTTGCACTTAGACTTAACTTGGGTTTTCGTACCTATGCTTATGGATGGGACTGATCAGCATGGTGAGACTAGGGATAACTAAGCTGCCCTGATTCTCCTGGGATGTGGACTTGAACCAGAAACAATTCAGCAGAAGACACTTCAAGTGTTTCCACCTACTGTTATACTCTTTTCTGAGCCCTGGGGAAGCTCTCAGAGGCTGGACTCTCTATCACTGTCCTGGGCTTCTCGGTCTTCCAGTTGTTACTGGAGGAAAGATAAATATTCCTTTCTAGAGAGAGCTAGAATAGAATTTAGAAATCTCTAGATGCCTGGTTTTTGTTTGTGGCTTCCCTGACACAGCAAAGGCTAAATCTCTGAAGCTGAGTATAAGTGAGGGTGAGTTAATCAATTAGTAAGTGAAAAAATGATATAGCCAGTGGATCAATAAATGGTCTCCCTTCTGTTGATTTGCCTCTAGAAAAGTGTGCAGCAACTTGGTGGTTGTGCTACAGCCAGGCACATGTGTATGTAGGCAGTTATTCCCTGTCTGTCCCTTCCTTATTATAGCACAGGCGAGGCTTGTGAAGCTAATGGTAAGTGAAAGAGTAAGGAGGTGATTTAAGCAGATGAAGGAAGACCACCAGTTTTCCTTTTTTATTTTATTCTTCCATTATTTCTTAGTCATTATTCTTTTACTGAACTATTGCAATACTCTCCAAAATAGACCCCATCTCCAGGTTTTTTTTTTTTTTCTTCTCTATCCATTATGTCTCAGTCAGTTGTCATCCAAATTTGCTATTTGGATATCACCATCTTGCTGAAGTTTATAGCCTTTCAAATAAACTCAAAATTCCTTAGCCTTGAAAGTTCTTCAGAGGTCGGTTATAACCTGTTTTGAGACTTATCTTCTCTGTAGGATCCAAATAACTGGATTTTGTTTTCCATTTTAGTAATATATTCCAGTTTCCCACTTCCGTGAAATTACTCATATTATTCACTATAAGAGAAGTGGGAATTCTTTTATAATTAAAAGATCAAAAGTCTCTAAATGTCCAAAATCTTAAAGTCATGAAGTTATAATACAAAACTCAATTTATGTTTAGTTAGTTACTTATGGAAAAAACTCCTGGTGAATATTATAACAAACATCCCTACAAGCAGCTCATTCGAAGGGGAAAGAGAACATACTACAGAAAATAAAGTGATTATACACACACAGAGACACATGTGTGTACATATATATTTACATATAAAATACATATGTGTATATATGTATATATATGCATATATGTGTATATATGTATACATACACATATCTTCTTCAAACCAGTTGAAAGAGAGGTTTTATCCTTAGATATTCTTACACATAGAGTAATTAAATATAATGATGCCAGGGAGGGAGGGCAATAACAAAGGATCAAGTCTTCAGGCAGAAAATGATGATTGAATTGCATCTTAAAGGAACTGAAGCCAAAGTGATGCAAAGGTAAGGAGTGAGTGCATTTCAGGCTCTGGAGAAGGCTAGTACAAAGGAAAAGAATATGGATATGTATTGTCTTGTGTGAGGAAGAGAGAGAAGATCAGTTAAGCTCAATGGTAAAATGTGAAAGGACTAAAGTCCAATAAGCCTAGATAGATAGATAGATAGATAGATAGATAGATAGATAGATAGATAGATACATTAATGACTTGAAATTTAAAAAAAATAAAAAAGATAAAAAATTCTATTTTATCCTAGAAGCAGTAGAAAACAACTGGAATTGGTCCAATAGGGGAGTTACATGATCATATCTGCACTTAAAGAACATTGATTTGGAAGCAGTGTGTAAAGAAGACTGGAGAATAGGAAAGACTTGGGGAGGAAGGCAAATCAAGATTTGGTTTTAGAGTTAGAGGAGTTGGGTTCTAATCCCTAGTTTATTACTTACCCTGTGACCCTAGGCATAACATTTAACTTTTCTAGGCTTCACAGTTCTGAACAGTAAAATCATAGGACTGGGATAGATTATTTCTAAGGTCCCTTACAGTTTTAAATCTGTGAACCTACTTATTCAACAGATGTTTGTTGTTGAATCCTGATGATTTTTTCAATGTCTTCCAAGAAAATCTTCCTTAGTTTTCCCTAATCTTCCCAGCTGAAAGTGATCTATTCTGTCCTCCTTAAACTACTGCTCCAAAGATTTTTGAATGTCTACAACACTGTATTTTCATATTTTGTTCGTGATAATGAAGACAACCATTCTAGGTTTTAAGTTCTTGATATTTGAAGTCAAGTATCGTAACTAATATTTGCAGCCCCACTCAAAAGCAAAGAGTGTCTTGTACATAATACTTGGTACATGATCGGTATTTAATTATTGGAACTGGAAAAGGACTATAGGACTTTAAATTTTGCATAGGAAGATGCATCTCTCTCAATTTACAGGTGAGGAAACTGAAACTGAGAAAGATTAAATGACTTGATCAAGGTCACACTTAGAATATGTGGCAATGGAGTTCTTTAAAACTAGATGCAGCAACATTTTTTGTTCTTGAAGTAGCAATGTTTCAAAATTTTACCATGTGTTTATACATGTATACTGCATCTTTTCTGCTCTTAGAGAGTTAACAGTAACACCTGGACATTTGATTTGTCTTGGGATCAGAGTCAGAACTAGAAGGGGTATCAGCAGTGTTTTTCCCACTGTACCAGAAAAATGTATATATGTCATGTAAAATCAAATTTTCTGGTATTGACAATATTAACATGAGAGAGAGAGACAGAGAGAGAGAGAGAGAGAGAAAGAGAGAGAGAGAGAGAGAGAGATTGACAGAGAGAGACAGAAAGAGACAGAAAGAGAGAGAGAGAAAGAGACAGAGACAGAGACAAAGACAGAGACAGAGACAAAGACAGACAGAGACAGAGAGAGAGAGAGAGACAGAGACAGAGAGAGACAAAGAGACACAGAGAGACAGAGAGACAGAGAGAGGCAGAGGCAAAGAGAGACAGAGACAGAGAGACAGAGACATACAGAGAGACTATTTTAAAGTGTTCTTTATGGAACTACCCTACATATTGTGCCCTAAGTAGGTATCTACCTTGCCTTCCACTCATCTCAGGTTTTCAAACATATAGAAGAAAAATTTTAATGAATTTCCACTATCTCCATTGGGAAGTATTGCTAGAATTCTATGAGTCTGAAGATAACCAAGTGGTTGTTGTTTCCAGGATTTTATAGCACTGCTTCATATTTATGGAAAAAAGAAACACATATCAAGTTACCATTTTGGAGGTGATTTTTTGTCACTTAAGTCTCAGGTATCTTTTTTAAAATTTTTTTTTATTTATTTTGTTTACAACATTCATTTCCACAAGATTTTGAATTACACATTTTCTCCCTCTTTCCTCTACCCACCATGCCAAAACAGAGATCCCACTGAATACCCCCTCCCTTAATCTGCTCTCTCCTATGTCCTCCCCCAAGACCCTATGACTTTCCAGTAGGGCAAGATGGATCTCCCTACCCCAGTACCTGTATATTTTATTTCCCAGTTGCATGTAAAAAAACAACAATAATTAAAAAAAAAAACAACTTTTGATTTTAAAACTTTGAATTCCAAATTTGTTCCCCTTCTTCCTTCATCATCCACCCTTACTGGGAAGATAAGCAATTCAATGTAGGTTTTAAATGTGTAGTTACACAAAGCATTTCCACAGTGGATATATTGTGAAAGATTGACTATATTACCCTCCATTTTATTTGTTCCTCACTTGTTCTATTTTCTACTTTGAGCCTGTCCCTTTTCAAAAGTGTGTATTTCTAACTACCCTCACCCCAATCTGCCCTCCCATTTATCATACCTCCTCTTATTCCCATCCCCCCTACTTTCCTGTAGCGTAAGATACCCAGTTTAGTGTGTATGTTGTTCCCTCCTTAAGCCAAATTCAATGAGAATAAGGTTTACCCACTTCCTTTTGCCTTCCTTCCTGTTCTTCCCCTTCATTGTAACAGTTTTCTCTTGCCTCTTTTATATGAGATAATTTACCCTATTCTGTCTCTCCCTATCTCCTCTCATTATATTCCTCTCTTACCTTTTGATTTTATTTTTTAGATACCATCCCTTCCTGTTCAACTGATCCTGTGCCCTCTATCTATGTATACAAGTACACATATGTATGTATTTATATGCACATATGCCCTCTTATAAGAACACATATATGTATAGATATATGTGTATGTGTATATATGTATATATGTATGTATGTGTGGTATACACACACACACACATTTATATTCCATTCAACTATCCTCATACTGAGAAAAGTTTCATAAGTTACAATTAACATTTTCCCATGTAGGAATATAAATACTTCAACTTTGATAAGTTCATTATGATTTTGTTTCCCTGTTTACTTTCTCATACTTCTCTTGCTTCTTGTATTTGAATGTCAAATTTTCTATTCAACTCTGTTTTTTTCATCAAGAATGCTTGAAAATCCTCCACCTCATTGAAAGGCTATATTTTCCCCTCAAACATGATACTCAGTTTTGCTGGGTAGGTGATTCTTGGTTGTAATCCTAGCTCCTTTGGCCTCGAGAATATCATATTCCAAGTCCTTCAATCCCTTAATGTAGAAGCTGCTAGATCCTGTGTTATCTTGATTGTGTTTCCACAATATTCGAATCGTTTCTTCTTGGCTGCTTGTAATATTTTCTCTTGACCTGGGAACTCCAGAACCTGGCTATAATATTCTCAAGAGTTTTCTTTTGAGGACCTTTTTCAAGAGGTGCTCAGTGATTCTAAAATATCAGGTCATTTTTCCTTGAGAATTTTTGAAGGATGATTTCTAGGTTGTTGTTGTTTTTTTTTTTTTTTTTATCATGGTTTTCAGGTAATCCAATAATTTTTAAATGATTGCTCCTGGATATATTTTGCAGGTCAGGGTTTTATGTTTGTTTGTTTGTTTTCCCCCAGTGAGATATTTCACATTACATTCTATTTTTTCATTTGTTTGGATCTATTTAATAGGATCTTGATTTCTCATAAAGTCATTAGCTTGCATTTGCTCCAATCTAATTCTGAAAGAATTATTCTCTTCAGGGAGCTTTTGAGGCTCTTTTTCTATCTGGCAAATTCTACTTTTTAAGATATTCTTCTCCTCATTGGCTTTTTGGGCCTCTTTTGCCATTTGAGTTAGTCTATTTTTTAAGGTTTTATTTTCTTCAGTCAGGTTGTTGACTCACTTTTCTTGATTTTCTTGAATCATTCTTATTTCTCTTCCCAATTTTTCCTCCACTTCTCTTACTTGATTTTCAAAATTCTTCTTGAATCCCTCCATGGCCTGTAACCAGTTCATATTTTCTCTTGGCACCTTTTGCTCCAGGAGTTCTGATTGTGTTGTTTTCCTCCTGTTCTATGCTTTGATCATTTTTGTCTCCCAAAAAGGAATCAAAGGTTTGATTGCTGTGTTTGCTTTGCTTCCTCTGCTTGCTCATGTTGCCACTCAATCACTTGACTTTTGAGCTCTCTGCCATGGTAGAACTCTGCCTCCAGAGAGGAGAGCCCTGTCCCAAATCACTGGGGCTTTCACAGCTGCAGGAGCTATTAATTTGGTGCCCCCTCTGGTGCCCCTGTAAGCTCTGGCCCACTGGGCACACACCCCAGGACCTCCACCCAAGACCATGATCCAGATCCAAGCGGGTAAAATTAAGAGCGATTACCCTCTGAATGGTTGCCTGGTCCCCCTGCTATCTGCAGGCCAGAGCCCTGGAAGCAGCTACAGGGTGGCTGCACCATTACCGAGCCTCTTCTGCTTCTTGCCTCAAGGGCAGGGGCCAGACTGCTCTCCTCCATCCCCCCAGTTCCAACAAAGTTGCACACTGACCTTTTACTTTCTCTTAGGCTTTTATGGGTTGATAAGTTTGAAAACTACCACAGATACTGGTGCTTCACTCTCCCAAAGTCTGCTCTGGTCACTGCTGGTGAATGTTGCCCTGAGCCCAAAACTGCACCTCACATGGGGCTGGGCTCGGCTCCCTGCTTGGTGAGATAGCCCCTTACTGACAGCCTGCTAGGCTGCCTTCAGCAGGAGATTTGTTTTTCTTTATCACTTTGTCAGTTCTGTAGGTCTAAAATTTGTTTAGAGTCATATTTTATAGGTATTTGAGGTGGTCGTGGGAGGAGCTCACAGAATTTTCCTGTTTCTATGCCACCATCTTGGCTCCACCCCCAGGTCTCAGGTTACTTATAGATCACAGTTTTGGTTGAAAGACTACTCATCTTGTCAGTTGTCACTAAGTTGACATCTTCTTTTTCCTTGCTGCATTAGTTGTTATCAGAGATCTTCCCTGCTAGTCAATACATTACTTAGTATGCAGAATAATCTTCAACAAAATTAGAAGCCAATTTACACTTTGAAGTGGGAGAAACATGGTACAGAATTAGGAATAGCATATGAATTCCCGTTGCTTTTCTTTTTTCTTTTTCTAGCAACTATTTCAAACAAGGTTTTCTTATATACCAAGAACAAATGAAAATTATCATTTTTTTTTTACACAGAAGTGATTTTGGAAAAAATAGAATGAAAAGATGTATAGAAGAAACTGAAAAGTCCTTAAAAACAATTCCTCCCACTTCAACCTAATCCTCCCCCTGCTCCAAATGACAATTAATACACCAACAGAGGAATGAAGAAAAGGCTAGTTATGGAAATCTGAATTAATATGTTGCCTGTGGCATATACAAGCTATAGAATCATAGGGTGCAGCTTAATCACTCAGTGACCTAGGTAATTTTAAGAACTGTAAGTTATGAATGAATTGCTAATTTGTATAATTATGCGGGCACGCTTCACACTGGGAGTTCTTTATAGCAATTAAATCATGAATCAGGATCAACACACATACATACTCACAGAACAATAGTAACATCAATACTGATTCCTCATATTCTGATGCCATATAATGATATATTTCACTGGCTATCTTACATGCAGGATTCTCTTCTTGTTCTTTATGGGCTTCTCTGGCTTCCTTCAAGTGTTAACTAAACCCCTATTCTATTCAAGAAGTCTTGAATTTTCCAATTTAATGCAAGTGTCTTATTTCTGAGATTACTGTATATCTTATGTATATATATATATATATATATATATATGCACATGAATGAAATAATGCATGTGAATATATGCATGCCTATATGTATACATATGCAACATGGGCAATATGCATTGTGCATGTATATATATACTGCATATATCTTTATATGCATAAATGTGTGCAGATATAAACATGTACACAAACATGTCCACAAATATGCTCGTGTGAATATAAACACATGTGCTAGACAATACACACAACACACATAATTGTGTGTACATTTTATTTACATGTATTCAGACATACATGAACATATACCCTATTTATGTATATACACATTGCATATTTGTATATACATGTATGTTATATTGTATATGGATGTTTTTTTTTGTATGCAGCTATTTACATGTTTTTATCTCCCATTAAACTGTGATTTCCTTGAGAGAAGGATCTGTTTTTGTCACTCTTTTTATCCCCAGAGCTTAACACAGAACCTGATACCCAGGAAGTAGCTAATAAATCCTTATTGACTTGCCTGCCATGCTCAATGTTTGGAAAATTTTTTATTCAATCATTTTAATTATCAATCTATTCTGTCTCTACTGTATTGCTGGCTGGAGTTCTTGGTAGAGTCATTCTATCTCTATTTTCTGTCACCATATTTTCTAGAATGTATGGGAGATCAGTAAACCTCATTAGCAATCCTCCCTTAAAATAAAATCAAATAAATTAAAATCTATAATCTTATTCTCAGTTTCTGCCCTTTGCTCCTGTCCAATTATATGCATAACCTTTATGAAGATAGAGATAAACTCTCAGGTTCCTACTAAGAAAAGAAGATTATCAGAGACTAGAAGACAGAAGCCAGGGGACTATGGGAAATAATTGCCTATCATAAAATAACTATGTCAGGAATAAAGACAGATAGTGAACAGGTGCATGATTGGCATAAGACCACTTGTAGCTGGGACAATAGCTCTGTTGGGTGGAAGCCCATCTTGAATACCTAGGCTAAAGTAACAAATTCTCTCAACAAAATTGTACAGGCTACATGCTATAGCGATTTCCTTAAAGCATACTTCCAACCATGGCATTCCTCCGATCAACAAACTCCAATAATTGGGAGTGTCCAGGATGCCATTAGATAGTGCCTTGAAAATAGTAGACAATTCAAAAATGTTTATTGAATTGCATTCAGACCTTTCTTTTTGACCTGTGGTAACTATCCATACCATGAGATTTCAAAACCTACAAGCAACACTATTAAATATGATGTTATTTTTATAACATATAAATAATGATTTGTATTTCCTTAAAATGTCTTCTGACTTCCTTTTAGTATCAAATACAATGCTCTTAATGCAGTAGACACTTGTCCAATGGTTTGAAAACATCACTAAGAGATTGTTGGCAACAAAAATAAATAAAAACCAAAGATGCTTTGTGTGGGAGCTGAGACCAGTGAATGTCTTGGAGGATTTCTTAAATATAATCTATAACATGACCTTCCTCCACTTCAGTTCTGGGAAGAGTATACTGTCCAAGTGTAATGACTACATAAGATAATACGTATTTACAGTGCTATAGTCCATATTTTCACTCCCAATACTGCTCTTAACTTTCCCAAATTTTCCACCACAACACCAGCAGCCTCTTTGTCTAGGAGATGCCTCTGCTCCTGTGGTTCCTTCCTCATTAATTTTTCTTCTTCAAACCAGATGCCAAGCCATCATACTCACTTTTCTATTGGTTCTACTCCTGACTCACCAGGTTTTTCCACCTTTCTCAATCTCTAAATCATGTTCCCTTTTATGCATTATATTCTTCTGTTAGAATATAAGTTCCTTGAAGATAGGAGCTATCAAATTTTTTCCTACTTGCATCTATATTCACAATGCTTTATGTATCTTTAATGTTTAATAAATTATCTATACATTCATATATCTCTAATTCCTTGAACAATGTGATTGTAGTTGTTACTGTTCAGTTCTTTTTCAGTTGTGGCTGACCCCATTTGGGGTTTTCTTGGCAAAGATACTGGTGTGGCTTGTTGTTTCCTTTTCCAGCTCATTTTATAGATGAGGAAACTGGGGCAAATAGGGTTAAGTGATGGCCCAGACCATACAACTAGTAAGTATCTGAGATCAGATTTGAACTCAGGAAGAAAAGTCTTTCTGACTCCAGTCCTGCCACCGTGCCACCTAGCTGCCAGATCTTGAGCATAGTAGATGCCTAAAGAATATTTTTAGAATCTTTAAATGGTCCAATGTTTTTAGTAGGTTGCTTATCCTACTTAATGCCATAGTCAATCTTTATTGATGTGGTGTTTTTTTTTTTCTTCTTTGTTAAATCATTAGGCTGATCTCTTTTCAGTTATCATGATTCTCGTTTAAATGGCTATGTAATAACCTAGGGCTCCATGCAATCAACATCAGATTTTCCACAACCAGAAGACCCAGGAAGATTTTGCTAATCATAAGAAATCCTACTTTATTTGAAACTATGTACTGTACATCCTTTATGATAATGGTGAATACTTCTAGACAGCATATAGTTCAAAGCTGTATTTTTTTCAATTAAATAAGTCTCTGCCAACAAATGTGATATAATTTTAGCAAATAGAGGAAGACATTTCATTAGATGAAATCCTAAAGAACTGGTTCTTAACTGGACTTGTGGACTTCGAAAGTGAAGACAAAGATCATTTTAATTAGATATAATTTGTTTCTTTTCTAAACACACGTG
>CM053589.1:64010368-64024782 GCA_028646515.1 Pseudochirops corinnae | reverse complement strand
TTTAGTCTTTTCAGTCATATCTGACTCATTGTGACCTCAGTTGGGGTTTTATTTGCAAAGATATTGCCATTCCTTTTCCAGTTTATTTTATAGGTGAGGAACTGAGGCAAATAGAGTCAAGTGATTTGCCCAGGGTCACACAGCTAGTAAGTGTCTGTGGTCAGTTTTGAACTCAGGAAAATGCATCTTCCTGACTCAAGATCTGGCACTCTATCCACTGTATCACCTAGTTGCCCCAAAAGAAGACCATATAGACCTAAGATCCTTTGTAGTTTTCTTCATTTCTTGAATTTCCATGAATCAAAAATTATTTCTCTACCGTCTATCAGTGATAAATTTTTCCATATTTACGTGGGCTACTTTTTATTAGTATACTCACTCTTGTCAGTACAACCATATTTAAATACTTTAAAACTTGATAGAAAATACTAGATTTTATAATTTACTGACATAGTAGTTGAAAACTTCAAATCATCTTTGAACCTAATGAATATGACTTTTACGCCATTTGATCAGGAAAATACTACATAATTGACTGAGATTTCAGCAAAGAATTTGATGAAGTTTCTTAAATTGTCAGAGTGGTGTAGTGGACAGGTATTTGGATTTGGAATCATGAAAACTTGTTTATATCCTTTTCTCTGCACTTACAAAATATGTGGCCATAAACAAGTCAATTGTTTGAATTTAGAATTTTTTTGAATCTCAAATTTCTCATTTGCAATATTAGAACAATAATACTTAATACGTATGTTGCGAGGCTTAAATGAGAAAATGTAGCTTAAGTTTTTTTTTTTTGCATACTTCAAAGTACTATATGAAATTTGGTTCTTAGTATGACTATGTGTCTTTTGTGGACAAGTCATATTTGAAGTTGATTGAATGAACAGACTCAGAAAGTAAACATTAATATGTCAATGCCAACTTGTTGGCAGGTGTTGAACTAAGTGCCCCAGGAATTTTTCTGTACTTTGGTGCTGTTTAACATTTTTTTTTTTTTGAGGGGGGAAGGCAAGGCAATTGGGGTTAAGTGATTTCACTAAGGTCACGCAGCTATGAAGTGTCAAGTGTCTGATGCTGGATTTGAACTCAGGTCCAAATATTTCTATGGATTACTTTCCTAGTATGATGTAGACGTGATGTTGGGAGTGAAGCTAACATTGTACAGATAAACTGGGATGCAAAAATATTTAAATAAATTAAGATAATCAGCTGATTCTGGTATGATGAAATGCAGCAAAGGTTTACGTAAGATGCCACATTCAGGCTCAAAAGATCAACATCAAAAGTTCACAACCTCACAAGATAGAGGGACTATGGCTACACAAGAGAACACATGCAAAAATTATGGGGGTTTTAGCACATTGCAAGCTCCATATGAGGCAATATTAACAGCCAAAAAAGATAATTTGATGTTAAGGGACGTTAAAAAGAGGCAAAATATCTAGAACAAGGGAGATAATCATCTAACTCTACTCTTCCCTGCTCCAACCACACGTGGTATGTTTGTGTTAATTTTGAGTTCTGTGTTTTAAGAATACCAAGAAGCTGGAATAAATCCAAAGATTGGGACTTTGAGCAACAATGAGCAACCTGGAAACAATGTCATAAAAAGATTGGTTGAAGGAGCTAAACTTGTTTAGCTTAGTTAAGAAGAAGATTTTATGAGAAAATGATAGATAACAATAATTTGAGGGAAATGTATTAATTTTTGATCTCTGAGGGTAGAACTAGGAAAAATAGGTGGAATCAGAAGAAAAGTAAATTTAGTATCAGTGTCACAATTGGAGACATTCAGTGATGGAATATGTTGCCTTTAGAGAAGCATTTCTTGAAGTGTAGTTTGCACAAAAATACTGAAATTATTTCCTTATCAAAGTATTCCTCCCTTTTCCAATTTCACATCCACATAAGGTCAGATTTTCTTCATATACTTCAACAAAATAACATCACAAAAGATTGAATACAAAATCAGATATTGAATGTAAGGTCAGTTGTATTTTATTAAGCCAAACATTAAAAAGATATGCAAAAATATGTAAATCAATACCACTCTTTTCACTATATTTTTGCTTTGAAAAATGAAATTATTTGTCATAAAGTTATTAATGTTAACATATTTACTGTTATTTTAAAATGGACTACTTTTTAATATGCACATTTTAATTTTTAATATGGCAAATATCTATATATTTAATGTCTTTGGTGTCTTCAACAATTTTTAATAATGTAAAAGAGCCATGAGGCCAAAGTTTCACCTGCTGCCTCTTAAAACAATACATTATTTTTCATTGGAGTTCTCCAAGCTGATGCTAAATGACTATTTTTTGGGTTGTTATAGAAGTTACTTCTGTCCAAAAACTGATTAGACTAAGAGGACTAAGTGGCCTTTTATGTAACATACGATTATCTGATTCTGTGAATTCCAGGTATCTATTATAGAGGAATAATCGTATTTGTTCTCTATCTAAGTCAGGCTTGACTTGCATAAATTGGTCTCTTTTGAGCTACATACATTGGCAGCCATGTCAAAGAGATGTAATTTGTTGTCTGGGAGACATGACGATCTCTTTTTGCAGCTTAAATACAAACAGTGGAAGATTTCTTTGTGAAACTGACACTGAAGAGATATTTTGAGTGTCTGTAACAAAGATTGCAATAAAGAGCTGAAGTTCAAATTGTCTTCACATCAGATTAGAGTGTTCAGCATTTGTAATGCTCAGCAATGAGAAACAACACACCAAGACTTGCTTCAGGCTTCCTCTTTATGTTCCCATAGTACCAATTAACAGCACTGCAGTAGCTTTCTCATCAGATCATGTCTGGAGTAGTTTTTGCCAGCAGCAAAGAAACTTTGTTGAGCTTGAGGTTTAGCTAATAGAAAACCTTTTTCACATACCACACAGTGGATATTAAGGAATACCTACTATAATTTGTTATTGCCTTTAAAGTTATGAGAACAACCACACACAATCCAGATGCAGTCTGATCTAGGGGAATGTAAGGAAGTGATCACTGACTTTGAAATCAGAACACTTTAGTTTAAATCTCATCCCTGCTACTTTTTAGCCTTGAGACGACAAGGAAGTTAATTAAACACTCAAATTGAGTGTTCTCACCTGTAAAATGGGAATGAAAAGAATTGGACTATCTAGTTTATCATTAATGGTGATGATGACAATTAATTCAAATTTCTTGTTTAAGGTTTGCAAAGTTTATATGCTTTTAAGTTTATATGCTTTTCAAAGTTTACGTGTTTTAGGGATTCCAAAATAAACCACTTTGCAAACTGGAATAGGTTATATGCCAATCATCATTGCTCTTATTACCTTATAGAATCATCTTTAAATCTTGCAATCTTAGCAATTGGAAGGACCTCAACCATCACCAAGTCCAACCCCTGGAGCTGATTTTGTAAATAGATGGTCATCTTTGTGGTCAGATTTGGGAGTACCAAGAAGTTTTTCATCACTAAAATATCTTCTTTCATCCTAATTGTTACTGAGTCATTCCTTGATTCCAATTCAACAACTATGCATTGAGTACCTGCTGGGTATAAAAAAATGTCCCTTTTCATAATGTATATGTCTGTGGAAGGGGTAACATTAAAGGGATGTAAGTAAGCATCATGTTTTTAAGTGATAGGTAGATGAGAGCATGTTTTAATAGCTGGGGAGTTGTGAGGCCTAGATCAAGTGAAAGCAGGACATGGAAGAGAGATTGAGAAAAAGGGATGGGGAGGGAATCATAAGAAGGACTGATATGCTCTAAAACTAAGCTACGATAAAAAGAAATTTCTGGACAAACTTTTCCCATTCCACAACGTTATCTTGAATCTATTTTATTTATATAAAACAAATAAAAATATATGTATATTTTTTTGGAGGGAGGAAGACAAGGCCATTGAGGTTAAGTAACTTGCCCAAGGTCACATGGCTAGTAAGTGTCAAGTGTCTGAGGTCAGATTTGAACTCAAGCCCTCCTGACTCCAGGGCTGGTGCTCTATTCACTGTACCACCTAGCTGCCCCACATGTGTATATTTTTAAGAATCACTGGATTTCTAAGGAGTTTTCTCTTTGATTACGCTCTCTGTGTTGTAATAATGAATGATCATAGGAAGTAGAGTGCACCTTGACTTCTTCCTATACTCTATCCAAGAGCTAAGCAGGATTTGATGGGGCTAGGATATAGGTGTGAATGAGTTTATGAGATTTATGTTATCACCCACCCCCATGCCTTTATTGAAACTATTCTCTGTCCTGCTCCTTGAATGTTCCTTCATGTCTACTTATTAAAGTCTCTTAATTCTTCAAATCTCCATCAAAGAGTGTCTATGCATTCCTGAACCCTTTTTATCATGTTAACTATGCCTTTTTCATAGGTATTTATCATATTTGTATTATAGCTTTTTACAACTACATTACATTCATTCATTATGTAGCATGGCATACGCATAGGATATCAGACTTGGAGTTAGATAGACATGGGCTCAAATCCTGCTAGAGATACTTACCACTTGAATGTCTCTTTATGACCTCTTTGACCCATTGTTTCCTTTGGTGTCAAAATGTAATGTACCTTTCATTTCTACATCTATGCTCCCATCAATTTTAATCATGCCTTTAATTTACATCACATTAAATCTGTTAAATACCCCTACCACCAAATATAGAAGTCTCTCTTGCAATAACAACAACAACAACAACTTTACACAACTATCAAATCTGACATTCTGTATCTCTACACCTCCACCTCAATGCCAAACACAGAAAAGTGTGTTGTATCACTACATCTCTTCTGGGCTAAGATTAGTTATTTATATCTCCCTTTGATTTCCTCTGTTAGGCTAAAATTTTCTTGAGCATAGAAACCTTGCCATTGTTCCCAAGATACAATTTTCAGTACCTATCATGATGTCTTGCTCATAGAAGGTATTTAACAAATACTTATTATTGGAGATATAAACACATCTAAATGTATGCATTTACTACACTGACGTCTAAATCCAATACATGTAACCCACCCACCCTGAACCATTTCCCAGCTATGAAAACTTTCACCTAGCTATAACTTGGAAAATATCTGGTGATGAAATCCCTTTTAATTTTAAATAAAAATGATCACCTTCATTAGCAAGATAAGATTTGTATAGTCCTTTGGAAATTGCAAAGTTCCCTATAAATATCAACTATCCTTATCACTGATATAGTTGTTTAGAAGTAGATATTCAATAGTATCTACTAGACAACTAGGTAATGGAGTTAATGAAAAATTGGACTTGGAGTCAGGAAAATCCACATTCAAATCCAGCCTCAGGTACTTACAAGCTATATGACCAAAAGCAAGTCAGTATCTCTGTTTGCCTCAGCCTCCTCACCTGTAAAATAAAAATGGAAGAGAACCTTAATCCTACGGTTGCTGTGAAGAGAAAAATGAGTAAAAAAAAAAATCTGTAAAACACTTTGCAAAATTTAAAACACTAAATCCTAAATATTATTATTATTACAATCAACTCATTTATGATTGAAATTCCTCACAATGGGATGATCTCAACATGGTATAATATTAAGAACAGAAGATTTGGTTTCAGTAGACCTGACTTTAAATCTAGTTCTATTATCTGTATGAACTTGAAAAGGAAGCAAGCATTTATTAAGTGCCTACTGTGTGTCAGGGATTGTGCTAAGCATTTTACAAGTATTTCATTTGATCTTCACAACTCTGGAAGGTAGGATCTATTATTCCTCTCATTTTACAGTTGAGGAAATTGAGACAGAGGTTAAGTGACTTGCCCAGGGTTATAGTACTCAGCTCTTCCTGACTTCTGGGCAGTTATTTATCTACCACACCACCTAAGTAAATCACTTCCCTTCTGGGTCTCAGTCTGTTCTTCTATAAATGAGAGTCTTGGTCTAGGTGATCTCTAGTCTCAGTTTCACTTCTAAATCCTATAATCTCTCAAATTCCACTGGACTCGTTAAATTACTGGTATTACTGTTTGAGGGATTATTTCCTGTAGAATAAATAATTAAAAATGTAGAATAATTGATCATCTAGTAGAATGAAGACAAAGTAGGCAGATATAAAGATGAGTTTTTAGCCACAACTAGAAACACCTCTTCTGGCAAGATAATAGACTAGTGTCACATTAATTTTGGTTTAAGAAGGCTTGTAGGAAATCAATTGCATTGTAGATGTTGATGTAAAAAAATGTGTTAAATGGATTTCAAATGCTTTTCTGTCTTGTCACTAGTGAAAAGAGGCATTTAGGCTTCTAAAATGACTAAACTTTGTTGCACTTAAAAGTATTGAAAAATAACTTGAAAAAGTGATCAATCAACAGCATTTATCAAGTATTTGCTATTTACCGAAGGCATCTAGGTAGTACAGTGGATTGAATTCTGGGTCTGAAGTCAGGAAGACTTTTCTTTGTGAGTTCAAATCCAGCCTCAGGCACTAGCTGTTTGACCTTGGGCAAGTCACTTAACCTTGTCTGCCTCAGTTTTCTCATCTATAAAATTATCTGGAGAAGGAAATAGCAAACCACTCCAGTATCTTTGCCAAGACAATTCCAAATGGGGTCCCAAAGAATTGGATGCAACCGAAAGAAGACTGGACAACTGGTCACTGTTTTAAGTACTAGGAATATAAACACTATGAATGAAACATTCCCTAGGCTCAAAGAGTCTACAATCTATTGTAAACACTGGCTGTCCTCAATGTCTGAAATTCTATCCCTTCTTGTCTCAATCCCCAGAGTTTTCTTGCTTTTTTCAAGTCTCATTGAGCAAAAAGCCTTTGCTAGCCTTCCTTAGTCTCTGGCTTCAGAGATTACCCCCAATTTATCTTTTATACATCTTTGTGTATAGAGTTGTTTCTATGCCAATACCCTCATTAGTGTCTGAGCTCCTAAAGATTATGGACTGCTTTTTAAAATTATTTTTTCCTCTTTTTTGCATCCCATTCTTTAATAGAATATCTAACCTATAATAGATATTTAATAAATGCTAATTGACTATTGGAAGGGGGGCAACAAGTACATATATAAGTATATAGAGAATTGGTGCTAGTATTTGAAGAACTATCTTTTTCTTCCTATTTACCATTACTTCAATTTTCACTATTTTCCTCTATTGAAGGTTTTACTTATTTAATCAGAGAGGAAATACTGACTGAAAGACACTAACAAGATCAATAATAATAAAAAGCAATCATAATTTGATTGACACAATGCTTTCTTTCAGAATATGTAAAGTCTCTTACATACTATGTCACTTAGCTTCAAATACATTTAGTTAAGCGTTTTGCTAACAATGCTATGTCTAGAAGAGAAAAGATATATTTAATCTCAGAATTTCTGCTCAGTATAAAGCACCTGCTCTAGTTCAATCCCTTACATTCCAATCACAACCTGTTCTTAGTTATCCTTGTACCATACAAAGTTTTCATAAACTCCATACTTCAACAATGTGTGACTTCATTGGTTGAGTTACTCCCATCTCTAACACATATGACAACCCCTTTAAAACTTAGTATATGATCTTTGTGATTTGTTGTGGCCCTAAATTTCATTACCCTATGACCAAACCACACATAATTTCTAGACTTCTCCTTGGAAGATCAATGTAGAATGAATCACTAGATACGCACTCTGCATCTTTCAAACTATGTAGGACAAGTCAGAAAATGTTTACCATGATACTCTTTGAGAGACCATGATGACTTTTATGAAATGGTGAGGCTTTGCAGTCCTTATTCATCCTTTGTTTTACCAACAGAACCAATAACATCATGGGGTAATGTTTTGACTTGAACGTGAGTTGGATTTAAGTCAAGCAGAGTTGTACATAGTCATCACCTCACTCTGTCTTCCAGAGTCATCAATGTCCAGAGGCAAGAAAAAAGTTAAGATGACTGGCAATGGTCAGGATGCATAGATGACCTTGGCATCTTCTATGTCTGACCAAGGTTTAAGTACTCCACAGTGCCTGCTTTAGCTGCCTCCATGATCATTGGAATAAATTGTTTTCAATCACTCATTCCACCCAGGTACATCTTCATATGCTTGAGGTAGATATTCCTTTAACTCACTGCTAGGTTTTCAGCACTGTAGGTTACCTACAACCAGGTTTAGCCTGTCTGCTGAGATGGTTTTAGCATGGTGTAGTCACTGTCCACACTATAGTTTCTTGTAGTCACAAGTTAGAGTATGGTAACAAATGGACACCAAAGGTAGAGGAAGAGCCCTGAAAGGTCCTCAGCAAGCCCTCACACTGGATTTGTTAGTCATCCCTTACATAGCTGATACTGAAGTAAGAGAAACTAAGTCAAACTTATTTATGAGTGAAAAATCAGTTTTTCAGTATATTTCCCATCTCAAGGTCTTTTTCATATTTAAAAGAGACCTTAGCTTGTAAACTGTGTCATCAAACTAATGAAGTAAAAGCACCTGAACTGGGAGACAAAGGGATGAAGTTGGAACCAGGAGGATGAGTGGCAAGCAGCTGCCAAGTGTAACATGTGTCTGACTCTTGACCTTTGACACAATAAAAATAGGCATGCTCATCATAAAATTAGGGGTTTGAATCATGTTATAACTACAGTTACTTCCAGATCTAACATTCCATGATTCTAGAGTCTAAGTTGGAATAAATCAGAGAAGGGAATAACTCTTTCAAACTGAAGTGTCCAGGACTGGATGGAGGTGGGGGGGGGTGGTGTCAAAAGCCCAGCTGGAATTACTAGAACTTAAAAAGAATAAGTTTTATTCCTTCTAGTTCAATAAACAATAATAACCAAAAATAAAGGAAGAAAACAGGCCCTAGAGTAGTAAAGAGAGGAGTTGCTTATAATTAGCAGTATCCATTAGAAAACTAACAATATTCTAAAAATAGGCATACTTCTTTTTGTTTTAAGTGACTTAAATGTTAACAGTGCAGTTTTTACCTAATTTATTTTCTTAACAAAACCTTTCTTCCTAACAGAGAATCAAACCACAGCCCATTCTAAAGCCAGTTATCATAAAGGCTAAATTCATTTGGTCCTATTTGAAAAGATTTTACCTACAACTCTAAATCCCATTTGTCCTTGGGTGACTTTTTTTTTTCTCAATTACCTTTACCTGATTCATCTTCCTCCTCCCATAACCTTTTTGTGGGTGTTCCCAGAGATTCTGTCTTAGCTCCCTTTTCACTATATACTCTCTACTTGGATGGTCTTGAGTGTTTTTATAGTTTCACCACTGTCTAAATGACTAACAGTATGCTACCTCTTTTGGTGCTTCTGACAACTTCCATTTGGGTTCAAACCATCATTACCTTTCTCCTAGAATATTGTAATGGCTTTCTAAATTGTTTCTTTATCCTGAGCCTCTATTAACTCCAATCCATCTTCCACACATCTAGCAAAATGATTTTCCTTAAGCTTACACCTGACCATCTCCATCTTCCACTCAATGTACTTTACTGTTTCCCCATACATCTAGGTTCAAATATAAAATAATCTCTTTAGCTTTTAAGACCCTTTGCACTCTGGCCCCAACATCTATAGTCCAGTGAAAAGAATTCTAGTTCTGGAATCACAAAAACTCAAGGTCAAATTCTGCCGTGTGATAATTACAACCTGTATAACATTGTGTTAGTCACTTAATTTCCAAGGTGGTTAGATCTGGTGTCTGATAGACCCCCTTTCAATCTATCATCCAATATTTTCAGTTTCATTAAACATCATTCCCATTCTAATATTCAGTGATCCACCTGAACGGGCCTTTTCCATGATCCTCACACTTTGCCCTCTATGTCCCCTTATAGTGCCAATGTAATATTCACAGCACTCATGGTCACTATAAATATACCTGCATGGTGCTTAATCACAAAATATAACAGACTCTCCATATAGAAGACAGAAGCAAAACATTTATTCAAACACAAGAAAACTGAATCCCAAAACCAGTAAGCCAATTCCATCATGCTAGCAAAGAAGTTAAGAAGCCACAACAGTACAGTAAGCCACAGCATCCTTTTGCCTTCCCACAAACGAACATTTACTCACAAGCCTAGCTGTCTGCTTACCTGCCATCCTGTCTCCTCAAACAGTCCAACTGTTCTGACTTCCAACCTCCTGTGGGCTCTGCTCTACTCTTTAGCAAACTCCTCCCATCACAGGCTCCATGCGATTTCATTCAGCCATTTAGGGACAGAGATTATTTTCAAAGTAGGGCCTTCAAAATCCCATTACCATTACACCCCTTGCTGAGCTTTTGCATTGTCAGCTCTTGAATGTTCTTGGAATAAACTCTCTCCTCATAGAATCTCTTTCTTTAAGATGCAGCTCAATCACCACCTTCTACACAGATTTTTTTTTTGATTTTCCAACTTCTAGTGACCTCACTAAATACTCTGTGTGTGTGTGTGTGTGTGTGCACGCCCGTGTGTGTGTGTTTGGTGTCATTCAGTATAAAGAGTATTCCAAAAGTCCTAATGTAGTTTTAAGCTTTAGTCACTCCCAACATATAAATATGATAAACTTGAAAAATATTATTCAAAGTTGATTTAATTACATTATTTTAATTATTAAATTTTACACATTTTAAAATATATTTTAGGCAAATTTTGTTAAGACAGGACACCCTGTCATTATTCATTATATGTATGACAGTTCCTGGATGTCACTTTCTCAGATCAGTGAATCAATAGAGGATGTCTTCTTGTTTGGCTACCTCAATCACCCAATCTATTTCCATTTAACATTTTCTTTTGGGGTCACATCAAAATTGTCATTCATGCATCAAAACCTCATTTTTTGGATGATCCGAAGGCTAGAATTAAAATACAATCCTTTCATTCACTGAGAAGCAGTTGGTGTAAGGTTTTACGAAGTTTGAAAATTGACTAGAGCTATATCTAGCAAAAGATGGTGGTTATGTTAAATTTAAATGGCAAATATATCAATATTTTAAAAAATAAGTAACCTTTCAGATACTATTTTTCTAAGCTTTTAGTAGTTTTGCTTCTGAAGTTTTTCAAGCTTAATACTGCACTAAAACATTTCCTATATCCTGTATATTTAATTATGTTCATGTTGTTTGCTCAAATAGAACAAGGTCCTTGAGAGTAGAGATTGTTGCTTTTTTCGTATTCCATACTGCTTAGCACATAGTAGTTACTTAATAAATGTTATTGATTGATATATACTAAGACAGAATAACACTTACTTTGCAGTTTATAGTCCCTGGAGTGGTGCCTGTGGCACTAAAAGGTTGAATAACTTTCCCACAGTTACATATTCAATATATATCAGAGGTAAGATTTGAACCCAGGACTCCTTGACTTCCTGGATTACTTTCTATACATTATACATACTACCTCTCTTTAAAGAGTAGAAATAATGAAGAAAAGAAAACAAATACATTAGAAAGACAAAAACAAAGTGCAGTGTGAATTACAGGGAAAAATGTTGGGGTAACAATTGAAAGCTCTGGAGGTCATATTTGAATTTGACTTAAAAAAAAAAAAAAGACTGATGGAAAGACAGGAAAGGAGGATAGTCCAGGCACTGAATAGTCTATGCTAGGGAGTATTGGGAATTAAGGCTGAGTTAGATGATAGAGTCTGATGTGCCTAAAGTATTAAACCTTGATGGCAGGAACTGCATCATTTTTTCTCTTCTCTATCCCCAAGTCCCAACATAGTGTTGCACAATAGGCATTTAATGCATGTTTAATTTAATTGAGTTGCCTGGTACAGCAAACCCTGCATCTTTTATTTTGGAGTTTAATTAATGTTTTTTAAAATAAATTGGATTCCTTGAATTTCCTTCCAGTTGTTTTAGAAATCCAAAATCTCCTGCATTTCCTGAGAGGCTTTTAAAAATTAATGAGAGTATTTATATGGTGATTGAAAATAATTAGCTATATACTAAACCCTTCTTTGGGAAAGGTCAGTGTTATTCCCATGTTTTACTGTTCAGCTGAATAACCAAGCGTCAGTCAGGAGTCTCAAACAATGACGTGACTGAGTTGTGGATGATATGGTTAGTGGGGACAATCTAATGCATATGTGCATCAGATCTTCCAGGACCATCAGGGAGCCTGAACTCACTATATTTTTGCATTAAAGATCATAATTTGTCAAGGATTCATATTTAAAGCCAAGTCATATATCATCTTTATTCACAAAGCAAACCATATTTCACAAGCTATTAAGTTAAACTGCCAAAAGACAGACATATTATTTTGTTAATTTACTATCATCAATGAAAATAGAGGGTGGGAAGGAAGAAAAGCAGAAAGCACCAAAGATACCCTGTCGAGGAGTTTGCAGAATGATCACTTAGTAATGTTTATGCATCCTTTGTTGACCCTCAGCTGAATCAACTCAGGCTAATATATGACTCAGGGAGTAAATAGGAAACCTTTAGGAAAATGCAAGTCTATTTTCAAAACTCTTTCATCCTGGCAGAGACAGTGTAGAAATTTCCTTAGAAATGTTACAATATAATTTTCTGTCTTTGTCTCTTTCTCTCTGTCTCTCTCTCTCTATCTGCGTCTGTCTGTCTCTCTCATTCTCTTTCTCTCTGTGTTTCTCTTATCTCTGTCAGCCACAGACAGACAGAGAGACAGAGACAAAGACAGAGTCAGAGACAGAGACATAATGTACATTAAGGTCTTACTTTGTGCCAAGTACTATGTTACATGCTGAGGATATAGAACTAAGCCAAAAAGCAAGAGAGTTCCTGCCCCAAGAAGAGAAAATGACATATAAAGGAGAGCTAGAAAAGAAGATGAGGAGAAGACAAAAATTGCGTGAAGATGGCTAGGGGCTAACATGGAACTCTTATTCTAGGAAAAACAAGGCAAAAGCTCTCCTTTCAGAACACAGTTTATAGGCACTAGAGCAGAGTTCAAGTTTCCAATGGTAGATTTGAGAGATATTAAAAAAATGATTTATTTTTAGTTTTCAACATTTTCCACAAGATTTTGAGTTACAATTTTTCTCCCCATCTTTCCCCCACCCCCACCCCAAAATAGCAAACCTACTGAATACCCCTTCCCCCAGTCTGTGCTCTCTTATGTCCTTCCCCATCACCCCCCTAAGTTTCTAGTAGGGCAAGATGGATCTCTACACCCCATGCCTGTGTATCTTATTTACCAGTTGCAAGTTAAAAAAAAAAAAAATTTAACATTTGTTTTTAAATCTTTGAGTTCCAGATTTTTTCCCTTCTTCCCTCCTCACCCACCCCCACTGGGAAGACAAGCAATTCAATATAGGTTCTACATGTGTAGTTACCCAAATCATTTCCATAGTAGTTATATTGTGAAAGACTAACTATATTTCCCTCCATCCTATCTCGCCCCCCTCACTTATGCTATTTTCTCCTTTGACCCTGTCCCTTTTCAAAAATGTTTGCTTCTGATTGCCCTCTTCTCCAATCTTCTCTCCCTTCTATTATCCCCCCTCTTATCTCCTATCCCTTTATTTTTTTGTAGGGTAAGATACCCAATTGAGTGTGTATATTATTCTTCCCTTAAGCCAATTCAGTGAGAATAAGGTTGACCCATTCCCCTTTACCTTCCTGCTCTTCCCCTCCATTGTAAGTTTTCTCCTTGCCTATTATATGAGATAGTTTACCCTAATCTATTTATGGGTTGATAAGTCTGGAAACTGGCAGAGCTGCCAGTGATTCTCTCTCCTGAAGTCTGCTCTGGGGCCACCACTGGTCGAGGCTACCCTGGGGCCAGGGAACCAGGTTCTCATGGGGCTGTGCTCAGCTCCCAGCCTGGTGCAATAGACCCTTCCTGTTGGCCTGTTGAACCTCATTCAGTGGGAGCTTTGTTTCTCTTTGTCTCTTTGTGAGTTCTGTAGCTCTAAAATTTGTTTAAAGTCATTTTTTTTACATGTATTGGAAGTGATTGAAGTGGGAGCCCACACCAAGTTTGTGTTTCTATTCCATCATCTTGTCTCTACCCCCGACTTTGATGTTTTAATAGAAACTCTGTGATCAAGTAGAAAACCACTGAATGTAAAATCATATAACCCTAATCAAGTTGTGCCTCTGATTCTCAGTATCTCAGTAATCCTGGTTGTAACATTCTTGGGCTTCAGATTGCTCAACTCTGTGTGAAAGTATTGTGTTGGATGGCCTAAAAATGGTTAGTAAAGGAAGAGGCAGAAGGGCAGCTAGTTGGCACAGTGAATAGAGCACCAGCCCTGATCTGGCCTCAGACACTTGATCACACTTACTAGTTGAATGACCTCGGGCAAGTTACTTAAATGCAATTGCCTTGCTTCTGAGAGAAAGGGAGAGAGAGAGAGAGAGAGAGAGAGAGAGAGAGAGAGAGAGAGAGAGAGAGAGAGAGAGAGAGATTGAGAGAGAGAGAGAGAGAGAGAGAGAGAGAGAGAGAGAGAGAGAGAGA
>CM053589.1:63959443-64002939 GCA_028646515.1 Pseudochirops corinnae | reverse complement strand
GTCTATATTCTATTTATATATAGAGATATATATATTCTATGAATGTATTATGATTTTGTATATTGTATGCATGTCATGCATTGATAGGTAGGTAGAAAGATAGAGAAATTGGAAGTCATTTTTATCGGAAACTCTCAGATTAGGAAATTACCTCTACCAATGCAGGTCTGAACCTTCCCTTCGATTTAGAGTCTTAGTGAGAAGATGTATAGAGAACTGGTAATCAGAACAAATCTTCCCGGGATCAAATAATCAGTGTGAATCAGAGAAGAATTTGAATCAAGGACTCTCTGCTTTTGAAGCTAGTTATCTGTCTTCTTTGCCATATAGCCACTTCTTAACTATAACTTTTCCCAGACCTGGACTGCCCACAGTGAATGTATAATTAGATCCTGCTCAACACCTTTTTAGACACAATTCATGTGCCTGAATTCAATTTCTCCACCAAAAATTCTCACCAGGAGTGAATGAATAGACACTCCTCAATGTGATTCCCCTCATAGTGTCCAGCTGGGTCAGTGTTCCACCAAATGAGGTTATTTAAGATTCAAGGTAAGTCAACTGTTCTTCAGTTCCAACCTAAGAGCAGCCAGTGGCACCCTGGATTTAAAAACTGAGTCCCAGTCTGTCTATTGTTCTTCACTGTCTGCCACTCCATTGTGACCATGCTTTTTCCTGCTTCATCAATTGTTCTCTTGCTTCACCAATCACCTCATGAAAGAGAGGCTGCCTAGAGTCACAATCTCAGCTCTATAAGCTTATGATGGAAATGTGCCTACCTGACTTGGAAAGGCTTTTCCATTATGATAGCCTTCCCTTTGGCTCCTGTGCTCTAAATTTTTGCAGGCTATTCACCTGAACATAATGTCAAGAACTGAACAAATCTTTGCCTCCTTTGTTCTTCAGCTTTTTCTGTTTGTTTTAGCCAAATGCCATATGGCTTGAGGTTTATGAGATAGGAAATGTCTAAGAACTATCACCCCACCCACCCATTCTTGACTTAAATTTAACTTAATATTGTATTTGTCAAACTTCCACCCATTCCTAGTAGTAAGGCCCTATTACAACTTATTTATACTTGTTATATACCTTTCAATTGGCCTTTGGGTAATCCCCAAACTCAGTTCTTTGTAAACTATGGTATTCCATGAAGCAAAGCCATACTATACCACCAGAAGACACCTGATGGTAAAAAGCTGAATCTTGGTTTCAATAATAAGTTTGAGGTTAAAGACACTATGCAAATCCTAAAAATAATCCAACCTGTTCTTTCGTTCCTATTCAATTCCTGAGCCTTATCATTGTGCATACCTAGCTACTGTCCAACCTGGAGAATGCAGCAATGAACTTGGATTCAGGGAGACATGAGCTCAAATCTTGTCTAAAATGTTTAATAGCTGTGTGACCCTGATCAAGTCACTTAAACTAAGACTTGGTTTTATAAATAAGTCAGAAAAAGTAGGCTGGAGCCATAAAGTGAAGGGTTTTCTTTTTTTTTTTCTTTTTTTACTTTTTGGAGGGCAATTGGTATTAAGTGACTTGCCCAAGGTCACACAGCTAGTTTTTGTGTTAAGAGTCTGATGTCAAATTTGATCCCAGTCCTCCTGATTTCAGGGCTGGTGTTCCATTCAGTGCACCACCTAGCCACCCAATTGTGAAGGGTTTTCAATGACACATGGTAATTCATATTTTATCCTAGAGACAATAGAGAGTCACAGAAGGTAATGACATGGTCAGATCTATATTATAGGAAAATTATTTTGACAGATCTGTAGACAGAGCAAGAGCTTTAAAGTTGAAGACCCAGTTACAAGGCTATATGCTAGTATAAGAAAGAGATGATGATGGTACAAGTTTGAGGAATGGGACAAAATAGTATTTATGTTCAAATCTCAGCTCTAACACATAACTTTGACCTATGACCTGTCACTTTTATTTCCAGATGATTCCATTTTTTTGCATTGCTGAAATTTGTGCTCTTGGAGTTAGAATTTAAACTATTTTTAAAGCCTTGCCCATAAGGCACCATTGGATACCAAGAACTTGAATCAATAATAATAACTGACATGTATATAGTGCTTTAATTTTCACAAAGAGCTTTAACAATATTTCCTCATTTTTCCTTATAACAACCTGGAAAGATAGGTGCTTTGTTACCTACATGTTAGAAATGAGAAAACTGAAGCAACAGAGGCTAAATGACTTGAAAGAAGTCACAGAGTTAGTAAGTGTCAGAAGCCAGATTCAAACTCAGGACTTCCTGACTTCAGATCTAACACTCTGTCCACTATACCACATGACAATCTGTTTATATTCTGTTTCTGTTGCTAACCATGAGTCTAATTTTCAGTTTTATATGAGTAAACTGGTAGATTCATCCACAGTCATAAAGCAGTGGGGTAGGTTTAGGAAATGTTCCACTCTGACTCCTAAAGGAACAGTGAGTCAAAGTAATCAAATAAGTATATCTACATATCCCAGGGAACATCCTTAGCTAAAGCAAGCCACACAAGGACAAAGACAAAAATATTAAGAGAAAAGGATCAAAAGGCATCAGGCAGAGACAAAGTTTATGAAACAGGAAGACAAGGTCTTTATGACAAAAACTATAGTGACTGGGAAGGCATGCTATAATAGAATAATTTGTCAGCAGAGAGGAAGCCTAATCAATTCAATTGTATTTAAGTAGATATTAGTCTCAATCCAATTCACAATATAATATAATATAATATTCACAACATTACATCTCATCACAGAAAATCACAATATAGTGTTCATAACAGCTTAACATGAGAATGGCCACACAGTTTTCACTACAGTGGCCACAATATTTAGAACAAAGAACAAAAAAATAATCATCTGGTTTCCCTCAGGGGGAAACCCTCCTTACTTAATCATTCAATCAATTCACAATACAATAATCAATCTTCCACTCATGGGGCAAACACTAACTTAATCAGTCACCAATCTGGATTTGCAATTACTAAATATCATTAATCACTAAGTACAGTCATTAGAAAATTACACCAACCCTCCACTCCTAGGTGTCTTCAATTTCATCATGTGTCCACACACCATAGTTCACAGGGCACAGCACATCTCAAACCCTTTACCACTTCTGTTGCCAGGAACTCAAGGATCCACCAAGCCACAAACCAACAAAGGCTTATCCCAGTCATGCTTCTTCAGTCCTTCAAGCAATTCAGCTGGCCCTATGACCCAGAAGGAATCTCAGACTTCCAGGAGGCCTAGGCAGCCCTCTCAGCCTTCCAGGTAGCCTTCACCAGATTCTGGTATCAAGAAAACTCCAACTCAGTTCTTTAGTCCAGCAGCCCAGCTCCTAGATGCTGGGACCATCCTGCTTCCTCCAACAGGAGGCACCAGGAGGAAGATTCCTGATTCTGTCTCTGTCTCTAGAACTCTTCTCATGTACACACACTGGCCTCCTGTCTCAGCCAAGCCCCTCTTGCCACATCAGCAACAGGAGACAGAACTTATGCCTTCCATACTTAGCCCTAAGTTACTAAGAGCTAAGTATCTACTAAATTGATTACCGTTACAATCATTTGAATTTAAGAAAGTATGAATATATAGAAAGAATTTTAACATGTTGAATATAATGTGTACAAAACAAATAAGTTTGGTGTATATAAAATGATGTCAATCTTTGGTTGCTTGCTAATTAAGCAGGGTACTTTACTCTCTAGATGAATTCTGAAACCCTTCTAGATCAAAATCTTTGTGCTATTCAATTTTCTGTAGCCTCAACCAAATTAAATATAAAGATATAAAAGAATGTGAACACCTCCAACATCTAATAATAGGGCCTTGTACATAGATATTTGATATTTGATAAACTGAATGGACTGTCAAAAGTAGTAATGGTAAAAATATCATTAGACCATTTCAGTAATCAAACACTTAACAATTTATGATAACTGAATGTTTATTGAATCATGTCAGTTAATTATTTAACTGCAACATTGAACAAATTAATATTCCATGATACTGAGGACCCGGGTTGTCTACTTTTGCCTGTTGGCTTGATCCATTTGTTTTGTTTATCATATTTTGTAATTATATTTCTTGTAACTTTATACATTTCCTGGTTTGAGTAAACTCATTTCTCCTTCATGCAATCAATTCATTCTGTTCCCCAGTGTTTGATATTCACTCTATGGGAGATGCTGGAAAGTCAGTCTGTATATATGAGCCTTCCTTTGTTTTTCTCTTGTTGATGATGCCATATTGTTGGTATGATTTTTAAGGGGGAAAGGGGTGGACACAGAGTTTTTCATATGATCTCAATTAACTTTTTATTGTTACTATACATTTCCTTCTGGTTGGGCATAGAATTATATTTAAAATTCATATTAAATGAATATAAGGCCAGTGTTTCAAAGGAGAAAACTACATATCAAAGATATTACATTTTTCTGTTGTTGCTCCTCAAACTCATTTCAGATAAAATGCAACTATAGGCCAAACTTATTCCAAGACTAGAAATTGTTTGGTTGATTTTATTTTCCATTTGAACTGATTTTATTGTGTATGTCTAAACTCTGTTTGAGGGAACAGAAATATCATGAAAATGTCTACTGTGAGATTTCCAGCTTAGTTGTACAAAGCCAAGAAGTCCAAGAAATTCAGATAAGACCTTGATAAGAGTTCAGAAATTTGAGAGGGATTATGATATGATGATTAGAACATCAGAAGAGATAACAGAAACCATAGGCTTTGCCTGTAGCTCTATGACCTGGAAAAGTAATTCAAGTTTCCCCTACATTATTCATTTGTGAAATGGGGTTTAATACCATTTGTTTATAAATCTCTCATCCTCCTTTTTGTCAGTTTTGCAAGATTAGAGTACTATGTATTTTTTTACAAAAATGCTATTTATTTTATTTACTTATTTAACAGAACTTGTTTCAGATTTTCTCTCTGCAGGCGTACTAGATAAGCAGTTTTGGTGGAGCTAGTTGGCCTATTCAGCAAATGAAATTAACTCATTCCAATAACCATTTAAAATGATATTTTCATTGAATTGACATATTGTTTGACTCAAATAAGAAGCTGTTTGGTTAAGGGCATATGTACTCATCTTAGAAGCAAATTCAGTTTTCACCAGTTATCATTTTCATAAAAACTGAAAAAGCAAGTCAGATTATTCTGTTTTGGGGACCTTTTTTCTTGTCTTATTTACCTTTAATAAACTTTTCTTGATTTTAATGTATATTTCAGATATTATTATAAAATTAATCATTTTTCTACACCTATTTTGATTCTATTTTTCAGGTTTTATTTTAATATTTCATATAAAACCTGACAACCTCTCTTTTATACCTTAAAAGTGACTGAATTTAATTAATTATTATTGTTATTTTAATGGAATTGAATTTAGATACAATTTTATTTGAAGAGGCTATTGAAATGCACAACTGACAGTGTTTTATGCAGGAATATTGAATCAGTGCAAGCTCCTTTCCCTTCCCTACCAAGTACCCAATTCAATTTTGTTATATAGAGAGCAGCTATTCTGTGAATCAGGCCTTGCAGTATCCTGTGACTTTCAGATGGGGCAGGCTAGCTAGCTTTAAACAGAAATGTAAATTTTCCCTGGGTTCTATACATGGTAACAAATAAAGGTATTCTGAAAAACTGATTAACAAACATCTACATGATACTTCTCATTTTACGTAACGTAAGTGGGTTGCTCTGCAGACCTCAACATAAAGCAATTTTTACACAATGTACATTTGCAGACATGAGGAAGGTAGGAAGGGGGTCACATGCCTGTGGAGTGATGAGACTTGGACAAGATTCAAGAACATTTAGGGATTGGGACAGATAAAACAGAGTAGAAGGAGGAAGTGGGGCCAGCCACTTAGAGACCAGACAAGGACACAGACAGAAGAGAATGTCATAAATAACACAACACTAAGACTAGAGTGTTGATGGTTGGGGAGAAAAGTTAATTTCACTAATAAAAATATTTTTTCATTCAAGGCAGTATGGTTAAAAATCATCAAGTTTAGCCTGTAAGACTCAGCCATCTTCTACCAAGTGTAAATCATGCAGTGATGAGAGAGACAGAGAGAGAGCAAGAAAGAGAGAGAGAGAGAGAGAGAGAGAGAGAGAGAAAGAGAGAGAGAGAGAAAGTTTAGGGAATTTTTTTACTTCCATTTGGCCTAGAAGTCTTATACCCATTAAGGATATATTCTCAGGATACTGCTATATTCTAAGGAGCAGAATTTTTCTGGATTTACAAAAATTGTCAAATATAGATGAGCTACTACAACAGAACAAGTCAATTCAACAAGCATTGAATAATCATCGACTATGAGCTTAGCAGATAGCTAGGTGGTACAGTGGATAGAGCACTGGGCTTGGGATCAGGAATATTCCATGTCTCTGAGTTCAAATACAGATACCTTTTAGCCGTGTGACCCTGGGCAAATCATTTAAACCTGTTTGCCCCAGCTCCCTCATCTGCAAAATGAACTGAAGAAAATGGCAAATCAGTCCAGTATCCTTACCAAGAAAACCCTAGATGAGGTCATAAAGAATTGGACACAGCTGAAACAATACAACAACATAAAAATGGTCATAGTACCAGGCACATAGAAAGTGCCTAAAACTGATTATTGACTGACTGAAAACAGGGATACCAAAAAAGGGGGAAAATCTGTTCTTAAGGAGCTTGTATCTAGTGAGGGAAATAACATGCAAACATTTATGTACAAACTAGGTATATATAAGACAATTTGGAAGCAATTTCAGAGGGAAGGCACTAACATTAAGAAGAATTGGTAAAAGCTTGTTATTGAGAGTGGAATTTTTAGATGGGAACTGAAGGAAATCATGAAGTCAGAATCTGTAGATGAGGCCAGAGAACTTTCCAAGTATGGAGGACTGTCAGTGAAAATGACCAGTTGGGAGATGGTGTACCTTGCATGAGGAGGCCAGTGTCATGAAGTCACAGAGAGGAATTAAATAAAAGAAGACTGCAAAATAAGGAAGGGGCAATATTAGGAATGGCTTTACAAGCCAAAGAGCAGATTTTTACATTTGAACTTATAGATGATAGAGAAATATAATAGAGTATAAAACGGGAGGGGGGCCATTGAGATAAACAGACTGGTACTTTAGGAAAATCCCTTCAACAGGTGAGTGGAGGATGAATAAGTGTAAGGAGAGACTAGAGACAGGGATACCAAACAGCAGGCTATTAGAATAGTTTAGATACAAAGGGATTCAGGCCTCCTGCCTCAGGGTGATAGCAATACCAGAGGAAAATAGATGTTATGAAGGTTTATGAAAGATGTTGTGAAGACAGAATTGAAGTCTTGGCAACAGATTGGGTGTGTCAGGAAAGGGGGAGAGTGAGAAGGCAAGGATGAACCTGAGTTGTGAACCTGACTAACTGGGTAGATGGTGGTGCTTTGAAGAATAATTGGAAAGTTAGGAAGAGGGTAGGGCTTAGGGGAAAGATAATTGGTTTAGTTTAAGACATTTGGAGTTTCAGATGTCCATGGGACATCCTTTTCTCTGCTTGAAGAACCCTTCCAGTTCTGCCATTCTATGTTCTAAAAATCTTCTCACTGTTCACTTTTGGTATTCTAAGGTCCCTTGCATCTTTGATATACTATGATTCTATAGTGAAAACACAATAGTTTAGAATTGCATTGTACTTTGTAAGGCATATATTATCTCATTTAACCCTCAAATTAATAATAAGCAGGGTAAATGTTATATAATTCCATTCAGTTCCATGCACATTTACCAAGTGGCTAGTACACACAAAGTACTGGGATGTGTGCTGGGGGTATGGAGGTAAAAACCCTTAAAGAGCTTACATTCTGTTGTTCAGAGATGGTGATAGTAAATATATATTAGATAACTATAGAAACAGGAAAATTGAGAGGTAAAACATCAATAACAACAAGGGAATCTAGAGCAGCTTCAAGGAAGAGATGTTACCTGAGCTAACCCTTTACATAGGCAACCTATAATCTCTTACATAAAACTATGTTTGTAAGAATGTGGTGCAGTATAGAGAGCACTGGGCCTGGAATCAAAAAGACCTGCATTCAAATCCAACATCGGACACTTACTAGCTTTCTGACTTTGAACAAATCATTTAACTGTTTACCTCAGTTTCCTCTTCTATAAAATGGGTTGGAGAAAGAAATGGCAAACCACTTTAGTATCTTTGCCAAGAAAACTCTAAATGGGGTCACAAAGAGTTGGTCATTACTAAAAGGTATTTAATGAAATTTAAGATCTCCATTCATACCTCCCCAGACCTCAATTCTACTCCAATTTGATTTTCCCAGAGTTTTTCTTTGAGATACCAGGATATAATTTTGAAATTTTTATCCCCTGAAGGTCATGGAAAAGTTCAAGGAGATGATGGTAAAGAAAAAGGGGAATAGAAAGATGATAAAAGTTAAAAAATCTCTCTACCTCATCAACCCAGCAGCAAATTGCTGAAGTTGCCAGTGTCCCCTGCCCAATCCTGTCACCTGCCAGAGTTTCACCTTCAGAATCATTTTAAATCACATTTGCATTGGTGGCCTTGGCCAGTTTTTGTCCCCAGTATATAAAGTCTCAGACCACAGAAGGAGAGGCCACAGTCACGATGATATAATTGGTCCAAGCTGCTCTAGATGTCTACTTCCAGAGGCCAGGACAGCAGACCGAAAGTCTTTCTAAAAGCTAAATTTTTAAAGAAAGGCAAACACGCATAGGTGGTGCAGTGACTAGAGCACTGGCCCTGGATTCAGGAGGACCTGAGTTCAAATCTGGCCTGAGACACTTAACACTTATCAGCCTTGCGACCTTGGGCAAGCCTCTTAATCCCAATTGCCACTTCAAAAAAAGAAAAAAAAAAACAGGGCAAACACACACATACACACATTTTTTTTTCTGAATCAGTTGTCAGCATACAGACCCACCAAAAACTTGTTAAAGGAAATATCAAACTACATGAAAGGGTTAAAAAAAAGGTAGGGTGGGGTGAGTATTATTTATTAATTTTTAACATGCATTTTTCTTTTAGCCAAGCATTGAGGGTAAGCACAGAAGTAATTCACATCTTGTTTCCGCTATTGAATTAACACCTTGTTTCAGTTCAAGTTTCTTTTGAGCTTTGTATCAAGTCCATTAAGAAGCAGAATATATGAACCCCATGACTTGTGAACCCTAGAACTTGTGAACACCTGGGGAGGAGCTATGAAAATATATAAAGAGACAGCTAGGAACAGCAGAACAGAGAAGAGGACTCTTGTGGTGATAAAGTCAAGAAGGAGAAAATTTGTGGTATCCCAGCATTGTTTGTCTGCTCTGTTTGTGTTGATGTTTGTTTGTGATACTTGGTACAGAAGCTCTGGGACCTTACTGGAAGCCCTGAAAGAGGATTTTCTGGTTGTATGTTTACAGAAGTCCTGGACGAGGGTATTGGAGGTCCTAGGACTTTACTGATGATTTGTGCTGACCTCTTGAAGCCTGTTTGTGGGTCGATGTTAATTTCTATGTTGATGATTTGTTCTGAGTTCTCTGACCTTGTGGGTGGGTCTGAGTTGATTTCACAGGCAGATAGTGAATTGATGATGGTGCTGGCAATGTGTATGAATATTATTGTGGCTCTGTTAATCTTTGTCTTCCCAGAAACAGGAACTGTGAAGGACTTGAGGTGGACTGGACACTGTGAGCTTCAATATGGAATGAGAACTGGACAAAGAACTGGACAAGGAGCTGAACAAGGAACTAGGAGCTACCTGGCTTTGAACCCAGGTGACAGTTGGAACTAGGACCATAAGACCATGGAAGCTGAGAGCCAGCCTTGAGTCAAGCTGAAAGAAGACTTTACTTGGATACTGTGTACTCACTGAGAAGATTATGTTTTACCGTGACCTAGGGGTGGAGAACTTTGACTTTTGTACTTTGTGATTGAATTAAGGATTTAGTGATTGACTAAATGAATGTACTTTCTCTAAAACTATGTGATCATTTAAGTGAAAACTATGTGGCCATTTTAGTGATAAGTTGTTAAGATGTGACTTGGTGAATGCTGTATTTTGATTTTCTGTGATAAGTTATAACATTATGAATGCTGTATTTTGATTTTCTATTAATGTTTTGCTCTGAGTTGTAACTGAAATAATAGAGTGTTCACTATACTATGTAATCAGAACCTTGAAAGCTGTTCACAGCAGCCATCCTCTGGAAAGCTGCTTGTGCTTGGCTTTGCAATAACAAAGACTAAAGTGAGACAATTCCTGCCTTCAAAGAGATCCTATTCTCATGGATGAAGGCACCTACAACTGGAAGGCTCTGATAGGCATAACCTATAGGCAGATATTGGCATCAACAAGTGATTGTAAGAAGAAAAAGCAATCAGAAAAATGTAATAGATGTCATCGAAACTGGTAACACCCTTCTAAATTCTGAAGCAAGCTTTAGTTTTGCAGAGTTTGGTAGATAATATTAGCAGGTTTATGTAAATGCCATTGGCTGTGAGTGTGTAGATGTTGCATATGTACGTATGCTGTCTCACATAGATTGTAGTTCATGTACACCTGCCATCTGCCTAAGGATGCATGTCTATTACATTAATTTGTATGAGTCCCAAAATCTCTTAGTAGCATGATAACAGTCATAGTTTCCTTGGATTGAAGTCTCCAGTACATTGTGAAAGGCTAAACAGAGTTCTCTCTTCTCAGCCCAGAGTCCTGGGAGTATTCATGTGGATTGTCTTTCCTTTATCTCTGTCTTTGGTATTCTTGTGTACTCACTCTTGGGATGATTGGACTCCTCAGGTGCAAGCAAAGAATACAGAAAGAAACTGAAAAAAACCTTTTACTCCAGACTCTCAACATGAAGTATTTTATCTTTCTTTTTCTCTTTCCGAAGCTGAAGCATGTCCTTCAGGAGCCCTGTGTTCACAGTAGCCTTGCAGCTCTGTGCTTCAGACAGCAGCATTGTGGAGAATTTTGTGTTCTTTTTTTTCTTTCCTTCTATCTACTGTTTTCATCACTAAGCAAGCTATCCAGTGTACACCAAAGGAAGAGTTATTCAGCTAATAGCCATGGGGTGAGCTCCATTAAACACAAGATAGTGAACATAATGAGATGACTGGTTACCTGACAAGCAAGGCAGCCAATTTCCCTTTTCAGTTAGTGATGAAGAAAAATGACCCTACTAACAATATCTGTGACAATATTTGGATGGGGCTTTGGTGGTTGCTGATCCCCAAACACAATGTAAGGATGAAGAGAAGATGGCTGTGGGTCACACTTCTGACAAGTCAATATGGTTGCCTGAGTTGTTGCTCTTGTCAATATTTAGGTATTCAATTTGGTGGGAGCTGTTCCCAGCCAGGTTCCATTCATAATGCCAAGCTTGAAGGGCTTCATGTTGATGTTGCAAATACAGCTGCTGATGAGCAACCAAACCTTGGCTTTATGCTTAAAGGTGGCTCTCAACTCAGAATTCAGGAGAGAGGGAAATAGGAAGATGAAAAAGCCTTGTAAAGAGTTAAATACTGCAAATATGTACTAGAACATGGTAACATGGTTACTCATAGCCCCAAGAGGAGCAGGAGGACTGCTACTGCTTTGGCCATCACCTCTTGGTGAATGGACCTTGTAGTTCTCTGTGTTGATTCTAGGGATGACTCTGTTCACAGCAATGAGAATGCCAGTGTTGATGTAGTTGTTTGCATGTTGTTTCCCACTTGGACTGCAGGCAACTTGGGAACAGTGTGTAATTTAAAAAGCTCTGGAGATATAATTTCTGGGAAATTTAATCATTTTATTAATAATGACAACATTTTAATAAGAGGATGATTATTCAGCTATCTCTTTTTTAAAGACCTTTAACACATATTTTAAAATATTTTTGAGTGTTGAATTGTTTCCATCCCTCCTCCCCACCCTATCCACTTCAAAGGTAAACAGTGTGATCAATTGTACATGCGCAATCAATTAAACCACTAGCCATGTTGTAAAAAAAAAAAAAGAAAAAGGAGGAAATGGGGAGACTGTGTTGCACAGTGAGTAGAACTCCAGCCCTGGAGTCAGGAGGACCTGAGTTCAAATGTGACCTCAGATACTTAACACTTGCTAGCTGTGTGACCTTGGGCAAGTCACTTAACCCCAATTGCCCTGCTCTCTTCCCTCCAAAAAGAAAAACAAAAAGCAAGAAATATAAATTGAAAAAAATAGACTTCATTCTACACTAGTTCTTTCTAAGAATATGAGAAGGATTTTTCATCATAAGTCAGAATTGTTTTCCTGGATGTGCTTATTTCACTTTGCATCAGTACATGTAAGTTTCCCCAGGTTTTACTAAAATCAACATTTCTTATAACAATAATATTTCATATTTCATATACCACAACTTGTTTAGCCATCCTACAACTGATGGACATCACTTTAATTTCTAATTCTTTGCCAGGTGGTATGCAATTAAGAAATCTCCATACCGTATGAGGAAGAAAGTGCCAAAAATAGAAAAAATATAAAGGAAGAGAACACTGATAATTGCCATTTCTTAAGAGAGTTTAACCAGTACAAGTGAATAAGAATGACTAAAAGAGTCTATAAAAATTCAGGTACCTAAGATTTGATCTACTTGCCATGCAGATAGATATGATAGCTTAGAATAAGGCTAAGCTACGGCTGGAAATTTGTAAAAATATTTTATCAAGTATAATGGCAATATAGAAACAGTTACAGAAACAGTAAAGAAGGAAAAACATTTTCAGAAATTTTGGTGAGAAATTCAAATAAGCAAAATAACCCTTAGGACATTTAAGAATAAAACTAGAATGGCAGAGATTTTTAAATAGAAATATCTGTATGAACTTTTGCAATCCTTTTGTTGATCAAATGCATCTTAGATACCTTACTTATAATCTAAAATCAGTCCTTGATGGAAGCTTGAGGAAGTAAAAATGGCAAGAAGAAAGCAAAAGAGGATAAAAAATCATCTGGATTAGACCAAGGATATAGAGAGAAGGTTCATGCTGGGTAATGCATTGATGGATTGACTTTTATGATATCTAAAAGAGTAAGAAAGATTCAGGTAAAAAAAGGTAATTCAGACCTTATAAAAAAAAAACAATTATTGACACATTCATATTTTACATATATGCAAAATGTATGGAAAAAATACCAAGGTATTACAGGAATCCTTAATGACAATTTAAGAAACAGAAAAACTTTTGCAGATCATATTCTATAATATGCAAGATGGTTGCAGAAACATAATTAACCATAAAGTATAGAATATTCCATATACTACAATTATTTTTTGTTCATAGACCATAAAATATTTTCTAATATGCTAGGAAAAAATTTGTCATCTTAAATCTCTTCTCCTATACAATGTGCTTATAGTTACACAATTAACTATACAATGTACAATATAGCAGATTCTATTGTTATTGTTCTTAGACTGTAAAATGCATTTGCTAGAGGAAATGCTAACTTAAACCTTCCCTCCTTCAAAATGTCTTCCATGCATCTGTCAGAACCATGCATATTTTATTGAAAAATGTAGCAGCAGAGATCACATTATTTGACAATGTTTTCTTCAGTATAAGAGTAATACAGGAAAATGTATACTCATCAAAAGAATTTAATACTATCAGAGTTCAGTGAAGAATTCAAAGGGAGGTATTTCTTATAAATGATGAGATGTGCCAACTGCTCCTGATTAATTTCCTGGTGGAATATTGATTGCATTGAGTACTAGAATATTTTAGGTTGCTCACAAATTCAATCTACCCATTTGCCCAAGAAAAAAAAAGTGGATGAAGGATACTTACTGTCCAGACTATCATATTCAGCTGAAGACCTGAGTTAAAATCTAACTTTTGACCCTTAATCTATTATGCTGGTTAAGTCACTTAACATCCTTGGCTTCCTCATTAGTTTTCTTTTTTCTTTTTAATTACATTTTTAACTTGCAGTATAAAACAAATATTTCAATAACATAGTATAATTAAAAGATGATTGCATATGAAACTGCAAATCTACTATGTACAGCTTACTATTCCTTTCAAATATACAACACAATTGTGCATATTTCTTATTTACCATGGAAGTTTTCTTATTTATAAAATGAAGAAGGTGAATTGGATTACCTCTAAAGCCCTACCTGCTCTAAATCTATGAATACATGATGTCTTTTCATTCTGATATTTCTATGAATCTGTCATATTGTTGTTTCTGGGGACTCTGTTGAATGAATCACAATTATCCATGCCTGTTCATTTGTCCTCCCCATAAATTCTAGACATAAGGTCCTTATCCCCACTTTTTTTTGTATGGCCAATCCATTTTGTCCAGTCATACATCTCTCAAAAGGCGTATGTCTACACTACTTTTCTTGTGCAATTCTTGGTTTACAATAAACTATAGGCTGCTCAACCCATCACTTTTTTCATTGCCTTTTGTGTGACCCTTACTTTTAACTCTCCAGAGACCATACAATTTCATGATTCAGATCCTTGCAGCATCCACAGATATGATTGTTGTGAAAAAAAAAAATTGACATTTGTTTCAGTGAGAAGCTTGGGCTCATTAAAAGTACTACATTATTTCCTGAAATCCCATACAGTCTATTTTCCTTCCTCTCCCAAATCTGGGCACACTTCTTTGCCCTTTCAAAGTTTCTACCCAAGATGTGAGTGTAAGGACCTTTGATTTGTCTGTCAATCCATGAATATTAAGAATTGATTATTTAAAAAAGTAGAAGAGAAATAGCTAATGTAACCTTTACATTTTTGTTAGTAGGATTAATTCTTAAATAAACAATGAGATGCATAATTGAAAAATAATGAAATCAATATTTTAATTATATGAAACCCAAAAAGCTTTTGCATGAAAAAAAATTAATGCAATGGAAAAGGAAAGGTGTTCTTTGCAAAAAAAAAATAATAATAATAATTGCATCATATTGTATTGTATTTCTGACAAAGGTCTGATTAGACAGATGCATAGAAAGAAATATTACATAAATGTGTACACACACATATAAATATATATATATATACATATGTGTGTGTGTATATATATATACACATATCTGTACATATACAAGCACACACAAGTGGCAGAAATATATAAGACTAAAGATCATTCTTGACTAGATAAATGGTAAAAGAATGTGAATAAATGTTCTTAAAAGCAATACGAACTACTAAAGAACACGTGAAAAATTCTCTAAACCACCAATAACATAAGGTAAAGTAATGTAAGAACTCTGAGGTTTTGTCTCACACCCCATACATTGGCAAAGATGACAAAAGATAGGAATAGTCAGTGTTGGAGAAGACGTGTGTGTGTGTGTGTGTGTGTGTGTGTGTGTGTGTGTGTGTGTGTGTGTAAAACAGGTAGAGCAATGTACTATTGCTAGAGCTGTGGATTGATCCAAACATTCTAGGAAGCAATGTGGCTTTTTATTTGCAAGGAAAGTGACTTATATGTCCATACTTTTTGACCCAGATAGTCTCTAACGGGAAGATACCCCAAGAAGGTGTAATATACAACAACAAATAATATAATTACTTTTTTTGGTAGTATTAAAAAAATGAAAACCAAGTATATAACCATCAATTGGAGAATATTTACACAAGTTGTGGCACATAAAATGTGATGGATTGCTGTCATATTGTAAGAAATTGTGAATATGGTAAGTACATAGTAACATGGGAAAATATAGACATGGTAAATATATACAATGACAACTAAATTTACATAAAAAGCAATTGAATTCAATTACTGCAAAATTTTTATCATTAAGCTTCATCTCCCAAAACATACTTCATACTGCTTCTTTACAGAGATAGTAAGGCTATGGATAGACACCACTGCATATGATGTTGTTGAGGTTTTTTTTAATACATTAGCTAATTTTACTGGAATGTTTTTGCCTTTTAAAAATTAAATTTTTTACAGAGCAGAGATGTCAAACAAGTGGTCTGTTGGTCTCAGTTGGAATTACAGTAAAATAAAATTTGAAAAAAATTAATAAAAATATTTTAGAACATATATAATGTTAATATGAGGTTTTATAATATATGTCCTGCAACTATCCTCATGTTTTAATGCTTGCTATTTCTGTTTAAATATGGCACAATTATTATAGAAGATGTTTTTCTGGAGTAAAGATTGGGAAAGGATGTTTTGCAAAAGATAGGCAATATTAAATGAATGAATGAATGAACAAAATTTTTGTTAAAGTTGTGTAAGGTATTAGATACTAAGTGAGTTGCCCAGGATCGCATAGCCAGAGTGTATAAGAAGGGAGACTGTAACCCGGGCCTTATTAGCTGTAATTGAATTTCCATGCTGTTTCTATCATAAGTAAAAGTGCATATGAAAATATATAGAAAATAAAATCCTCATTTAAGAGGCTTAATCAGAATAGCATCATTCTCAGAAAACTATCCTTCTCCACTAAAAAGGGAGAGAATCAAAGGAAGAGAGGGAGGAGGGGAGATAGGCTTTTCTACTTTAGACCTTTGTCCATTGTCCTTTGGGAACAAACATTCTCTCAGAATTGTACAAATACTGAAATTCTACTTGGGCAATTTCAATTTCTGAGTTCTTCTTATCTTCCACAGAGTAAGGGCAGTGTCAAAAATCCAACAACAATAAATGATGCATGGGTAAGCCCTACACTGATTTAATACACATTTCAGGAATCATCAATCCATTCTCATTGCTTACAAGCTGAACCATTTCAGGGATAAATATTTCAACACTCCTGACCACAGTTTTACTGAGCTCAACAATTTACCAACTTAAACGTACCAGAGCCGGAAGGTCTCAATAAGAGACCTATATAGATGTTAAAGTCTTTCACTGGAAATGGTCCTTTCCTTGAAATATAATATACACTACTTTGCCTATCACATTGCACTTTCTGGAAATCTCATTTAGTAACATTCCTCCCCACTCCTCTTTCTGGGAGCTATGTTTTGAGGGAACATCCTTTGTTGGTTCATACAGTACCCTTTTTATGTTGTGCAATAATAGAACCAAGAGCCCATTAATGCCTATATTACTTTTCACCACTCATTGCCTAACTATGGAAAACACTCAAATGCAAAGAAATTGTGGGCCTCTGATGGAATGAAGGCTGAGCACATATCTTTCGCAAAACATGTGTGTGAGCTAAGGATCTGTTTTAATAGGTTCCATTCTTTTTTAACTAACAACTAAAACTTTTTTTAAAGTTCCCTTCTTCAGAGTTCATGACTGTAACACTTGATTAACTTCTTAACTAAATATTAAATATTCTTCAAGATTGAATATTAATTTGGCAAAAGTTTATTTTAGTATTTTTAGGGGAGATAGGGGATGTCATGGATAAATATTTTAATTGTGTACTGGAATTCCCACTGTAGAAATGCTTTTCCCTGATGCAAATAAGTACCTTATCAGAAACTTGTAGGCTTAGAAAGTTACCTGAATCATTGACCCATTAAATAGATTCCCCATGGTCATACAATGATCATGATCAGAGACAGGAATTAAACTCAGATTTCCCTAAGTCTAATGATTATTCTTTCTCCATTAGCTGTCTCTTTTGTTACCATTATTTATGGGCAAACATGGATAAGAGTCACATAGAATGAGACATTATAGTGAATTGAAAGTGTGCGTTGATGTAGGAAGTCCCACACATTAATGAAATCGCTAAAAATATCAGGATAAATTATTGACTTAAATTTTATATAAACAATGATAAGGAACATATTAATGGAATAGAGAAAAAAGTGCAGGGAGTGTAGAAAATGGGGGGAAAATAAGAAATAAGAGGAGAGAGGAAAAATAAGAAGAGATAAATTCTTATCTGAGATTCTTATCAGTGGAATCAGTTAAAAATAAGATTGTTTTTTGAAGAAAGGGCTACGTAGAAACTCATAGAAACAAATGTAAAATAGATTGCCTCTGCATTATACTTTCTGTACTCTTCTAGTACTTCACCCACTATTCTCCCACATCATTACCTACAGGTGTTCAATAATCTTATACCCCTTATCTTCCACAGCCGTCTCCCAGTCTGACTTCAAGAACAGTTTTGATACTTGCTCATAAATAAATGAATGTTGATAAACTAAAGGCTAGAACAACAAATCCTTCCATATTGCTCTAACTAGAAAATTTCAGGCAATCAGAAGCAGATGGAGCTTCTATTATGGACCTGAGAACAGGAAAGTAGACATCATGGTGACAGGGAAGGATACTAATGACACCATGTACAAGTGGCCAGCCCCAATAAAACAGAATACATATACTTCAAGTACAATTCCAAAAATTATAAACATTACTCAAATATTCAGAAACTCTATAAATAAGATGTAATTTACTTATTCATGATATATAATATCACATTATATATTATATATATAAATAATATATGATATTTATTAGCTATTTACTATGTGAAAGTCCTATGATGTGCAAAAAAGTATGAGACATGGTCCCTGCTTTCAGGAATTTTGTTGTCTAGCTGACAATGCAAAGTACAGGTATTATCTAAGGGTAGCAATTCTTTCTCTAATTCTTAGATTAAGCAATATAGTCATCATTTCCATCTACCTGTGTCATGATTACATTTAACTAGTGTCCACATGGATGAAAAAAAGATCAAATTAAGTTTGAAAATACCTTAAATATAACAGTTTTTCTTGCTATGCTTGACACTAAATTGCATTTTAATGATTTCAATCCTAACATCAAATAGGAAACTAGTTGATATTAAGGGAGCATATTTTTAAATTTTAATTTAGAATAAATTTAATTTTTAATTTAGAATATATATACATGTAAATTTGAAAAAAGTCCCAATCTTATCAAATTTCGAAGATGATAATAAATATCCTTTGAGATGGTTGTGAGTTTTGATTTACTGTGTGGGGGATTGAAATTTAATCCTCATCTTTACTCTTTAAACCTTTATTCTTTGTTCCATAAAATAACAAGTAGGAGGAAATATATTCTGAAAACAGGTTTTCCCATGACAGCAATTAGGAAAAATTCTTGGTAGTATTGTGTTATAAAAGTCTAACTAGCAAATGTTTTAAATGTCTGCTATGTGCCCAACAGTATGTTACTATCAGACTCCTCTAGTACAAAGTTATATCTATCTCCTTTGAACTCTGAGAGCACTTAATTCTTTTCATTTACTTGACACATGAGTGGTGTAAGGAGGACAGTAACCTGAATGTCTCTGTAGAAACGTGGAGCAAAATGCTAGCTCTCCCCTGCCACTCCTGTATTGCTAGGTATAGCTATAGAGTAATTTGCATGACTCTCGTGATAGCTGCCAGGAAATTATGGGAATTGAAAAAAATTGCTCAACACTACCCAAATATTGGGACAACTATGTGGCACAGTGAATAGAGTACTGTGTCAGGAGAAGCTGAGTTCAAATCTGCTCTCAGACACTTAAAATTTCCTAGCTGTGTGACCTTAACCCCAATTGCCCTGCCCTCCTCTTTCCAAAAAATAAAAAAAATCACTACCAAAATATTGAATGGGATTGGGGGAACACTGAGTGAAATTCCTGCTGAATGAGGATAGGATTGACAAAAAAGAAAGGCGTCAATTGAAAGGTTTTCTATGCTAGTTGGGTACATCTACAGCTTGATATTTGACTATAATGAGGAAATGTCATTCAACTCCTTTCATGCCCTAATAACAGAATCATGCATCTAATGCCTTACTTCACAACACTAGAGTTGTGGAGTTATATTGACTACCTCTGCTTTGTATTCTTGAAGCTACACACAGACATCTGTCTTCTTTACATTTCTATAGGGATAGCAAATTTTGAACAAGTTTAAATGAAAATTCTCACTCTCTCACCCTTTCGTCCCCTATTCTCCCAAAAAACCAGTTAGCCTGAAAGTCATTGAAAGTCACAGGACATGAATTGTGCATAGTATACAAGATATTTGAAAATTAGCAAGCAAGACTGTCAATTTTATAAAATGGATACAAAGCTTAGACAGTTGGAGGTAACAATTTTGGAGACCCATGACAATCTCAAAGAACACCTCTGAATAGAATGAGGAAAGAGAAAAATAGAGAACTATATTATGCACACACACACAATAGAGTTGGTAAATGCTTGATATGTATAAAGAATGCATAACATACACATCAAAAGATGACTTATGAGGTCATTATCAATTTTTAAAAGATTATATAATGCCATGTTCAGATTTCAAAGATAAAACATACAGATAAGATTTTAAAAGATTTTCTCATATGTCCCAAGAGTGCATTTGGGATCCTTGCCATGGAGCCATATTACATGAAAAAAAAATTAAAACAAATTAATAAGGACCTTGTGGTGCTCCTGGGAATGAAGTTCCATCCATGGATGAAAGGTTAATGTAGTTCACATCAAAGTCTATATAATAACACGTAGTATTTTGACTATTTCTAAATATCAAACTCACTCTCAAAGAAAAATTTGCATCAACCTGCTCCAAACCATATTGATGCTATTAAGAGAATATCTCACAATATTTCAAGTAAAACGAAAAGAAAAGAAAACATTCATAAGTCTTCTAGAACACTTGAAAGAATCATTCAAAGGATTATCCAACTTTACTAAAGAATGAGATTAATTCGTATATAGGTTCTGATAGAATTTATCAAAAATTAGTCATGACACAGGTGATTGGAAGTGAACAATCCTAGCCTTAGATTTGCCTCCTTTTGGTAAATAGCTGGAGGACTACAGGGGCAAAATGTTGTAAACACTGTCAGATATGGTTGCTGCATCAGTTTTTTTTTTCCTTAACTATGTTTTCCATTCATAAGGCAGAGATTTATGAAAAAAAGGTTTATTGAAGTATAAACAGGAAAAGACAATAATTGATAAACAAAGAAAGCAAAAAAACCAAATATCTCTAATGCCTTTTGATATCACAGTATACATACATACATATATTATGCACATATACATATGTGTATATTTACCGGTATATGTATGTTCATATAATATATACACATAACAATTTGCTAAACACAGATTTTCCATTCCTTAGTGTCCTTTCTATGGATGCTTGGTCAATAGAAAGTGTCTGCCCACAGGCAGGGAGTCATTACTCAGTTTTGCAACTTCTTTTGGTCCTTGATTATGAAGAAACCTCTGCAGAGGATATGGGGACCACACAGAGAAGCAGATGAGAAAAATGGGGAATCTTATAGTTCTGACAAAGTTTCAGGACGTAGATAAGTAATGATCATGTGTGGCTAGCCCTGCAAGCATGAGTAGAGAATATTGGAGACACATTAGAACAGAAAAATTTTCTGGCTGTTTAGGACTATTATCTAGCTAGCTTTTTTTCCTAAAATATTGAACTATGTCTCCAGGAACTGTTGACTGTTATACTCCCCTTGAAATTTCTTCCTTGTGACTCCTAGTCACGTTTACAGGAAATTTATGGTACCCAAATGTACATAAAAGAGTCTACCCACTTGGTGAAGCCTCTAAGACTTGGTGGATGCCTTGATATTACCTGTGTCACTACATACTGTCCTGCTGACAAGATACATTCTATAAGGAGGCAAAAGAAGCCATGTATGCTGAAGGTAAGTGCTTCTGTATTATCCTTGCTAATATCCTTTCTATCTTGTTTAGAAACTGTGGCACACTCATAAAGACATACACACAGAGTAATAGAAAATAGGCAAAAGAATCTACTAAAAAAAAACTACTTAAAAAGTAGATTTGGCTAAATCGAAAAAGAAGTACAAAAGTTCATTAAAGAATACAAGAATACGATTCTTTTTTTTTTTTTTACTTTTTTGTTTGGAGAGGGGAAGGTAGGGCAATTGGGGTTAAGTGACTTGCCCAAGGTCATACAGCTAGTTTTGTGTTAAGTGTCTGAGGCCACATTTGAACTCAGGCAGTCCTGACTCCAGGGCTGGTGCTCTATTCACTGCACCACCCAAATATAATTCTTTAAAAATTAGAATTGTAGCAAATGGAAGCTAATGATTCCTGGAAAGTAGATCTAAGAGAGGTAATTTAAGCATTATTGGACTACCTGAGTATGTTCACAAATGAGGCAAAAAGTAAAATTGTATCTTGCCAAGTATGTTTCCTCATGTGAATTTTGAGGAGGTTAAAGTCCACTTTTGCCTCATTTGGTCTTTAACACATTAAAATGTCTTCTGTGAAAGCCACATAATATTCATTAGATGAAACTAGGTGGTACAGTAACTAGCAAGCTAATCCTAGAGTCAGGAAAAGCTGAAATCAAAACCGGTTTTAGAAACTTACTAGCTCTGTGACTCTGAACAAGTCACTTCATCTCTGTTCGCCCAGTTTCCACAGCAACAAATTAAGGATAAATGCTCCCAAAATTGTTGTGAAGACCAAACAAGTTAAGATTTATAAATCAAGTGATCACCACTTTTCCACAAGATTGAAATCAGTCTATGATTCAGAAAACATGAAATTCAAAGGCAGAGCCAAGACAGTGGAGTAAAGGGATGGATTCACTTTAGCTTTCTAAGTGTTGTCTGCCACCATCACCTCCATTTTTCCATCTGCTGTAAAAGCTCTTTCGCACTTCTTAAATATGAGATGTTCTACTTCATTATACCTTTACCTTCCCTTCTACTCTCCTGTATCTCTTTTTCTCACCCTGTATTTCTTTTGGAGGATCATCCCATCATAATCACTTCACACCAGTGAACTCTGTCTATATATACTTCACCTAACTACCCTAATAATGACAAAGATTTTAGGAGTTACAAGTATCATCTTTCCATTTAGAAATGTAAACAGTTTAACATTTTTGAATCACTTGTGATTTATCTTTCTTGTTTACCTTTTTATGCTTCTCTTGAATTTTGTATTTGAAAGTAATATATTTGGTTCAGCTTTGGTCTTTTCAACAAGAATGATTGAAATTCCTCTATTTTATTATATGTCAATCTTCCCCCTTGTATTATGCTCAACTTGCTGATCAGGTGATTCTTGGTTGGCATCCCAGCTCCTTTGCCCTCTGGAATATTATATTCAAAGACCTCTAGTCCTTTAATGTAGAAGCTACTAAATTTTGTCTGTGACTCCATGATATTTTAATGTTTCTTCCTTGCTGCTTGCAATATTTTCTCCTCAACCTGGGAGCTATAGAGTTTGGCTATAATATGCCTGTGCTCTCTTTCAGGAGATAGTAGCTCAAAGAGAGAGTAATATACATATTCACCTGGGTATAGAAATCTATCTTACTCTACAAGAAAATAGGAGAGAAAAGGGATGAGAGATTATGGAAAGGGGGGCAGTGCATTGAGGGAGGCAATGATCAGAAATCAAAAAAATTAAAGAAGGGAATAGTTAAAGGAAAGAGTGAAAAATATAAACTAGGGAAAATAGCAGAATGGAGGGAACTACACTTAGTAATCATAACTGTGAATATAAATATAAAACAGAAGCGAATGTCAGAGGGGGCTCCTGAATAGTTTACCTATCATATCTATTGATTAGGGAAGAATTTATGACCAAATAAGAGATAGTGTTTTGAAATTTAAAAATGGAAAATGTTGATTGTATCAGTTTTTTGTTTTATTTTTAAGTTTTGCCCAAGCAAAACCAATGTAACCAAGATTAGAAGGGAAGCAAAAAACTGGGGAAAATTTCATAGCAAGTTTCTCTGATCAAGACCTCCTTTCTCAAATATATAAAGAAATTAGCCAAATTCATAAGAATGCAAGTTCTTCCTCAATTGATAAATGGTCAAAGGATATGAACAGGAAATTTTTCATTGAAGAAATCAAAACTATCTATAGTCATATAAAAATGCTCTAAATTCCCATTGATTAGAAAAATGCAAATTAAAACAATTTTAAAGTATGACCTATCAGTTTGACTCATTGACAGAAATGGAAAACAACAAATGTTGAAGAGGATGTAGGAAAATTGGGAGAATATGTACCATTGGTTGAGTTGTAGACTGAGTCAACCTTTCTGGAGAGCAATTTGGGGCTATATACAAAGAGCTATAAAACTCTATATGCCCTTTGACCTGGAAATTCCCCTACTACTCAGTTGACAATCCAAAGAGATTTTTAAAAGCAAGGAAAAGGACCTACGTGTACTAAAAATACTTATACTGATCATATAGTGGTAGCAAAAAATTGGAAGTTGAGAGTCTTCCTGTCAACTGGGAATGGCTGAACAAGTGAATGCCAAGACAATATTCACAGTGCCAGCAGAGACTGTGAATATGCTGGTGTAGTTCTGAATCACAAAATATAATAGGGTCTCCATATAGAAGACAGAAGCAAAACATTTATTCATGCACCAGAAAGCCAAATTCCAACACCAGAAAACAAAATACATCATAGCAACAAAAAGATACATTTTATTTATGCAGAAAACACATGATCCCAAAGTCTTCTCCTTGCTCAGGCCTTCCCACAAACCAACACTCACAATCCTAGCAGTCTGCTTGCCTACATCCTCTACTGTCTCCATTCTAACTACTCTGACTCATTTCCTTCTCCATCCCTTCCTGCTCCACCCCTTCAGTAAACTCCTCCCACCACAGGCTCCATGTGATTACATTCAACCTATTAAGGGGCAGGGAATATCTTCAAATTCCTTTAGGCCTACTAAGAGGCAGGGAAAATCTTCAAATTCCCATTATCATCACCACAAGTTATGCTGTTTGAATATGATGTAATACTATTGTGTTATAAAAAAAGATAAGCTGTGAAATCAGAAAAACTCTACTTCCTGAGTAAAAATCTGCCCTCAGACCCTTACTTCCTGTGTGACCCTGGGCAAGGTACTTAACCCTATCTGCCTTAGTTTCCTCATCTGCAAAATCACCTGAAGAAGTAAATGGCAAACTACTGCAGTATCTTTGGCAAGAAAATCCTAAATGGAGTCAGAAGAGTCAGACACAATTGAAACGACTGAACAATAACCAAATTTTAGAAAACCTGGACAGACTTACATGAACTGATACAAAGGGAATTGAGCAGAAGCAGGAGAATTTTGTACACAGTAACTTCAATATTGTACAACAATGAAGTGTGAATGACTAGATTTTCTCAATGATACAATGATCCAAGACAATTCTAAAGGACTTATGGTGAAAATTGCTATCTACCTCCACAGCAAGAATTCATGGACATCTGAATGCAGATTGAAGCATACTTTTAAAATCTTTTTTTCATTTCCTTTGTTTGTTTGCTTTCTTTCACAACACAGTTGATTTTGTAATGTGTTTTCCCTTATTTCACCTGTATAACCTATATCAAATTGCTTGTATTTTCAAAGAGAGGGAAGGGGCAGAAGAGAGAGAATTTCAAACTCAAAATTAAAAAAAAATATATAACGTAAAAAATTGTTTTTTGTTTGTAATTAAAAACAAACTATTTTTTAAATGGACCTTAAGTTAGTTCTGGAGGAGGAGGGATTGTTGTATATTGTTCAGTGTATGTTATAGACTTACACCAACATTTCTGGAAGAAAACGATTGTCTAGGATAAAGAGCAGAACTTAAACTAATCTTTAAAGAAGATACAATCAACCAGCACATTCAGAGAGTCATGTTTTTACTTGTCTTCCCAACAGCAATCACTTTCCTGTTTAAACTGCCATCTCCTTAATTTATTAAGGTCATTACTGCTTGTCAGTAAAAGATAATGTGCTGGAATTCTTTAAGTAAGTGTGAATTGTAAAGCCTTACATTTCCTACCAGGGGACCAGCCTCAGTCAGTATTTTCTCAGAATGACAGTTGTCAGCAAGATACAAAGTCTTACTTAATCTACCACATTATTTCCCTTCATCAGGTGAACAAAACAGGATCTTAATTGATATATCTATTAGGAGTCGGCCCATGTTTACTTTCATTAGATATTAGTGTCATTCTGTATTGAGCAGTAACCTATACATGTCTAGGTTGCAGATCGAGGGACAAGATTGACAGGAACCTCAGATATACTTCACAGCCCAGGACCAAATAAGGAAAACTTTGATTTTTGGCATCCACAATTTCACTCTTGCTTTTTTTTGCAGGTGTTCCATTGCATTCAAATTTTGTGGTGTACGTGTATTTTCGGTGTAGACATAATTACTGATTTTGTGCTATTGAAAGAGCATGCACATGCACACACACACGTACAAATATAAACACAAAATATAATTAAGATTCCTGTTTTACAGTGTTAAAGATGATATTTTATGATTTTTATTTTAGGTGTGAAGTTACACATTGTACTGGTTTAAAAAGCTAAATGTAAAAGAAACTTGTAGTCCCACAGTGCTAATAAATAAAGGATAATCTTCATACTTTTCACACTGGAATATAACTCTCTTTGTGCATTGCATCCTACTTTGTTTCAGGTCTCAAAACATAGAAATCTTTTTATCTAGTATATTCCTGAGTCTTTCCATGACAGCCCATCAGCTCTTACTTTGCCTTGGAATTTCCCTCTTTTCCTTAGTTTTATATACATGCATGAACATGAACATAATAAATATCCCCCAAAGATGACAGAGAATACCAATAATCATTGATGTTTATATAGGTTTGCAAAAAAAAATACATATTACATCTCAATATATTATACTATGTGATTCTCAAAACATTCCCATAAAATGAATACTATAGGTATTATTATTATTAGTCTCACTTTACAAAAGAGAATCTTGATCAGTGGAATTTGGCTAGGGAACATTTGACTAGAACTCTATCTTAACCCAGATCCTCCTGACTCCAAAGCCAGGGTTCTCTCATATCCATTGTTTCCAAAATGTAATTCTCTGCATTGTTGAAGTCAATGAGAACATATTCTATGATTTTAATGTATGTGATGCCGAACTATTTGGGGCAAAAGTTCAGCCAATCTTCTGAAAAAGAAATATTTTTAAGGATTTGCCAATTACTTGGAAACATCTTGAGAACTTAGAAATATATTTTACAGTCCATATTCATAGGTGGAATTATCCAGCACTCCAACTCTTCCCCACCACCTCCAAAAAATAAATACTTTGTAATATGGGAGAAAAAAAATAATTACTCCATGGTCTTCATCTATATGATATCCAAACTTAAAGGTGAAAAATATGCAACATACAATCACTCTTCCACTCAGTTTTAGAAAAAAAAACATACAACAAAACATCTATTTAGAAGCATATGGAGAATGTTTCACTTTTCATGTGAATATATGTAACTCTGTGGATAAACTCTGCCCTTCTTTGGTGCATCACCTCAGACATAATGAGTTCCTTTGAGGAAAGAGATGGTGTCCTTTAACCTAATTATGTACAGTGAATGGTTAGCAAAGCTTACTGGCCTTAACAAGCTAAGAAAATAAAAGACTTAAAAGCAAATGAAGTCGCCTATAGTTTAAAATTGAAATCTCTACCAATATGTGATTGTGTGTCACATGAAATGTACACCAAAAAACTTCACAAAGCCATCTAAGAGAAACAAGTCAATGCTTGAAGAATAAAAGCAGAGGCAATTGTTAAGTCTTACTTGTTGGAGCTGGAATCAAAAAGACCTGGGTTCATATTTTGCCTCATGTACTTACTAGCAGTGTGATTCTGGACAAGTCACCTAACCTTTCTGTACCTCAATATTTCAATACATGTATATGTATACATGTGTGTTTGTGTGAGTGTGTGTGTATATATGTATCCTTGTGTGAATAGTGTGTATACCTATTTGCATGTATATGTGACACAGGCATATATATATGTATGAATGCACATATGAATATACATTTATGTATGAGTTTTAGATTTGATTATTTCTAAAACCTTTTCCCTTTTAAGTCTGTGAATCCATGCATTATCTTATGGTATTCTACATACACGTTTAAAAACATATTTGAGCAAAGAATTTGAACGGGTGTTAACAGGTCAGGTATGGTGTTTGCCTCGGTTGAGTAAATAGCTCCTCCTTCCATGTTGTTTCTCTTTAAATTTTATTACAATGATTTTGACATTCATCTGAAGGGGTCATGCTTCCTAATGGGTAGAAATAACACAGATTTGTTTTTAGCTCCATTTGAGACCTCTGCTGAGAACAGATGGCAAAGTGTGTATGGAAAAACAGAGGTTCTGTTTTCAGCAAGACATTCCTCAAAGACCCTTTAAAGCTGTCTGAGGAGAACAGATTTATATGACAGGTTCACTCAACTCCTCTATCCAGTTAGTCAATCATAACCAACATATTGACCTGCATAGGGGGAAAGAGAGAAAAAAAAAATCTAATAGTAACAGGTTGTAGTAAAGGGCCAAAGTTCATAAACCAAGAGAAAGAAATTGGCAGTGAACAAGGGACAAAGACTAAGAAAAAAAGGAATAGACTGGACCTAATATAAAACTATGTCTTTATCTCTATCTATCTATCTATCTATCTGTCTGTGTGTCTGTCTGTCTATCAATATGTGTGTATATACAAGCATTAAAGAGGACATGAATGAAAGGAAACAGAGTCATTCTTATGATCTAATAATTGACATATAAAGGACATTTTAATGTTTTGGTAAAGTGCTTTAGTTTCTTTATTAAGAAGGCAGGGGATTGTATTCAAATATCACTTCTGATGATTACTCTCTGTGTGACCTTAGGCAAATCACTGAATCTCCCAGGACCTGAATTTTATCATTTATAAAATAAATTGTGTTAGACTTCTAGGTTTTCCTTTTTATTTAATTTTGTCATCTACATAACAACCCTGTGAGGTAGGGACTTCACATATTACTGTCCTCATTTCCAGATAAGAAAACTGATAAAAGTTTAGCAACTTGCTCAGAGGCACACAGCTATTGAGTGTCTTAAGGAAGGATTTGAACCTAGGTTTTCCCAACTCTGACTCCAGCTCTATTTATTATTCCATCCTTCCTCTTGTAGTTCACTGAACTTGAATTACAGTGCAGTTAGCCAAGTGTACTCTTCCTTTTGGTTCTTTAGCTGTTATTGTTTCCACAATTTATAGCTGTTCAGCAATCATATGAAGGCAAACCAAGAAGACAAGCTTTATACATACATATCTACATTTTCTATTCATCATCTATTACCATCAAACATTTAATTATTATAATGTGTAATGTTAGTACATTTTAAAAAATGTCTTGCAAAATAATAAACTTATAAACATAGTACAGGTTAGAGCTATTTATTATTATAGTCTGCCCTGCTGAGTTCCTGTAGTCTTCCATTCATTCTTTTCTACAGTATTTGTTCTTAGCCCTTTTGCTAATATTTTTTCATACCAAAAGTGCCCAGGTAAACTTTATAGGATTTTCATGTTCTGAGTTGGCATGAACACAAGAAACCTGAGAAAATATATACATGATACCCACTAGTAGTGAGATGAACTTTCAATTTGCAGTATAGAATTAAAAATAGTTGTAATAGTAATGTAATTTGATCCTTTTGTATTGGCAAAGCTAACAGGTACTTAGCACTTATTAATTAATCAAGCCTCCATTAAAGAAACAGAAGGTATGAACCCCTGTTGTTGACATAACAGGAAGGGATTGAAACAGGAAATAGCTGAAAAAGGAGGTAGCTAATGCTGTGTGTATATATAAGGAGAAGCTCTTGCTGGGTCAGACAGATCATCTTGGAGACAGGGTCTGGAGGCTGAGGAAGAGAGTCTCAGGCTGGAGAGAATGATTTTTATTTTGAGAATGTGGATGAAGTGATTTTGATTCTGGGAACCAGCTGAAACTTCTACTGAGTCTGAGGGCCAGCTGGAGCTGCAGAAAACTGAGGAATCATGATTGTGGTGCAAGTATTTTGTCTGTTTGTGGTTTTGTTAAACCTTGACTTCCCAAGATCAGAAACTGAGAAGGATTTAAGGTGGACTGGACAATGTGAGCTTCAGTGTGGAAGAGGAAGAGGAAGCTGGACAAGGAACTGGGAGGTGCCTGCCTTTGAACACAGATGACAGTTTGGTGAATCCAAGAAGGAGCTGTGACCATGGAAGGGGATCTAGGGAATCTGAGGGCCTACCCCAAGTCAAGCCAAAAGAAGACTTTACTTGGATATTGTGTACTGACTGAGAAGATTGTGTTTTACTTGTGTCTGAGGGGTGGATGGCCTGTGTATTTTCTGATAATTGAATAGTGAATGATCACTGAATAGTGACTGATTTGTAACTTAGTGTGCCCCACGAGAGGAGAACTTTGACTTTTGTATTTTGTATTTTGTGACCCTCCTTAAGGATGATTAATTTATTGAATTGATTAAATAATTGAGTTACTAAGTGATTGATTGACTAAATGACTGTACTTTGTTCAAAACTATGTGACAACTGTGGTGAAAACTATGTGGCCGTTCTAGTGATAAGTTGTTGTGAATGTTGTATTTTGATTTTCTGTGATAAGTTGTAATGTTGTATATGCTGTATCTTTATTTTCTGTGAATGTTTTGCTCTGATTTTTTATTGAATAAATAGTGTTTACTGTGCTATGTAATCAGAACCTTGAAAGCCATTCATAGTAGCATTCTTCTGGAAAGCTGCTCCTGCTTAGCTTTACAATAGTATACAGAACAATATTATTAAAAGAATGGAAATCAAGTGGAAATCATAGAACGACTATGCACTTGTATCAAAGATTTATGTAAATCCCAAGAATCACTAAAATTTCAAAGTATGAGAGCTCAAAGAGTAGAGGTCCTTCCCACAAGTCCTATCTTTGCTACCTACATCCCAAAGGAGGAAGGAGAACTTGAATGATCTTTCCAGCCACTCTTCCATTCCCTTATTCTACTTCCAACTGTTATTCATAGCCCTACCAAGAAGTCCTCAGGTTCTCAATCCTGTTCTCAATAAAGTCTTCTTATCTTTTAATATCATCTCTTTGATGCCATGTTCATTCTTGAAGAACCAGTTAAACCCATAACTATATCACTATACCTTTACATTTGAGATCTTCTCTGTCTCCTTCTCTCTCTCTCTGTCTCTCTCTCTCCACATAAATATGTTCATACACATATCTATGAATATATACATATATATGTATATTTTATATTGTGGGTATACATTTATATATATATATGAACATAAATACACATATATTCTGATAAATGTATTGCATATATAAAGACAGAGACAGACAGACAGACAGACAGACAAATAGATAGATATATAGATAGATAGATAGATAGATAGATAGATAGATAGATAGATAGATATTTCCCTCCCCTTTCAAATCACTCAAGTAAGAAATGGAGGCAGCATATAATTGGTGATTTGGAGTTGCAAAGAGCTGCATTAAGTTTTTCATCTATTAGGAAATACTTATGTAACTCTGAGAAAATCAAGTCAACAATCATTTATTTGCACACACACATATGTACAAATGTATGTTTGCATAAACACAACTTATTCATATGGGAAAAAGGGTATATAAAATTGGAAATGTTTTGGCAAATATTAAATAGATACTTATAACTGTTTTTGGTAAACATTTATTAAAACCTAACCTCTCAAACTCTATTTTCTCATTGATAAAATCAGCATCACCATAATACCTGTAACACAAAGTTCTCATGAGGTTCAAATGAGATAAAAGTATGTAGTGAACTTTGCAATCTTTCCAAAGATGTGGGCTGGGAAAGATGAAAGGGACAGATATCTCAGCACTCACTATATTTCTTTCTGAGATCCTAGAATAGTATAGGTATGAGATGTCTAGTAACTATTTGTTAAGTTGAATAGAAGAGAGTTAAGTGGTTATGCAAGTGTCTTACAGTCATAGTATCCAGGAACAGAAAAGGGAGAGAAGGTTGGATGTACTGGCATCTGGAAAGCAGACTGTCTGGCAAGGATAAGAAAGGCATATGCAACATTGCCAAATGGTTCAATCTTTCAGTGTCTGTGCATCCAAGAGAGCAGTAGATGAAAACCTGTCCCTTTCTTATTCTCATTTTGAAACTAGGAAACTGTTTCTTGTCCTCCATTTGATAATGCTCCAAATTAACTGTCAAAAATATGGGAAATCTGTGAAAACTACATTTTCATTTAAATAATTTTAGAAAGCCAATACTTAACCAGAGCCAGCTGTATCCTCAAGTCCCAATCATTATTATGGACTTATTCTTTGAGTAATTTGATTGCTGTAATGTGGTTTAATTTTCAACATTCTAAATATCTTATAACATATAAATGGAAAGTCTGACCAGGAAAGAAAGGACAAAAGAAAGAAAGAGAGAGAGAGAGAGAGAGAGAGAGAGAGAGAGAGAGAGAGAGAGTGAGAGAGAGACAGAGACAGAGACAGAGACAGAGACAGAGACAGAGACAGAGACAGAGAGACAGAGAGAGAGAGAGAGAGAGAGACAGAGAGAGAGAGACAGAAGGGGAGCAAAGAAACAGCAATAAAGAGGGAGAGATTAGCATAGGAAGGTTAGGAGAGAGTTTGTTGCTTTTTTTGTTTCTGTCTGAATATTTCCTCCATTTCAGAGTTCTAGGTTTTGGAGTATTTTGACTTCCTGTAATTTCCTTGTGTACTCAGACCATGTCTTTTTTAGTTCCAATTCAACATCAGACATATTTTCATAGAACAGACATCATATTAGTGAATTTGTGTATTTTTTTGTGTTTTTATTTGGAGGGGGGAGACCTATTTCATTCAAATAGAGAATTATTTGCTACTTACTCCATAAATTCCATCCTCCAATGCAGTTATAGAACAACAATCCCTCTGCAATTCATAGAGAGTTACCTGTGGGGACTCAGAGTGTTAATCAATCAATCAATTATTAAGAATTTTTAAAAAAATCTTCTTTCATATGTTAGGTACTGAGGATACCCACAAAGAGAAATATCACTTGCTCTCATAAAGCTTATCCTCTGTTAGTACGTAAACAAAAAACAAATAGAATTAATACAAGGTAGTTAGAGAAGGAGTGCATAAAATTGTCAAGAGACTGTTAGAAGAGCTTCATGTAATCATATAGGTTCCCAAAGTGGGAGATACTGTCCCCTGGCGGGCACTAGAATGATCCAGGGGAATGGTGAAGCCATCAGGTGCAATTGGGGGGGGGGGGAGGGGAATTGAAAAAAATAAAGGGGCTGGGTGGAAGCATAAGAAAAGAAGATAATTTTGAAAACATATGTTTGTACATGTTTCAACTGTTGTGCAACAGAGCTAAAAATTCTTAGTGATTATGTTATTTTGCAAACAAACATACGAAATGTGAGTTATAACTCATCTATGGTCAAGTCACTGACAGACCTTAACAAGCAAGTGTTAGCAGGCATGTTATGCTTTGTTGGGAAGTCCAGCATACATCAGCAGGAATATGTATGCATGTAATGAATTGTTTACAATATGATAATATATGCTTACATGATGCAATATTGCATTATCCAAATTTTTCAATGAAGAAAAGACAAATTTACAACAAATTATTAAATTAGGATGCATCTTTTTTATTTTTTTAATGGAGCAAATTTTTTTAAAAAAATTAAAGAAAGTAGATTTCCAGTGGGGCACTGAGTAATTTTTTTTTAAGGGAGCAATAAGTCAAATAAATTTGGAACCTCTGATATAGAAGATGATATTTAACCTGAATCTTAAATAAAGGGAAAGAGGTGGAGGTAAGAAGGGGCTTCATTGTGATAGAAATGACAAGTATTGGTGGCAGAACTTGAAGCCACATTTGCCTGGATTCCATTATTCCATGCTACCTCTATTGTTCCTATGGGAAGGTCATGTTTGGGATTGAAAATTGAAAAAGAGAAGTGGCCCATTTGGATTTAAGTTGGCGAATGAATGACTGCAGGGGGAGGCGCTTTTGCAATTAAATCTGTCTTACCAATTCTACCATTTGTTTTCAGTTTGTTTCAAAAGCTTAGCAGTCAACTAAGTATATTGGTTTGCCTTTTCACTTAAAAAAACACACTCCTACAGACCTTCTATTTACACTGTTCACCCAACATTACCTATAGGTGTGGTGACACTGAGAAACAGCATAGGGGTAGGAATGTCACTGAGTGATAACAACTGTTTCTCCAAACTTGACAAGTTCAGCATTGCTTATATATGCTCTATACACATAAAAACACCAAAAGAAGTCCTCCACAGAAATGAAAACAAACAAAAATAAATCCTAATAAATGTTGACCTGACTTCAGGATGATAATCATATTCATATTTTTCCTGGTGATCGATTATATGGTAATAAACCAAATCAGAGAACATAGAATTCTCATTTTGAGGAGTCATGATATGGTAAGTACACACATATTTAAAAAATAACATTTAATTGATTGATTAAATATATTAACAAGAAATAATTTAAAAGGATAATTAGATTTTTTTGCAACAGGAGAAAGGGAAAAAAAAATAATAGGAGGAGATATCCAAGAAATTTAATGCAATTCTAGACTGGCATAGTGTTGAGGTCTAGGAAAGTGATTGATGGTCTTGGTTTTCTCTTTCCTAGTCAGACCACATCTGGATGGTATTCAGATCTGCATGCCACATTGTAGGAAGGATAATAAATAAATTGAAGTGAATGGAGAAGAGAGCCACTAGAATAGCAAAGGATGCTGAGCTCATGCCATTTAAGAATCGATTGAAGAAAATGGAGATGCTTAGCTTAGAGAAGAGGAGACTCTGGGAGGTCATGATAGCTGTCTTTGAGTATTTGAAAGGCTGTCTCTCATTTGGGTGAGAGATTAAATGTGTTTTGTTTTGTTTTTGCTCCATGGGACAGAAGTAGAATCAATGAATGGAAGCTGCTGAGGTAGATTCCTGTTTGATATAATGAAAAACGTCCTAATAATTAGAACTTTCTGGAAGTCAAATGGATTGGCCCTGAAGGAAGTGGGTCTTCAGTCACTGAATGAAAATTTGTTGTGTGTGATGTAAATGGGATGCTTATTAATATTGAGATTGTTCTAGATAATCTCTGAAATTCCTTCCAATTCTGATAATCTGTGAACATAGAGTAGCGGTCAGGAGGTATCTGTTGCAGTCACAGCCATGCCATTCCCTATGGTCTGAGACAAATTACTTCACTTCCCTGTGTTTCTGTTTCCTTGTCTGTTATATAAAAAGTTGGATTAGGTAAAGCGAAAGGTGCCTTACAGGCAGGTGTGTACTAGAGTCAGGTCAAAACTGGTTCAAATTATTAAGTTTTCAGTGTGTACATTTATACCTTGAAAATCAAGAAACCCTTTAAAATGACTATTGATTTGTGGATTGTCTGGATCTAAGAAAGTAATGGAGAAAATCTTAATAAGGCAGATTAAACTTAAAAGTGTGTCACAAATACATTTTTTTTTTGGAGTGAGTTGTTAGATATTTATCATCTTACTCCTACTTACAGGTTTAAAATTCTGTGATTTTCGATGAAGTTTTATAGATGGTTGAGACAAAGATGAATCAAAGTATAGCAACTATGAAAAGAACCAACAAGGGAGGAAAACAACAGTGAGAAAGTCTATAGGATCATTTTGGCACCGACAGTGTCAAACAAAGCCAGTATTGCAATCAGAGAATTTTGGAGCTGAACTAGACTGTGGGAAACAACTAACCATCATCTTTACTTAAAAAAGAAAAGCATTGATGCTAGAGATGAGATATCACTTAAATGAGATTACACAATTAGTTGGTGGTCCAAGCAGCTCTAGAACACAAATGTCTTTCTAATACAGCATACTTCTATGTTATCAATTTTGCTTAAAAGTTTAACATGAATACTACAGATATGGTCTCACGAGCCCATCGTGTAGGGGGACTGTTGCACCTCATGAGCTGTACTTCCTAATATATAATTGGCTCCATTAAGATTTCAAAGAAAATATCTTAATCTTGGACTCCATTAATATTATTACTCATGATACCCATTTGAATTCATTTTTTTAAAGCTACCTTCTTCACCAATGTAGCTTTTAAGATCTTTAACAGAGATACCTTTTCTCATCATTCTGCTTTCCCTGAACTGATAGCCTACTTTCTGGATCAGCATCCCCCTTCAACTTCTCTCTGTTCCCATTAACCTTAAATTGTATCAAAACTGAAAGGGGAGAGGAAACTAATTGAGTACTCACCATATGACCATTCAAGCAAAATAAAATCAACCAAGCAGATGGAATCATGTAGAAAATGACAGAGGAATTATCAAATAGCACACAGCTAAAAAAAAAAAAATCTTTTAAAATACTTTTTTTTTCTTTGTAGTCCACTGAGTCTTATAAATAGGTTTCACTGTATTTAAATTACTAGGTAATCTGCTTCCCATATCTGTCTGTGAAAGACCAGACCTAATAAGACTACATGTGGTATGTCCTGCTCATAATAATATTAACTGGAATGAATCTGAAAGCAGGTGAGAATTTAGATCAGTGTCAGAGAAAAAAAAAACAAAACCAAAAGAATGTTTTAGTAAAAATTGGGAAACATGCATTAAATATTATTTAACAACAGATGAGTTGGGATTGGAATAATATCTGCCAGTACACCTGACATATAGGTTGGACTAGTTTTTTGTAAACCTCCTAGGCCTAGCAGGCTAGGTTTGGTTTTTTTCCTTAAAATGTACTAGAGTCATCCTCAAGATATAATTAGTTCAGTGGGATAAAGCTCAAACCTTTGACTAGCTACTGTAATGCCAAGCAAAGACAACTTCCAAGGTTCGGAATACCAGCATAGCAAACTCCATTTATTCAGTGACAGATTAAGGCAAAACATTCACAGAACAGAGAAAATCAAAATACAGTGTAACTCATTTATTTAGTAATTAAGTTTTCAATTCAATTGCAAAGTACCAAGGTCCAAGTACCCCACCCCTGGACAGTAAATTCATTTAGTCAGTCAAAGTCTCTCTTCTGAAATGGAGATCAGTTTCCAATCATAAACAAAGTACATTCATTTGATCAGTAACAGTTCACCAAAAAGTCAAAAGTTTCCCTTCCCTGGATCACAACTGAATTACAATATCATCCATTAATGCCAAACACTTTCTCAAAAGGGGCAGGAGAACACAAAAGGCCATCTACTCTTAAGCTACAACAAGGTTAAGATATCATCACAGGATTAAAAACTCAAAGAAAGGTCCTTGTCCTTCCTTCATCTTGGCAAGAAGCAAGTTCTCAGCAATCTCTGTTCCTGGGGAGAAAAAGCTTAACAAAACCACAATATACATTGCCAGTGTCCTCATTAATTCACTCTCTGCCTGCAGAACAGTCTCAGAACCCCTGAAAACATCAGCAAGACCCTCTTCCAGGGTTTCTGTAAACATTCAGCAAGAAAATCCACTTTCAGGGCTTCTGAACAAACAGCAAGATTCCAGGACCTCTACAACAGCAGCATTGTCCTTCACCAGCAGACAAATCTGGCAAAACAATATCAAAACACACAGACAAAATAACAGCATCACAGCCATGCCTCCTCAGTTCTTGGCAGCTCTGGGGGGCAGTTCTCAAAAGTCCTGGGCAGCTCCAATTGGCCCTCAGCAATCTTTCTCTTAGCAACTGTGGCCCCCAGCAATTTTCCTCTCTTGGCTCCACAATACTGCTTTCCAAAAGTCCTTCTGGCCTTCTCTGCTTGGGCTTCTCTCCAAATCCACAGCACCAGCTCCTCCCAGTTCAGCCCTCTCCCTTCACATCAACAAGTCCATGCCACAAGTGGGATTCACAAACTCTGGGTTTTAACACTCAACCTGAAAACCAAGGCAATACAGGGGAATCTGCTCACTTTGGAAAGAGTTGTATGATTTGGCCAGACAAGGTTCTGGGAAGCCATTGAGCCCCCCAGCTTTGAAAACCCAGGTGTTGATGCTTCCCTCTCTGGTAACTAACTAGATATGGATGTAATGGTGAGATGGCTGGAAGTCCATCTGCTGATCTGTTTTTTTGTCTGCTTGTAACTTTTGTTTGTATTCTCTGAAGTTCAAGGTATTGATTTTTCTCCCTGAACCAGGTAAATGATATGTTTGATTGATTAAAGTAAGATTGTTAACCCATTTTTACTTGCTTTCCTTTAGAAAAGCAGATCTAAGAACCTGTGCTAGCAGCCATCCTGGGCATGCTAGAGTGCTTGCTGATATAGCTACCTTGTAGCCTAAGTTAAAAAATTGGGGGAAGACAAGTCAGAAGCTTCTTACTCATACTTGAAATTAGTGTACCACTACAGAAAGGCAGAGGAAGGGAAGATTTGTCCAAATGAATGAATGTTGTATCCTTACTGAATATCCCTTTCATGTGATGACTAAGAAAACTTTTTGATTGTCTGATGATCTAACAGCATCTCATTTCATTCAGATTCTAAATTTGAGCCATCAGATTAGCCTAAGCCAAAACTACCTTACAATACTAACAAATGAAATACTTCTTGGTGTCTTTTGTATTCTTGAGAGGTGGTGTGCTATAGTAGAGAGAGCTCTTGATTTAGAGTCAGGAAAGCCAGCTTCAAATTCCACCTCTGACACTGAGTGATTATGGGTAGATCATTGAACTTCTCAAGGACTGAGGTTATTCTTTATGACTATAAATTACAGACCAAAAGTCCCCACCCTAATGAAATTACAAGTTCTTAATGTATTAAAAGCTGAAAAGATAAGAAATATAAATTATGTCCTCTGACTTTATGATATAAAAAACCTAATAAGGGGGAGGAAAAAATCAAAATCAAAAGATTTAGGACTAGAACTGGAAGAAATCTCAAATGACTTCAAATATAACTACTTAATTTTATAGGTGAGGAAATTGAGAGCCAATAAAGTGACTTTTCTGAATACACAAGTAATTAGAGGAAGATTGAGGATTCAAACAAGTCATTTGGGCCTAAGTTTGATTACCTTTAAATTAGAAAAATTCCTTGGAGTCAGACATCCAAGATCTCTTCAAGCTCTATATCATTCTATGTCTCTAAATCCAATGTTCTTTCCACCTAAGCACATTGGTGCTCAAACTCAAATGGACATGAATATAGGAAACAGTGATAGGATAAGAAGTAAACAACTATCAAATTTTGTGGCACTGAAGGGCAGGAGTGATTCAGGAAAGGATCATGGAGTAAGGCTCAAACTTCAGAGTAAAATTAGGTAGGATTTGGATCAGCACAAGGTGAAATGGAAATCACTATAAAAAAAGTACAAAAGGGCCCCACCAGACCAATGTAGTCCTTGTTTCTCTTTAGTACTTTGAGAAGGAAGAGGGTAGTAGAAAAGAAAACTGGATAGATAAGATTGGACTTGAAAATCAGGCAGAAGAGTTTAGATTTAATGTGTTAGGAAACAAAGAAGGAACTGTAAAGGGTTTTGAGCATGGAAATGACAACATCTTAGAGGCTGTTGCAGGAATTGAGGCATGAGGTGATATGGCCCTGGAGTAGGATTTGGTAGAGCACATGTAAAGAATGATTTATAAGGAAATGTTGCTGATAACACATTCAGTTTGTAAGTTCTATGCCCGTAGTTAAAATCACTAGACTTTGGAATCTCACCAATAGAAAGCTTGTAAGAAAACTTACCATTTCATTTTATCCAAATGGAAATCTGCTAAGGAAATTAAGTTTGTGTACTGGTGGCTATAGACTAGTAAGAAAGGAGACTTGCAATAAAATGAACAGATTGAAGCTTTAAAAGAAACCTGCTTCTTTATGCTAAACCAGGTCCTCCCAGAGAGTAAAGCACTCCTTGGTAATGTCACACCCATCTGCAATGAGGGCATATTAACTCTTTCTGCTTACTAGGGTAGTATCTGGGGAACTGAAATGGTAATTTACCAATTGATATTTTATTGCACTAAAGTTACTCCCGGGGAATAGCTTAAATAGTAAATCAGATCTGTAGACAAAATGTTTTTGCTATTGTATTGTATTTTGGTATGTGTATATTAATTTAGTGAATGCGATGTTTTATTTCCCTGTACTTGCCCTGCTTTAAAAAAAAATGTGACATTCTCATTGATAAGAAAGGGGAAACAAGCACTATAGCTTGTATTCTTGAGTTGAATTGTGAGAAAACATAAAACCCAAACAGTCATGTGTACATATAAACTTGGTGTCATGAAGATGTTGGCAGATGTGCTTTGTCTTTTCAAAAAGCCTAAAATTGCAAAACTTGCTACTGCAGAAAAGATAAAAAAGGAATCCTTTTTTCTATCATTATTAAAATATTTAATTTTAAGTAGAATATCATCTTCTTTCCAAAGAAATGAAAGTGGTCCTTTATAGCAGGACTTTTTTTTAAAATAAGTATTTGTTTACTTTTAGTTTTCAACATTAACTTTTATAAGATTTTGTGTTTAAAAATTTTCCCCCTCAACAAGATGTTGTGCAATCTGATATAGACTATACATGTGTAATCATATTAAACATATTTCTATGTTAGTTGAGTTGTAAAGAAGAATAGAACTAAAGGGAAAAACTGTAAGAAACAACAAAAAAAATAGAGAGAAAATAGTATGCTTTGATATGCATTCAGACTTCATAGTTCTGTTTCTGGATATGGAAATCATTTTCCATCATGAGTCTTTTGGAATTTTAGATCATTGCATTGATGAGAAGAGCTAAGTTTATCAAAGTTAGTCATCACACATTGTGGCTGTTCAGTCAAAATGTACAAAGTTCTCCTGGTTCTGGTAACTTCACTCAGCATCAGTGCATGCCAGTTTTTCCAGGTTTCTCTCAAGTCTGCTTGTTCATCATTTCTTATGGAAAAATAGTATTCCATTACATTTATATACCACAATTTGTTGAACCATTCCCCAATTGATGGGCATCCCTCAATTTCCAATTGCTGGCTACCACAAAAGGAGTTGCTATAAATATTTTTGTACGTATGGGTCATTTTCCCAGTTTTATGATCTCTTTGGGATATGGACATAGAAGCAGTGTTATTGGGTCAAAGGAATTGCACAGGGTTTTGTGTTTTGTGTGTGTGTGTGTGTGTGTCTTTTTTGTAATTTAATATATTTACTTTTCATTTATGACATTAAGTTTCACAATCCCTTGAGTTTCAAATTTTCTCCCCTTCCCTCTCCTCCCCCCTGTCCCCCGTGGTGGCAAGCATTTGAATAAAGCATCTACAAATACCTTCATATTAAACTTTAATCAAGTGGAAATACACAGTTTTATAGCCATTTGGGCATAGTTCCAAATTGTTCTCCAGATTGGTGGGATCAGTTCACAACTTCACCAACAATGCATTAATGTTCCAATTTTCCCACATCTTCTCCAACATTTATCATTTCCCTCCTTTGTCCTGTTAACCAATCTGACAGATGTGATGTGGTACCTCTGAATTCTTTTAATCTGCATTACTCTAATCAATAGTGATTTAGAGTATTTTTAAAATGAGTATAGATGGCTTTAATTTCTTCATATGAAAATTGCTTGTTCATATCCTTTGACAATTTATCAACTGGAGAATTACTTGTATTCCTATAAATTTGACTCAGTTCTCTATATATTTTAGAAATGAGACCTTTAGCTGAGGAGATACTGGGCTGTAAAAAAATGTTTCCCAGCTTTCTGCTTCCATTCTAATCTTGGTGGCTTTGACTTTGTGCAAAAACTGTTTAATGTAATGTAATTAAAATAATCCATTTTACAATTTATAATGTTCCCTATCTCATTTGGTCACAAATGCTTCCCTTCTCTATAGACCTGACAGGTAAACTATGAACTTCTTCCACAGATTGGTGGAATATAAGGACCCTGACTTCAGTTTTTAAATGCATAAAATAAAATAAAAACACAGGATTAAAAAGGAACTAAATTATACTAAAATAGTTACCAAAATACATTTATGAAAACAAATTCACAGACCCCAGGTTATTGACCCCTGCTTCACAGGGTTACATAATGATTCTAACATAAATTTTATCCATATACTTTATACAAAATTCATTAAAATAACCTTAAAAATTCTTAAAAGTGATTAATACTTAAATTATTTTCACATATCTTCTAAAATTTTAAATTGAAATTCTATAAAACAAATTCTCCTGAATTAACATAGAGCTATAGAGACAGTATAGGGTGGTACAGTCAGATTTAGTTCAAATCTTAGCCATTGACATACAAGTTTGATCACTTTAGCTAAGTCATGGTATCTTACTATGCTTTAGACAACTCCCTGAAACTTATTTGCTAAGCCATAGAGAAGTTGTGATCTGTGTACTCTTCCAGATGGAAAGGAGTTTGTAACTAGGATTACCCTGGTTTGGGGATCTTCATTTATAGACATAGCATTTAAACTTTCTTGGGAGTTTAGAATTATTGCTCCAATATGATGCACTCTTTTTCACTATGTAGAAGTATGAAGCACTGATGCATTTTTAAAGGAATCATGATACTATAACCTTAAAAAAAGAGAAGACCATGGTATAGTGGAATGAATGATGGATTTGGTATTAGGTGGAGCTAGCTTTCTATCCTGGCTATGCTACCTTTTACCTCAATGACTCTGAATGAGGTATTTAATTGTTCTTGGCCTCAATTTGCTCAACCATAAAATGAAGAATTTGGATTAGGTGTTCCAGAAGATGCATTCCAGCTCTGAAATCTATGATATAAATAGATCAGAACCATGGCCAGTATAAAACTTAATTTTACATTATTATCAGGTCACTTTAGTTGAAGTTGCAAAAGCTAGTTCAAGAATTGAATACTTAGACAAAAGGACTGCTTCCTTGGATGATAGCATTAGCTAACTGCTTAGCATATATATTTCAGCTTTCCTTTGCATGTCTAGATACAGTTTGAAAATTACAGAATAGTGGCAGATGAAACCGACGGATATAGTAGTCTCTGTAGATTGTTCATTAAGAACTCAACCACATTTCCTGGTAAATAGACGTTTTGTTCAAAAGAAATTACTGTAGCGAATCATATTGCATTGATAAAATTTCTTGGTGGAAAGTAACTGCAAATATAATACTAGACATATAATCTCTTTTCAATGGTCTTGACAAACTTTCTTAATTAATTAATTAATTGATTGATTTTTTTTCCATTTTCAACATGCATTTCCACAAGATTTTGAGTTCCAAATTTTCTCCCCACATCTACTCTCCCTCCCCACTCCAAGATGGTTTGCATTCTGATTACCTCTTCCCCGAGGCCTTATCTCCTTCCCTGTTATTTTCTTGTAGGGCAAGATAGATTCCTCTACCCCATTGCCTATATATCTTATTTCCAAGTTGCATGCAAAAATAAATTTCAACATTTATTTTTAAAATTTTGAGTTACAGATTCTCTCCCTTCTTCCCTCCCCACCCATCATTATTGAGAAGGCAAGCAGCCTTCAATATAGGTTATACAAGTGTAGTTATGCAAAATACTTCCATAATAGTGATGTTGTGAAAGACTAACTATATTTCCCTCCAGCCTATCCCACCCCCACCGATTCTATTTTCTCCTCTTACACTGTCCCTTTTCAAAAGTGTTTGATTCTGACTAATGCCTCTCCTAATCTGCCCTCCTTTCTATTATTTCCACCCTTTTTTTCCTTC
>CM053589.1:63934855-63958943 GCA_028646515.1 Pseudochirops corinnae | reverse complement strand
ATAATTTTTATTGCATCATGGTCTGAGAATGATGCATTTACTATTTCTGCCTTTGTACACTGAATATTGAGGTTTTTATGCCCTAGGACATGGTCAATTTTTGTGTATGTGCCATGTACCGCTGAAAAGAAGGTATATTCCTTTTTAAACAGGCTAAAAATTGGATTTGATATGCTGAAGAACATGGCTTAAAGGAAAAGCCTAAGGATCTCAAACTCATGCTTCAGCAATAGAAAACTCTTCATCCCACTTAGATCTATGAGTGTGGACTAAGGTTGTACTTTGAGAGAGGGAATTCCTGCCCACATCAAACTGACGGCCTAATATTAATACATATATGTCAACAACAGGAACCCTTCATTCCTTCTCCTGGTCAAGGCAAGGCCAGGGACCTCCAGGCAATGTCAGTGGCAACACTGGTGGTGTGACCACTAGTAAAATAGTGAACAACTATTTTTCCCTTGCCACAAACTACATGTGTGGTCATATATCTTGCAAATACACACTGTTAAACATAAGCAGGGACCAATTAACAAATGTTAGAAAAAGGCGACAATGCTTAATATTAGAAAGTCCCATCAAAACATCTTGAATATGATCAATGGCACTGAGTTCTTAGATCAGAGTTGGTGTGTTCAGGTCATTCATTTCTGAAACTTGAAATAGGCAGTCTCTAGCCAGAGGCTTCCCCAATTCAAGGTGAAGGAGGTAGGATGGAGGTGGTTGTGGTGGAGTGAGACACAAGGACCAGAGCCATAGCTAATAATATGTACCCGTCAGACAAACTATAAAAGACAAGCTTTAAACAAATTGCAGGAAATATGCCCTTAAATCTACTTTTTAAAGGCATAATCAGTTGGGTAGAGGAGGAAGCCCCAGAAATGCATGTCTATGTTACAGAGAGAAAAAACCTGGCACATTTGAAGGCTATCATGACAATGACAATTCCAACTAATAATTCTTGTTGACTAGTTAATTTGTCAATTGTGTTAACATGTTATTTCTAGGATGATGTGTTTCCAGTTGGTAAAGGAATGTAAATGCTGCAATACTTGATACATTTTGGTACCCTGGTATAAAGACTTGGTCATTCTGCTTGCTCATCCATCTGATCTACACTAATAATTGAATTTAAAAGGACACTGCTAAAATGGACTAACCCTTTGCTTCTTTGAAGATGAAAAAATTTAGGCCATTCATGAAAATTCATCTGCTACTAATCTGCCCTGAATAATCCTCACTAATTAATAATAATTTTCAAAAAAGATTTTATGTCATCACATTCTTCTCCAGTCATTTTGCTTCTCAAGTCATAGGGGAAAAGAAGCCAGTCAATAGGTCTACTTATTTCTGGATTTCTGGAAGTTCTTTTGATCTGTTTAGCTCTGAATAATCAAAGCTAGATTAGTATTCTGAATGAGTCAGGCATCATGTGTATGTGGGTTGGGGAAAAAACCCTATAGGATTTTCACAGTTCTTAAATTCTTCCCATGTTTTAATGAGAACAAATGGAGGTGATGGTTAATTCATCATACTTTCCCCACCCAGTTCTTCTCACACCTGAACACATTTGTTAATGATAAAATGATCTTCAAAATATTTTTTAAAATTGAGCTTAGACTCAGTGGCAACTTAGTTTCGCTCTCTTCAAAAATCAATCTTTTGTACTATCATTGAGTCCCTGAGGAGGTAAGTTCCAGGCTAACCTTCCTCATTTTATTAATTCATACACCTCCTACCTGTCCCTATGTGAGGATGCACCATGAAGTTAATTGTCAGTGTTACCTGTTCTTTCAACTCTTCTTTGATAATGTAGAATTTCATGAGGGTCACAGGGCTTCCTGAAATGAGATACATTTGTGTTGAAAGTCCATGCTATATTTCTGTTTATAGACCATAAATCTTAAAAGAGATCATGATTGTTAGCTACAGAGCTGCTTGCAGCATTCACAGAGAATGGGGGATGGGGATAGCCTGTTTTTACTAATCGTCATTATTCTATAAAAATGTCAACCTCTCTCCCAACGTCCAATCCCATATGCACTTTATCATAATCTTCTGCCTTTCATCAAATGAGGCCTATGCTCAGTTGTCCTTTTGCCCGACAGAAAATCAACCAAGGTCAGGGATAAGTTTTAATGGGGGCAGGAAGACAGAAAGAAGTCTGCAATGGATCTTTTCACCTTCCACTCTTCTGGACTGGCACTCAGACTGAGAGAATGCATTTTTCAAAGGAATATTTTTGTAAGAACAGAAGTATTGGAGAAGTGCTTCTTTTCCTATTTAAAAAAAATATCCCCTTCACTCCACATTTCTCACCTACCCCAACCACAGAGACTCTCTAGGAGTGGCCCATACTCTTATTCTGCTCTGAAAGCAGGGCCAAGTCCAGAGGAAACAACTTCTTTTGAGGTGTAGGAAGGAACTAAGGAATTCAGCTTGAAACAATCTTGAAAAATCTCACAAGGTCAGACAGAGCCCTGCTTTTAAAATACTCTCAGGACATTAAAAAAAAAGCAACATGTACTGAAACAAGATGTAGGGAAGGAATTTTAGAATTAGCTTCTGCACTTTCTCTAAAACTCAGAAAGATCTTAGTCATCTTCCTGGTCACTCTCATTCCTTTTTTACTGGGTTTTGGAATCTACTAAGCATTTAACAAAAGAGCATATATATATACTTCCTTTGTGATTTCCAATTACAATCCAGGGAAATTTAAACATACATATATACACATTTACACACACACACACACACACATACACACACAAACACACATCATTTCTTAATTAAATTCTACTCAGTAAACATTTACTAACTGCCCACTGTTTGCAAAGCATCATGCCAGATACGAAACATAAATAAAACAGGTCCTGTCATTGTGGAATTTGTAGTCATAGAAAAATAAAACATATACTTTAGTAAACTGAAAATTAGCCAATGAGCATTTATTAAGCACTTGCTGTATCCTATGCATTGGAGAAATAAAGAAAAGGAAAAACAGGAATCCTGATCTCCAGAGGCACACATTCTAATAGATACCTTAGAATTAAAAAAGAAAAGTACGTGGAGTGGGATAGAAAGAATATTACATACTGAGGGACTAAGGAAAGGGTTAAAGAGGAAGTACCATTTGATTTCCACTTTAAGACATGAGTAGGAGATGAACAAAAAAGAAAAATGAAGGAAATGAGCCAAATACAGACAACTGTATGAGCAAAAGCTTGGAAGCAGGAAAGGAAAGTATATGTTAGGGATAGAGTCGTTCATTGGGTTAGAACATAGAAGGCTTGGATTGGGAGAAACATGAGACAAGGTTGGAGAGGTCTTAAACCTCAATCAACAGAATTTAAATTTTACCTATAAAAAATAGGAAGCCACTGGGGATTTTTTAAGTAGAGTCATACCTAAATCTATGCAAAAGAACATTTATTGTGACAGTGGTTTGAAAGATGGTTGGAAGGCATAGAGAGTGAAAATAGAATGATCTATATATTAAGAGGCTTTTTGTTTTTTGTTTCCAATAGTACAGGCAGGTGGAATAATAGTAGGGATAGGTCTAGAAATGTCATTTCATACTATAGGGAATTCCCAGGTAAGGAAATGTTGTGTACTAATGCTGATAATGCCTTCTCAACATCTCAACATATTTCAGAAGTGCCTAGAACATTTAGATGTTTTAACTTGCCCAGGGCCTTAATTATAAAGGCTAGTTTGAGCATTTCAGTATTGGTGGATACCTTCTTCTATGTATTTCAGAGTTTCCTGAGGACTAATGCAGATTTGACCACTGCTTTCATTACATTTCCTGTTTTATCTTTGAAAACTGATGCAATCATACATGGGAGGTGGTGGTGGAGGAGGAGAAGCTGATTTTATTGAAGCAATATGAGTATCAGCAGTCCACATTTACCTTGAAACTATGGAATTTAAGATATATATTAAAATGATAAATTTCTTTTGCATAATCATTGTTCTAAAGATAGACCTATTTTTTCAAATCAGAAACATTTTTTTTTTCTAGTTTCTAGAGATGCATTTTTCACTTGTGTGAGGAATTAACAATGAGGAAACTCTCGCCACTGGTGAATATTGGTCACTATATGATATTAGAGATTTACTGGGGGGGGGGGGGGCCACAGAGAAGCAAGAAACCTTTCCTTAGTCACAAATTTAGTATTTCTCATAGGCAAGACTTGAACATAAGTTTTCCAGACGTCAAGAGTGACATTTGGCTTTCTATCACCTATGATATATGGTCTATCAAGTAATACAATCACATATTATTGATTTAATACACTTTGCTCCAAAATTTAGTTCATCAAAACTGTAAATAATCAAGCAGGATTATAGGTAGGAGAGACAAAATGATACTTATGCTCTTACCTCGAGTCTCAAGAACTGTGAACATATTCTAGATACTATTAAGTTTCAGAGAATCATAGACTTAGAGGTAGAGGTAACACCAGAGGTCTTTGAGCTCTCATCTTACAAATGAGGAAACTGAGAAGTTAATTGCCCAAGGTCATGCAAGTAATAAGAAGCAGACCTATGATTCTAATCCAGGTACTAAAATTTGGACTTTATCAGAGAAGATCATTTGTCACTTCCCTTCTCTAATTCTGAGTGGTGATGTGAAACCAAGTGATTTACTTGCAAAAGAATCACTTAATTAGGCCCACCTAAGCAGCTCATTTTCATAATCAGGGCCTAAAAACACTCTTTACCCTCAACTGTAGGAATAAGTCCTGTATACCGGCCTGCAATATTCAGAATTTCTTGCCTAGAGCATCCCAATGGGCTATCAAACCAACTATTAAAATATCAAGAGGCTGCAGAGAAATTCTCACTACTTTTCAATATAATATTCAACTGTTGTTCAACTCTGTCAATGTCTTCTCCCAGGCACATACCCTCCAGGGAATAACTGATGCTCTTTCTTCTTACTGTTGAAGTGAGCTTCTCTGTTATTTACCACAAGGAATTTATGTGACCTAGGTAGTATCTGAGTTGCACATCTCTAGAGAAATATCCTAGCATCTCGTAGCCTTGCTTTTGAAGTGAGCTTCTGATTTAGGAACCTTTATTTGTATTTTTCAAATCCTCTTGGGTTATATTAATTGGATACTTCAAAAATGCATGCATATACTATTTTTTTGGTAGCACTTATGAGATTCAAACTAGTTCCTGAGGGGGTTGCTGACAGATTAGTTTCTTAATTCAGAAACCTTTCTTCATGTCCTTTCTTCTTTATTTTTTGTTTTAAAATGGGAGACTAAAGTGAATTAAATTTAATGGGTGATTAATTTACTGACTGCCATGTGAATGGTGTCATTCCAAGACAGGGTTCTGTCCCAGACTTCTGGGGATAATTCTTCTTTAGACCCTCAGTGCCTGATTGTCTGCAAGGTCAGGGTTATGAGTAGGTGAAACATGCAAGTAACCCATATGTCATGGTTTCAAGGGAGCTGAATAAAGCCCTTTGCCCTCCCAAGTATCTGACCCTGATGCTTGAAATTCTTTTAATATCAGAACAATCATTTCCTTACAATAATAGAGAGAAAGCCTAAAATACTAATATCTTTTACCTCACCAGATGGGACACATTGACTTAAATTCATACTGAGTCTTAAATGATTGGCAGTAGATTTCTGAACACAAAATTGTGATTGAAGGGGTGGTAGAGGGAGAAGAAGCTTAGAAATATGAGAGTGAATTCCTTATTAAGGGGAAAATTAAGAAGAAGTGATAAGTTAGGGACATCAAAAATAAAAGTTTCATAACTTTGGTTTTGCTTTCTATTGGACCACTTGCAGAACTGTTGGGGAATAATTCTAAGAAACCAACTCTCACTCCTTTTCCCTCTCACTCATACTATTGTAATAGACTAATAGTTCTCATGCCTCAAGTCTCTCCCCAATCCAATCCATTCCCCAGAAATTGCTAACACGATTTTCATATAGAATAAGTCTGATCATGTCACTCCCCAATTTGATAACCTCCAATGACTCCCTATTTCCTTTAGAATCAAATACAGACTTCTTTATTTGGCTTTTAAAGCACTTCATAAAATGTCCCCAACCAACCTCCCCAACCTTATTATACATTACTTCTCTTTCCATCCTCTACAGTAGAACAAAACAGACCTTTTTACTGTTTCGCATATATGACATTCCATTTCTCACCCCTAAAAATTTTCATGGGCTACCCTCTTTGCTAAAATGTACCCTGTTGACATCTCAGCTTCTCAAAATTCCTTGATTCAACCAAAACTTAATGAAAGTACCACTTTCTATTTGAATCCTTTCCTGTTTTCCACAGATGCTAATCTCCTTCCATCAACCAATCACCTTAGATTTATTTATATATATTTTTGCCTGAGGCAGGGTGTTATAGTGTAATTTCTTCTCACATACACACACACACACGCATAGCAGGCTTTGCCCAATTTTAAAATGTAGCACTATCTAATTTCATATTTTACACATATAACTACATATATATGTATATATATATATATATGCACATATGTACACACGGATACACACACAATGAGAGGCATCATGGTGTTTAATTGAAGGCAAACCACTAGTTCAGGAAGACCTGGGTTTATGTCTTGACTCTGACACATAGTAACCCTGAGTAAATTGATTAAGGTGTCCAGTAGTCTAAGCAACTCTGTAAGAGTATAAGGTGCAGAGTTTGTACTGCCCATCACAAAGGTATGTATGTTTGTACGTATAGCACATGCACATATGTGTGTATAGATTTATTTGTACATATATTCCTATAGATATAAGCACATTGCTATATGTATACGTATGCATGTGTATACCCATATAATATATTCACATATGTATGTATATTTAGATGTATCTATATGTAGATATGTTTATTGTATATGTAAACAAAAATGTTTTTGCATTGCTGTAACAATGTTTGCATGATGTGTATGTTCTCTTTAATGATAGGACACATGCTGCTTGTCAACAGAGACTTTATTATTACTATTTTTTAAACCACTAAGATTTACCTAGTATATAATTCTGGCTTATATATATATATTTTCAGTTGGTTGAATGAATCTGTCCTACAACTCCCATGCCAGCAAAACCACCAAAACAAAGAGAGAAACGTGACTGAGTTTCCCTGATTTCACCCTCACTGGCAAGATTGTATAGGAATGTGCTATTGCTCCAACAAGTATAGAAATGTCAGCAACTTCTCTCTCACTACTAAATAACAGTGGAGTCATTTGTTCTCTATGTTTTTAAAACCTAGCATGTAGACAAGCTTCTTTTGTGGTTTACTGTGATACAAAGATGATGCTGCATTCTTTTTTTCCGTATTATTTTTAGTTTTTAGACCTTTTATTGATTCAGTTTGCCTTTCTATTGAAGCTGTTGCTTTAGGAAACATCATTCCCCATTGATCTCTCCATCAAAACAACAACAACAAAAAACAACAAAGCAAAAAGACCAGATTGATTGAGTGATTACACCTGACAATATTTTCAACATTCTCCATTAATGGCTCTCCACCTATCTGCTATAACAAAGAAAAGATGTTTCATTACTTATTCATTATTATTTCTTCCTCAATTGCTCAGAGAATTCCTTCTTAGAGTTTGCCTTGCTGTGATATCATGTATGTTATTATTCTGACTCTTCTTTTTCCTTATTTAGTTTAACGCAATAGTATTCCAACGAATCTTTATGCCAGAGTTAATTGTTCTTGCTGTTTTCAGACATTTCTTTGGTTGATAAAAACTTTCTTTGTTTCTAGCTCTTTGTTATAACAAAGAAAGCTGCTACTAACCTTTCTGGTACATTGGACACTTCCAGGTTTTTGTTTGCTTTTGTTTTTGTTTTGGACTTCTCCGAAGTATAGTTCCTGTATTGGATTGCTCATGTGGACAGTTGATCACTTTTATCATATAATTCGAAACTGATATACAAATTGCTTAGATCAATTCAGATCACCACCACATGTGCATTACTTTTTTTTTCATATTCTCTCCCATATTGACAGGTCCCATTTATTATCATCCTTATCAAATTGCAAAGTGTGAGGTAAAATTTCAGGGTTTAGTTTATATTTCTCTTAACTGTTATGGATGTGAATAATGTTTACAAATGGTCATTTATAGTCTGAAGTCATTCTTTGGGGGGTTGGGAGGGTGAAGTGCATAACCTTTTGGCTATTAATCCCAGTGATTAATCCAATCAATCCCTCATCATTGGTTTTAGAATTTGTAACAATTCCCAATATATCTGGAGGTCAGACTTTTATCATTTATATTTGATACACTTATTTTCCAACTCTATACTTTCTCTTCTTCTTGTATCATCATTTCTTTGGATTCATTCCTAGAACTAGTGCTATCACTGTCAGGTTGGAGACCCGGAACTTTGCTTCTGTGAGTTCCAAAGATAATCATGAGGGGTAATGTTTTCTACTACTGTCATGAAGGAACATGCAAGAGCATCTGGTGGGCTATAATTTTGATGAATTTTGACATATTTTGAGGTCTGGTGATGTTATGATCCCTTTCTTTGTATTTATAGTCATTATTTTACTCAAGATTCTATATACTTTTCCTTTCCAAATGGAATTTCTTATTGTTTTGTCTAACTCTATGAGAATTTCACTCCCACCCCCCGTAATTTGACCTAAACCTAAATTTATTTGAACTAAACATAAATTAATTGAGGACATTTAAAAACATATTGGAAAGACTCAAGTATGAGCAGTAAATATATTTAAATTTAATATTTAATAAATTAATAATATAATATATAATAAATATATTTTCCTTTATTAAATAAAATTGCTTTTTCAATAATCCAAATTCTACATTTTTCCTCTCCTCTTCCTTAATTGAAAAAGAAAGATCCCTATCATAAATACATATAGTCAAGCAAAATAAATTCCACATTAGTATACATACATACCTACACATATATGTGTGTAGGTGTATATGCACAAGTATATTATAAATCAAAAGTCATCAAAGTTATACCATGCCAGATATTTCATCATGGTCTTCCATGTCAATACCAGAAAATATAATCTTTCATAATAATTACCCTTGGAAGTCACAAAGGGGAAGTCTGGAGACTCAACATGTGAGTACGTGTGTGTGAAAGAGGGAGGGAGAGAGAGGAGGGGAGAGAGAGAGACAGAGAGAGAGACAGAGGGAGAAAGAGAGAGAGAGAGAGAATGGAATAGATAATAAATTGCTCTTGAATTCTTCACTTTTCTCAAAGGAGGTGGGTAGTATGCTTTATCATTAGTCTCCTGAAATGACTAGCCATTATGTTAATCAAGATCCCTAAGTCTTTCAGGGTTGTTCATCTTTCTAATATTTTTGTCATTAAATGAATTATTCTCTTGGATTTGTTTACTTCACTCTTCATCAATCCATATTTGTCTTCCCAGGTTTTTCTGAAACCATCCTCTTGATCCTTTTTAGCATAGTATTCAATCCCATTTACATAACAAAAGTTATCCAGACATTCCCCAGTTAATGAGCACCCACTCAGTTTCTCTTTTCTTTTTCTACTGTAAAAAGAGAAATATTCTTATATATTCAACCCAATAGACATTTATTAAATGCCTACTATGTACCATACACTGTGGTAAGTGCTAGACATCAATAGTAAGAGTTTACTTTGCTTAGGACTAACTACTCACAGGACAGCAGGGTCAGAGCAAGGGCCTTGCTGGGAGAGGGCAGTCTCCTTGCTCAAGTGGTTGCACCACTGTTCTGGTACAACGCAACACCCTGGGTAGGCTATGTGTTGATTTTGTTCCTGCTGCTCAAGTACCTGACCCTTTTGTACCAGAGGAAGAAGCAGTAATTACTCAGTAAACATATCTCTTACTGAGGAGGTGCTGGAGAGAACTTAGGGACCACAATGACAGTTTTGGGGCATGCAGTTAATATGGAAACTGGCAGGCTGGAATCAGACTGCCATATCACAAAAGATGAACAAGTGGTAATATCTCATGATGGGAATCTGAAGAGATCAATAGGAATAAATGTGGATATTTCTGACCTCAAATACTGTGAACTCCCACCTTACCTTAGCAAATCAGAGGTACCATTCCAAAGAAAGCTTCTTCCAGTCATCTGGTCTGGACAACTCAGATTTCTGGCTCTGCGAAATCTGGGAGCTAAGGGGACAGGCAAGTAGTACAGAGGATGGAGTGCCCAGCCTGGAGTCAGGAAGACATATGTTCCTGAGTGACACTAGGCAAGCCACTTAACCCTGTTTGCCTCAGTTTCCTCTTCTGTGAAATGAGCTGAAGAAGGAAATGACAAACCACTCTAACATCTTTACCAAGAAAACCCTAAATTAGGTAATGAAGAATCGAAAGTGACTGAAAAATAAATCATTTCCTTAATTTACCTTCGCACTACTTCTCCCTTTTCCCTCCTAATACTCTACTAAATAAAATGTATTTCTGTACACGACTTATTTGTACATGTGTGCTCTTCCTTATTTATATAAAATTTTATCTGCACTCTTCAGTTAGGTCACATGGCTTTCCTAACTTTTCTTCCCCTGTCCCCTTTATTGTATATTCCTTTTCTGTCTTTCCATTCTTCTTCTGAGATCATCAAATCATAGAAGGATATTCAGTCTAATTAGCTTCTCTTTATCAACCCTTATGATGATAGGAATCTGAGGAGACACATGAATCATTTCCCCCTTTTAGAATATAAACACTTTATTCTTGTTTAGTCCTTTATAATTATTCATTCAAATTTACCCATTTATGTTTCTCTTGACTCCTATATTGGAACTGCAAAATTTCTACATAGCTTCAGTGTTTTTATCAGGAATGCCTGAAAGTCCTAAATTTCATTAAAGCTCCATGTTTTTGCATCTGTAAAACAATATACCATTATGTGGAGTTCTAGGACAATATGCATTGCCTTCTTGGACATTATATTACAAGACCTGTTTTTAGTGATCAGTGCTTATTGAGTGTACTGTTGGGTGACACAGTGAACACAGCTCTGTTAAAGAATAGTTGAGTTTAAATCTAGTCTCATACACATTCTAGTTGTGTGATTCTAGCCAAATCACTTAACCTTTATGTTTGTTTGTTTTTGCCTTAATTTTGTCAACTATAAAATAAAGGAAATTATAGCAACAATGTTCCAGGGTTGTTGTGAGCATCAGATGAGATAACATTTGTAAAGATGTTAGTGCAGTACTTGGTAAATTGTAGGCTTTTAATAAATATGTGTTTCTTTCTTTGAAGATCTGAAGTACGACACAGGCTAAGAATTTGCACACTTTCAATACTTCCAAAGTGGTCTCATCCAGTGCAATGTTTGATCGCTGTTCCCCTTCTAACCTGTATAAATGCCTAATGTGACTCTGTGCAGCAAGCCTGTGGGCTTACCCTGTTTGGAATTCCAATAGACTGCTATTGGACTCAATCATTAGCAGCCAGCTGGAAAGCTCTGCTGGTTCAGAGTGGGAGAATTATAGATTTTTCTTTAGTCTGGGATTCCTGCCCCAGCTATTCCTCTGCTAATTTCAGCATAGGCAGGAATCTGGAAGAGATGCCACCTACTCCTGGAGTCAGAGCCACACACCTGATGCTTGCTTCTCAGCTTGCTTCTTTCTTAGAATACAGCCTAAGACCAGTGACCACTCCTTATCCTGGAACACTGATACTGGGTACAGGTCTCCTCCTCAGTCCATTTAGTTATATCAGTAACTATAATCTTTCCTGATTACTTTCAGGATCAAATATAAAATACCCTGGGTTTACGTCTCTTCATAGCATGACCCTTTCCTGCCATTCCAGTTTAATGCCTTAGCTCCATATTGCTCTGTGATCTGGTGACAATATTCTCCTTGCTGATTTTTGCACATGACAGTCCATCTCTCAGCTCTAAGAGTTTTCATGGGCTATTCCACATGCCCTCCCCACCAATACCTAGCCTAGCTTCCCTTGCTTTCTTCAAGTCTCATCTAGAATCTTACCTACAGCAAGAGGCTTTTCCTGGTCCTCTTTAATCTTATTACTTCCCTTCAGAGACTACCCATAGTTTGCACACACACACACACACACACACGCATGTGTGTGTGTATGTATATGTATATATTTATGTATATGTATACACATATATACATACACACATATATACATAAATACATACATACATACTTACTTTGGGTCCCCAATGCTTAGTATAGTGACTAAAAATAGTAGTTGCTTAATAAATGCTACTTGATATATAAAGGCTTGTTTGGCCTTATGTTTTTTTCCATGCTATTTTGTTCTTTTTATTTTGTTCAGTCATTTTCCCTGCTTAAAATAAAATTTTTATTCATTCCTTTTTTTAAGATAGAGTGCTATTTTGGTGAGTACCTTGATTTTTAAAAAATTTCTAACTTTTCTACCCTCTTGCAGATTTCTCTTTTTTCCTTCTAAGCTTTAACTCCTGCAAAGCCAAGCACGAGCAGCTTTTCAGAAGAATGCTGCTGTGAACAGTTTTTAAGAGTCTGATTACACAGTGTAGTGAACACTCTATTTATGCAATAATAAATTAGAGCAAAACATTCACAGTAAATCAAAGTACTACATTCACAATGTTACAACTTATCACAGAAAATCAAAATATAGCATTCACAACAACGTATCACAGAAAATGGCCACATAGTTTTCACCATAGGGTCACAAAGTTTTCAGCAAAGAACAATCATTTTGTAACTCAATCATTCAATCATCCTTGAGGGAGTTTGCCTCCTCAAGGAACACAAAGTACAATAGTCAAAGTTCTCCACTGATGGGGCACCAAAAGTTAACTCAATCAGTCACTTATTCAGTCATCAATCACTAAGTACAATCATTTAGTCAATCAATCATTTAATCAACTTGATCATTCAATCATCCTTCATCATTCCTATTCAATCATCAGAAAATACACAGACTCTCCACCCCTACATCACCAGTAAATTTACAATTTCTCAGTCAGTATACAGTATGCAAGTAAAGTCTTTGTTCAGCTTGACTCGGGGTAGTTTCTCAGATTCCCTGGATCCCCTTCCATGGTCCCAAATCCTACCTGGATTCACCAAACTTTCACCTGGATTCATAGGCAAACAGCCAGGTCCTTGTCCAGCTCTCTGTGCTGTTTCTGCTCCACATTGGAGCTCACAGTGTCTAGTTCATCTCAAATTCTTCACAGTCTCTGTTCTTGGGAAGGCATGCCTTAACAAAGCCACCAACAGGTTTATACAAAGTACCAGTACCACAGTCATGCTTCCTCAGTCTTTGGCAGCTCTGGCTGGCCCTTGGAAATCCTCAGCAACTCCTCAGCAGCTCTGGCTGGCCCTCAGACTCAGCAGAAGTTTCAGCGGGTTCCCAGAATCAAAATCACTCCATCTAAGTTTTCAAAATCAAAATCATTCTCTCTAGCCTTTAGGGATGGGAGGGGGGTGGGAGAGGCTTTCCTCTTCATCCTCCTTGGCTGCTCTTTAGCCTCCCTGGCATCAGCAGCTTCTGTCTCCACAGGGCTTGCTTCAAGAAGATCTGACTCTCCCTCTCTGGGGCTTTTCCTTGTGTACAGTACTGCCCCTCCCTGTTCAGCCCCTTCCTGTTACATCAGCAACAAGAGGGTCACATCTTCTGTTTCTTTAACAGAGGCTTGATTAATTACTAAGTGCTAAGTACCTGTTACCTTTGCCAATATAAAGGGATCTTCAAATTCAAATTACATTACCCTTACAACTCCCAATTTTATTTCTTTGACATTTTCACTTAATTCATTGATCACTGTTCTCAACAATTCTGGAAATTTGGCTATTTGTAGCATTATCATTTCAGGCATCTCTCAGAATTCTTTGTATTAACTTTACCTTCTGTGCTTTATTTTAACTCTATTGTAAACATCACTGATATGGATTTTTCCTTTGCTTGTTCCCTTCTGCTCTTTAGACAGACTTTACTTTCCCCCCAGCTCTTTTGATTTTTCTATGGTTTTCTTAATGTGATAATTATTATTATAGTCAATAATTTATTTCCTTCAGTCCTAAGGATGTTTTCTGTTCCTAACTTCCTCCTACCATTCAACCTGCACTCTTATTCCCACTCTTTGGTTTTGTTGTTGTTGTTTTTTCCCTTATCACTAAGATTGTATTAAATCCATGACCTTCAAATAATAAAATCTTGGGGAAACTGATGCAAGAGGACTTGGAGTGATTGCTGTAGCTGGGACTCTTCTCCACCTACTCTTCTGAACTCTTAGTGACTTACTTTTTTCAGTTCCTAGGCTGATCCCTGAGGGTCAATTTGGAATTGCCATCCTCCGTCCAGCTCCCAGGATAATCTGAGGGGAAGCATTAGGAAATTTTTGTAATTTTATCTTTTTTTTCCATGTCTGTGTATTCTTTCATCTGATTTTCAGTTTCCTCCCCTATGTTGTCAAATAGTTCTAACCACCAGAGGACTTCTGGTCTCCTGCCTCTTCCATTACCTTCTTGGGTTCTTTATTGCACACACACACACACACACACACACACACCCCTTATTTTTCTTCTTCTTCTTCTTCTTCTTCTTCTTCTTCTTCTTCTTCTTCTTCTTCTTCTTATCTCCTCCCCTTCTTTCTTCTCCTCCCTTTCCTCCTCCTCTGCCTCCTCCTTTTTCTTCTGACTTGTGGATCCAAGCCTATACTTAGAGCAAAGCTCCCTGGAATATTATCAAGGCATTAACTTTAAATGTCACTGCCTAGAACTGTATCCACCATGAAAGTTACATTATCTTTCTATCAGAATACATAGCCTATAGGAATTAGAGATTCCTGTGAATGGGAACAACAAAAACAAGTTTATTTTCCCTCTTCTCATTGCTGATTTTATTGCTTTTCATGTTTATTTTGAGTAGTGATGGAAGATCCATGCCCTAAATCATTGATTCTGAAATTGTTGCCTTGGAACCTCTTCAGGTTCCTTTTGGGGAGTCTGCCCATTTTTTACTTTCTTTTCTGATAAATATTGATAGATATAACCCACATAAATTAAAAAAAACTGTTGGGATCCTCAATAATTTTTAAGACCATCAAGTAGTTTTAAGAACAAAAATGTCTGATAACCACTACATTACACCATAGGGTATATCTTACTTTGTCAGTTTTCCAAAATTCTGGGGGCTCTGTGTTCCACAAACTCTGCCAGTAAAGCAAAAGCTCTTCATATCTAACTAAGCTAGTGAGGCTTTGACTGTCAGCCCAGAGGTAAAATATTTGTCTTTATCCAGGATCAAGCTTACCTAAATTTGAATAGTATCATACTGACATTGGCTAGAAATATAGATGTAAAACCCAAAGGAACCTAATCAATGATTTCTGGCATATGCATTTGGAAGATGAGGAAACTGAGGCCCTGAGAGGTTAAACACTTTATTGAAGTTCAGATAGAAAGTAAATAGCAGTTGGAATAGGAAGGAAGGGTATTTATTTTTCTCATGCAAACAAAAAATGACTCTAGTGTATCTAATCTCACCTCTACCTCTAAAAATCCTGAGTTTTTTTTTAAGATTCACCTCAAGGGCCAATTCTTGTAGGAAGCCTTTCCCTCCTCTTCCAACTTCTTGTGTCTTCCTCTCTAAGGCTATTATTTATCAACTTTGCATGTGCCTTTTTTGATTTATTAATATGTTGTTTCCATCATTAGAATGTAAGCTGCTTGAAGGGAAAGTTTAATTTTGCTTTTTTCTTGAATCTCTGATTATAATTTTACATAATGTTTCACACATATCAAGGTCTCATAAAATGCTATGAGATTACATTTTGGAACTCTTTGATCTACTACCTTATGATACTGTCAGACTCAATTGATATTTCATTTGATTTTGCTGGAATATTTTCTTTTCTGTTCTTATTTTTTACTTTCTTTTGGCAACAAGCATTAGTTCTTTGGACAGAGGAAGAGTAAAGAATATATTTAGAAATGAAGATGAAGTAAAATCTAAACAGAATCATACTATTTAAAATGAAATCTGTCACATCAATATATGAAAATAGTGCATCAATCAGCATCTCTCTCATTTTTTGAGTAGGGAAAGTTCAGTAATTAAAAGTAGAGAAAAATGAAATATCTTTTTTCAGCATTAGTCTACTACCATGGTCTGGATGTCATGAATCTGAAATTTGTCAGAGTGTACTGCACAGTAAGCACTTAAGAGTTCACTAGACATTCACAATTCCACATCTAAGTGAGGTAGAACAATTAATGTGTTGTATAATCTCTACCTTTCAAATTCTTTGACCCTGGGAAATTTAAATGACCAAAGAAGCTGTGAGTCATGGCAAGTTGAAAATTCCATTCTACACATTCAGCTGTACATGTAAAATCATGTGCCCTCCCCTCTGCTTTACATTAGTTCATTAAAAGTAATCTGTAGGGATGTCTCCATGTTTTCCCCACCAAATGCGGAAGGGGTCATACAGGGTATACGTTTGAGAAAATGCAGAAGGAAACAAAAGAAAAAAAAGTTAAACTTATAAATGGTCTTAATTATACATCATGTCCTTAGAGTAATAATTTAGCTTTAGGCCACTCTTTCTCTTTTATCATAATAAATAACCGCCATCATCTCACTCATGAGTGTTCAACTCATGACAATATGGGCTGTTGGCAGCTGTATAAATATAAACATATTGTTGAGGAATCAAAATTGCAGCAAACTGACCAACTTTATACTTGAAGCCAAAAGCAAGGCTTCCAAGAAAGATTCATGGAACATGATAAAATATGTTTCAACTCAAAAGTAGATAGGTTGCTCTGAAGGTTTAGCTTTGGGATTTTTTTTTCTTGTATTCCTGAAGGCATAATGGACGCCATCATGCTGCTTCATACTTTTTTTTTTTTCCAAAAAGCTATTCTTAGGAATTAAACATAATTGTTGGGCATAAACTATAGTGGGAAAAGTGTGAGGTTTGCCATTAGATGATTGGTTTAAAATCTCAGTTTTGACATTGTCCAATATGATCTTGATCATGTCACTTAAGCTCTCATTACCTGATCTTCCTCATCTGTAAAATGAAGGGGTTGAACTAGATGACCTCTCCCAATGGGGTTCCTCCCAATATAAACCTCAGAAACCAAACCCAAAGACTATCTACAAATATGAAAAATATTGACAAATACAGTTCAAATTTGGTTAAATCAAACTGACAAAAAAATGGTAGTTGGACAGACTTACTTTTCATGTGATTGTTTTTTATTCCAAAAATAACTTTTGTAAAACTAGGGTTTCAATGTCTGTTTTGTGCCAAACGTTAGGCTACATGCCTGGAATGAAATCTAAAAATGAACATCTCTGCCCTCAAGGAGATTACAAGACTTTTTTTTTTTGAAGGAGTTATAATGAGCATACAGAAAATGAAATAAAAAATACACAAGGTATTTTGAAGAGAGGGAGAGTTGTAATAAGTGAAGGAAGAGGAGGAATCAGAAAATATCTTTCATAAGACAGCTGTACAGTGAAATAGAGGAAGGTTTCTTCAAGACAATATGAGGGGGGTACATTACAGATGTGGGGCATGAGTTGTCCAAATACACAAAGGTGGGAGCAGAAATATTATGCATGGAAAACAGCTAGCTGTCCAGTAGGATTGAAACTGATAGTATCTAATTAATAAGGATTAGTTTGTCATGTATATGCGATAATGGTTGCTTTGGTCAATTCACATAATCCTCACTTTAGAATCCATAAGATGGTGGCAAAAACCTAAATAAATATGGCATCTACAATACAAGTTCAACTTGTTTCATCAAATAGTCAATTAATCTAATGGAGGGAAATGATCAATGCAGTAATAAAAGGGAAAAAAAACCCACTTATTTGTCATATGAAACAAAAACTAACTGAAGTGTTTATTTTGTTTTTTGTTTTTTTGTTTTTTAGTTTTCAGTTGTTATAGGGGTGTTATATATTTACTCTTGAAACCTTGATTACATTATTGCTAAATGATTTGCATATGACTACAGGCAAGAGTTTCTCATGTTTTTTATCATTTCAACTACTGTGATTAATCACTATTTTTCCATTCCTGCCCTGCAGGTAACCTTATCAACAGTACTACCAAGAAAAAATTCTTACAATTTCCCATTCCATGTGTAACATCTGGTTACATATATTCATAAGATGCACATCCTCCTCTTGTAGGAAGACAGCTGCGGGAGCTAGAAATTTAGAGACAGAAATATTAACTTTTTCTTTGGAAAGAATAGGCTGAATTCAAAGCACAATGATCACTTTAGCACTTTTCAAGGAACAACCATGTTCATAAAGAATGATAGAATAAAAACATGTTTAAATTAGAGTCAACCAGGAAGTCACCTGCCTTCACTAATGTCCTACCATGTGCCAGGAACTATGCTAAATACTAGGCTTCCAAACCCCTTTATTTTTCATATGAAGTCACTGAAGTCCAAAATTCCCTAACTGCTGACTCTCAGCTTTCCATAAATTTTGACACTCTACCACAAGAATAAAACAAAGGGGGGAGGGGGACTTAGAAAATATTGTCAAATACTTTATGACAGCAATATCACTGACAAGGCCTTTTAGATATTCCATGACTACAATCTCCCAACACCTTCTGGCCCAGTTTAATGCACCACACTTTCCCTAAGGATTCACACTTCACAGAGTGACTAACACCAATACAAGAGTAACCCTGACCCCACCACGCACACACCCACCATTACCACCAATCTCCCCAGAGTACTCTGTTGTCACACAAAGAAATCTCATTTGACCCTATTGCTGTCTCTAGTGAACATTTGTATAAAAGTTCCACAGCCCTGCTATAATGGGCCGATATAAACACCAACGCAAAGGTTCATTGTTTCCCTATTTATTTGCTGCCTAAAGGCAGCCTCAGAATGAGGCTAGTACCTTCTTTGGACATATTGGCAACAGCTGCCATATCCCCTGCTACAAAGAACAATTCCCTTGCTTTCTGGATTGTGAATACACAGAAAGGTAAGGGACTTGACCAAACTTACTTATTTAATTAGTCACAGAGACTTGTGTTTAATGTTTTTCTTATGCTTTTGCTTGTTCTAAGAGCTAGGTTTTCTTTTGCTAGGAACCATCTCCCACCACACACACACACACACACACACACACACACACACACAAGCATATCCATATCTTTGACTTACTAATAATTGCAAAGAAAGATAGTAATGTTTTCCAGTCTTGTGTACTCCTTTACTATCCATAGTTCTTGCAATACCAACTAAAATGAAGTTCCACATTTGTCTTGTAATTATACAATCAAAAACACAATGAAATAAACAAGGTTCTATTTCTATTGATTTGTGATTATGTTTAGCATAATTAACATATTCAGTAATTAATCATTTATGTTTTGGAAAATACCAGAGAATGCAAGGTAATAGTTACTATCTTGCAAATAGGATGTGGTATTATGAGAACAGAAATTGGGAATAGAAGATTTCAATATATTTCATACTCTATTGGTTATAGATTTCTGGGAAATGATTCATATGTATGTCGAAAATTAATCAATTAAATCACCTAGTGCATCCTCTATTCAAAGTCGAATTTATTTAACATCTTTTAAAATAATCTATACAATCTCCCTGTAGCATTGCAATCTTTAAACATGAAGAGATAAACAAAGGGGCTGCTATTTTAAGAGAGTATAAAATATTGAAATAATTCAAGAATCCTGCTTTTAATTCATTTACCAGACATTATGATGCTATATTGACTCAATAATTGATGAATTCTCCAGACTCAAAGAAACTAAAAAGAAGTAAATAAATAAAACAAATACCGTGATTCAATAATAATTCAGATTAAAATCCTCACTTGAAGTACTTCAGGAAAAACCATAGCTATTCAAAATTATTCTATTGTAAGAAGAGCAAAAAATATTAAAAGTCTAGGCTTAATGAGTCTTATTTTTCTATTTTAGGGCCAGAAATATATAAAATGTCTGTATTATATTAATAGTGTAGAAAATATTCTGAAAAAAATCTTAGTGATCTCAATGGTTAAAAGTTAAAGGAAGGGATTTTCTTTTTTAAAGTTTTAATGATCAAAACATTCATTTTCTTTTAGAAATTCTTGGAGCTAAGGAAAAAAAAAGTTTTCATCTATGAAACTAAATGTTTGGACTGCTAAGATGGTGAAAAATAAAGGATATGGAGATATTTCTTCTCTTCTGTTTTACTAAATTAAACACATTATTAAGAACATTTTTGCCAATGTTGACCTAGTCATTATATCATAACCTGCTAATTTGTTTGAGTCTAAATTCAATTTAATTCAGCAAGAAGTAATTAAGTACCTACTGTGTTCAAGGAAAAGAGGCAAGATTGCTTAGAGGAAAAAGAACTAGTCTTAAAGCTTAAAGTTTAAGTTTGACCTCTAACACATATTGGGTGTGTGACCCTTGTGCAAGTTGCTTAACCACTTAATGAACCTGACAACTTGAATACATAAGTTCGAAAGAAAGTGTTTATCTGCATTGATGTAAATGGTCCCTCATGGAAATTTTCTACATGAATGAAATCACAGATCTAGTCACTTTCTCTTTCATAAAGCTGATATCCAGGATTTTATACAGTACATTAAGAAATTGGGTGAATTAGATATTGCTATTCACTATCTCTTCAACTAAAATACTTCTCTGAGTACTCAACAAAGCATGAACAACAACAACAACAAAACCTTCTTCTAAAAAATATGCTGTCGGAAAACATGCTTTAACAGGTATTACCAGTATAAAAAGGCCATAAGTTTAGGTCAATTAATGGAATGTATAGGTGGCATCCAGGGATCAGACAAACATGATTGACCACCAGAGATCTGACAATGAGACAATAAAATGTATTATTTATTTATTTAGTTAGTTAGTTATTCATTTATTTATTTATTATTTCCTGAAGAACATCATGAAGGACATCCACAAGTTTTCAGGAATTATGTTCACTATTTCTGGAAGAAACATGGACACTAACTAAATCTTTTGAGAAGTATTGAAGCAAGTTGTATACAGTAGAAAACAGATGCCACATCTCATTTGAGTTTTCCTGGGGGGAAATACATTATTAAAATGACCATGAGCCATGTATTCAGGAAGAAAAGCATCACATCTGGCTGTCAAACTTTATGCCAAGTTCCAACTAACTGCAATACAAAGTGAGTTTTGAGAGCTCATCAAGGACCAGGAAGTAGTTATAGAGCTGGTATGTATTGTCCCAATTGCCCCAAAAGGGAAGAGAATGAGGTCTACCTCCTATGGGTCAGTGAACCTGACCTCAGCTCCTGAGGAAATTATAGAAGGTATCACAAAAGAGATGATTGGTGGATATCTTGAAAAGGAAGTAGTGATAGTAAAGAAACAACATGATGTCATCAAGAATACATCATCATCAACATCGCATTTATATAGCACTTTAATGTTTGGGAAGTTCTTTACATGTGTCAACTCATTTCCTGCTAGACTTAGCAAATTTTCTTTTTGGCAGGTTTACCAAAATGATACAACAGGAGAATTAGCATTTGATAAAATATCTTGTGGAAAAGATGGAAAAACTCTTAACTAAAACAACAATGTGAATGGATAGATTAGGAAATGATTGAATAGAGAGTAGTCATTAATGAGTCCACGACAATCTGACAGGAGATGTTTAGTGAAACACTCCTAGAATCTATACTTGATCCCGTGCTATTTGATTATTTTAATGTTAGCAGCATGTATTGAATCTTTATTAAATTTTCCGAAGATATAAGGTTAGGAGAAATAACATTTTGAGAGGAGAAGAAGAAGAATGAAGAGAAGGAAGAGGAAGACAAGAAGAAAAAGAAAGAGGAGAGAAGGAGGGAGAGAACAAGAAGAAGAAAAAAGAAATGACACAAAATAGAATGAAAAACAAATAGTGTCTTAGAGGAAGGGACTTCAGATATCACCTAGTCCAATCCCCTCAACTGTGCAAGAATTTCTTGTAATGAATACTTGATAAGTGGACTTTATTGTAACATTTTTAGTGACAGGAAACTCACTACTTTATGAATTAGGTCATTTCATCTTTTACAGCTTAGTATTTGGATGGTTTTGGGTCTTTTACTTAGCCAAAATGTCTCTCCTTGTGATTTGTACCTATTATTTTTATAGATATCATGGATGGATTTTTTAAATTAAGTTTTCAGAAGAAATAGCTAACGAATTGTATGGCAAGCTCAGGCTTCAAAATTACATTAACAGGCTACAAAACTGAGATTAAACCAAGCAGCTAAGATTCAATAAAGGTAAATATAAAGCCATATACTTAGGTTCAAGAAATTAACTTAATTGTTACAAGATAGGGAAAGTACAGTTTTATAGCAGCTGTCTAAAATAAAATCGGAGGGTTGGAAGACAGTGAACAATAGCTTAATTTTGAGTAAAAAATGTAATATATTCATAACCAATGCTAATGCAATCTTGGGTTCTGTTAATAGGACAGGGAGGTGATCAACTCTTGTACTCTGCCTCATTCAGGCCACATGTGGAGCACTGCATTTAGTTCTAGATGTCAAAATTTAAACTGATATACAGTGGAGGTTAAGCACAATGACAAGGGGCATGAGTCAATGGCACATAGTTTAAGAAACTAGGGACATTCAGCCTAGAAAAGAGGAAACTTAAAATGAACATGGGAGTTTCAGTACTTGAATGATTGCCATACTAAAGAGGGAGTAGACTTGTTCTTTTTGACCTAGGGGACAAAACTAGGAACAGGAGCAGTGGATAGACTGAGATTGCAAACAGGAAAAGCTTTAGGTAATGACAAAAACCAAATAAAACCAAACCAAAACAATAACCACAACAAAATCCCTCTTAACAATATGCTATCTTGGAGCCAAGATGGCGGCACAGAAGCAACAAGGTTCTGCAGCTCCCAAATAGTCACCTCAAAAACCCATAAAATATGACTCTAAACAAATTTGAAAGCTCCAAATCTCACAAAAATTCAGAAAAACACATCTTTGCTGAAGGCAGCTGGGCAAGAAGGGCTCATCAGCACTCTGGGAGCCAAAACCAGCCCCACCTGAAACCGTGGCTTGGCCCCAGGGGTGACCAGGACAAGCTGCAGCTGGAGCCTTCAGGAGAGTGGATCAACAGCAGCTGTGGCAGTTTCCAGAATTCTCAATCCATAAGAAAAAAGGACAAAGTGAAATGTCAGTGAATCTCAGCTAAATTTTGGGGAGAAAAGTGGTCTGCCCGAACTGCCTCCAGGGCAAGGAAGTGTCAGAAGCAGTGTCCCTGCAGGCACCTCCATGTGGCTGCTTCAGAGCTTCCAGCCTGCAGACTGCAGGGGGGGCCCAAGCAATCATTCAGAGGCTAAGTGCTCTGGTGTTGAATGGCCTGGATCCAGATTGTGGTCTTGGGTGGTGTTCCTCGGTGTATTTTCAGTGAGACAAAACTGGTGGGAGCTGCAAAAAAATGGCAGCTTCCCAATAGCTCCAGAAGCTGAAAAAACCCCAGCAATTTGGGACAGAGCTTTCCCCTCTGCAAGCAGAGTTCCAAAGAGCTAAAAATTCAAGTAATTGACTGGCCAACATGAGCAGGCAAAGGAAACAAAGTAAGAATAGCAATTGCACTCTAGATTTCTTCTTGGGGGACAAAAAGGATCAAAGCATGGAATGGGAGGAAGACAACACAGTCAGAACTCCCACACCAAAAGCTTCCAAGCAACATGTAGACATCCTACAAGCCATAGATCAGCTTAAGAAGAATTTTGAAAACCAAATAAGAGAAGTGGAGGAAAAATTGGGAAGAGAAATAAGAATAATGCAAGAAAATCATGAAAAGAGAGTCAACAACCTAATTGAAGAAAACAACACCTTAAAAAATAGATTAACTCAAATGACAAAAGAGGCCCAAAAAACCAATGAGGAGAAGAATGCCTTAAAAAGTCGAATTTGCCAGATGGAAAAAGAATCTCAAAATCTTTCTAAAGAGAAAAATTCCTTCAGAATTAGAGTGGAGCAAATCGAAGCAAATGACTTTATGAGAAATCAAGATACTATT
>CM053589.1:63922767-63934755 GCA_028646515.1 Pseudochirops corinnae | reverse complement strand
TGTGAAATATCTCCTTGAAAAAACCACTGACCTGGAAAATAGATGCAGGAGAGACAATTTAAAAATTATTGCATTACCTCAAAGCCATGATCAAAAAAATAACTTAGAAAGAATCCTTCAAGAAATTCTCAAAGAAAATTGCCCTGATATTTTAGAACCAGAGGGCAAAATAGAACTTGAAAGAATTTACCAAACACCTCTTTAAAAAGATCCCCAAAAGAAAATTCCTGGGGGCGGAGCCAAGATGGCGGTGTAGGAGCAGCAACATATCGCAGCTCTCACATAGCCACCCCAAAATACCCATAAAACATAACTCTAAACTAATCCTAGAACTCCAAAACGCACACAAATATATTTTCCACTAAAGTCAGCTCGACTATGAGGAACCATATCAGCACTGCGAACTGAAACCAGCATGGCCTGAAGCCACGGCTGTGCCCTGGGAGTGGCTAGACGAAAGGAGCCAAGCCCTGGCTGGAGCTTCGGGTGAACGGATTGGTGGCAGCTGCAGCAGTATCCAGAATTAGGTCAGTGGGGCTTGCGAGGTCCTGGGAGAAAAGCAGTCTGGCCAGACTGCCTCCAGGGCTGAGAAGCAAAAGGCGGAGGTCCTGCACCCACCTCCACATTGCGGCTTCAGCACTCTTGGCCTGCAGACTGTAGGCGGACCAAGCGATCGTTCAGAGGCCAAGTGCTCTCACGTTGAGCGGCCTGGATCTGGATCACGGTCTTGGGCTTTGGTCCTGTGGTCCTTTTTCCTTCAGTGAGCCAGAAGTGAGGGAAGGACCCAGCAACTTCCTAAGAGCTCCAGCAGCTGGGAGGACCCCAGCAATTTGGGACAGAGCTTTCCTCTCTGGAAGCAGAGCTCCACAGAGATTTGAAAAAAAATCGCGAACTGACCAACCATGAGTAAGAATAAGCATAAGAAGCAAAGTAAGAACAGCAACCAAACCTCAGATTCCTTCTTTGGGGAAAAGAAGGACCAAGGCAGAGAGAGGGAGGAGGACAGTGCAGCCAGAGTTCCCCAACCAGGGGAAGAAATTAACACCCTAAAAAATAGATTAACTCAAATGATAAAAGAGGCCCAAAAAGCCAATGAGGAGAAGAATGCCTTAAAAAAGTCCATTCTGCCAGATGGAGAAAGAATCTCAAAAGCACTCTGAAGAGAATAATTCCATCAAAATTGGAGTGGAGCAAATGGAGGCGGACAACTTCATGAGAGATCCAGATACTTTCAAACAGATCCAAACAAATGAAAAATAGAGGGCAATGTGAAGTATCTCCTTGAAGGGACCACTGACCTGGAAAACAGATCCAGGGGAGACAACTTGAAAATTACTGGACTACCAGAAAGCCATGATCAAAAAAAGAACTTAGAAAGCATCTTTCAAGAAAAAAAATTCCTAGGAATGTTATAGCCAGGTTCCAGAGTTCCCAGATCAAGGAGAAAATAATACAGGCTCTCAAGAAGAAACAATTTAAATACTGTGGAAACACAATTAGGATAACCCAGGAGCTAGCAGCTTATACATTAAGGGATCAAAGAGCCTGGGATATGATATTCCAGAGATCAAGGGAGCTAGGATTAAAACCAAGCATCATTTACCCAGCAAAATTGAGTATAATGTTCCAGGGGAAAATATGGTCATTCCGTGAGAGGGAGGACTTTCAAACATTCTTACTGAAAAAACCAGAACTGCAAAGAAAATTTGACATGCAAATACAAGAAGCATGAGAAGATAAACATGGAAAGGAAATCATAAGGAACTTATCAAAGTTGAACTATTTATATGCCAACATGGAAAAACGATAATAGTAACTTATGAAACTTTTCTCAGTATGAGGATAGGTGAAGGGAATACAAATGTATATATACATATACATACACATATGTCTATATAGGAGGGCTTATATATGCGTATGAACACATATCTGAGTAGGTGTATATTTGAATATATAGAGGTCACATGATCAATTGAATAGGAAGGGACGATACTCCAAAAGGTGAAATTGTGAAATGGGAGAGGATTAGAATGAGAGGAGACAGGGAGAGACAAAATGGGGTTAATCATCTCATATAGAAGAGGCAAGGGATAATTGTCACAATGGAGGGGAAGAACAGGAAGGCAAAAGGGAAAGGGTCAACCTTACTCTCACGGAATTTAGCTTAGGAAAGGAATGACATAAACTCTAAAGTGGGTATCTTGCCACACGGGAGAGTAGGGGTGATGGGGATGAGAGGTTGGATGACAGAGGGGAGAAAATGTTGGAGAGTAGGGCTGCTGGAAGTACACATTTCTGTAAAGGGACAAGGACAGTTGACAGGGTAGAGAATAGAACAAGGTGGAGCAGGTGGGATAGGAAGGAGTGACATATAATCAGTCTCTCACAATATGCCTACATTATGGAGAGATTCTGTGTAATTACACATGTACAGCCTATATTAATTGCTTGTCCTTCCATGGGGGTGTGTGATGAGGGAGGAAGGCAAAGAATCTAGAATTTAAAGTTCTATAATCAAATGTTAAGAATATATATGTATATTATTATTATTATTATTATTATTATTATTATTATTATTATTATTGTTATTATTATTATTATTAACTATATCCAACAGGGAATTAAGATACACAGGCACTGTGGTGGGGAGATCCATCCTGCCCTACCAGAAAGTCATAAGGGCGAAGGGAAGGGCATAGGAGAGAGCAGATTGGGGGAGGAGTTATACAGTGGGATGGCTGTTTTGCAGTGTTGAGTAGGGTAAAGATGGGGAGAAAATATGTAACTGAAAATCTTGTGGAAATGAATGATGTAAACAAGAAAATAAATAAATTAATATATTAAAAAAAACCCAATATGCTATCTCAGGAAGTGGTGGGGTTACCTTCAATGGAGATCTTCAAGCAAAGACTAGATAACTACTTGTCTAGTAGGTTGTGGTAAAGAGTCTTTTTTGATATAGGTTGGAGTAAATGACTGATGAATTTCCTTCCCACTAAAATTTTGTGAGTCTGTGAAAATATTTAAGGCCTCACTGAACTATAAAATCTGACATCGAAAATGGATATGGGAAGATAACTAAGTTGCTGAAATTCCAAAGATTTATATATCTATTGAAATATGTAGAATTAGAAATTGGGAGAGGGATGGACAGACAGAGAGAAGAAGAGACAGAGAAAGACAGATTATGAGGTATCACAGAATAAGGCTAGAAATTTATAATATCTTAAAAACAAAAAAAAGACCTCATGTCACCTAATCCAATGTTGTAGCCCTTGAAAAAATCCCTTCTGTCATATGTCTTATAAGTAGCCTCTGCTTGAATGCTTCTAGTGACAGGAAACTCTTCATTCCCCATTGATAGAATGTACTAACTTTTAAGGATGATGTGCTCTCTCTGTAAGACAACGTACACATGATAAACTTTCAAGTTTAATCTGAAGTATTAAAATTATTTTCTCCACCACTTTCTTAAATCCAGAGAATAAAAAAAAAAAAAACAGCAATAAACCAAGGCCTAATTTGTTGTAGTTGATGATTTACAATCTGTAAATGCTTGAACATTGGAATTTAACATTTGAACACTGAAAATTTTACATTTGTAAATTAACATTTACAAGGGGTAAATGCTTGAACGCTGAAAATTTAACATTTGGCTCTCAGGTGCCTTCCCAAACACCCCTGCCTCCTCATCACTTTCCGGAAGAATTCTTTCTCTTCTTTCAAGATAAATCTCAAGCTCTACACTAATTATGGTCTTTCTTTCTTCTTTGTCCGTTACCAATGCCCTCTCTCCCAAACTACTTCATATAAATTGTATCCTCATATATTTCATATTTTTTCTGTGTATTTCATCTGTTCATATTTACATACATACAGGTTGCAATAGCCCACACTCATAGATATCTAATGATTGCAAAAAGCTTTATCTATGTCATGTCATTTGTTCTTCACAAAATTTATGTGAGGTTGGTGCTATAATTACCCCCACTTTATAGATAAAGTAACCAAGGCTGTAAGATTAAGTGACTTGCCTAGAGTCACACAGTACATGTAAAAGGCAGGATGCATATTAAGGTTTATCTAACTCCAGGTTAAATACTCTATCCGTTATGCCATTTGGCTGTTCAAATTTATATCTCTAGAGCACAGGACTGTGCCTGTCATGAAGTAAGTTATTAATAAGTGCTTTATAATTAATCAGTCAGTATTAAATTTCATATTACTTGATTTAGCTAATCATTTCAGTCTTTTAATGTCCTCTTTAAATGAACTGTTGCCTAACTTCATTTTTTACAGTTGGTTTTTCTTACATTTTTTGACCTTCAATGTAGGATCTTCCTTATTTTTATATTATTTATTTTATTGGATTTGACCCATCTTTCTAAAGTTTTGAGATCTTCTTGAATCCTAAATATTATTCACTGTCAGTTACCTGTCCTAGTTTTGAGTCCCCTGAAAATTTTGATAAGCTTGACATCATGTGATTGATTAAAATGTTGAATAGAATAGGGTTTGTCTCAGAGTCCTTTGGAATTCCAGAAGAGTTTTCTCTTCAAGCCGTCATTGATGCTTTGATTACCACATGTTGGAATCTTCTGTTCAAACACATGAATTCATATAACTATATTATTATCTAATCCATTTCTCTTAACCTTATTCAACAGGAAATTGTGAAAGACATTGTCAAAATTTTTGGTTTTGTTAAGATAATACTATGTCTATAACATTCTCTGATGTACTAGACCAGTGGTTCTCAACCTACCTAATGCTGTGACCCTTTAATACTCGTATGTAGGTATACCTGTATGTGGGCAGACCTGCCTAGAGACTGATAGAGGAGTGGTGTCTTGGTTCCTAAGATCATCGGAAATATGTGTTCAGGTTGTTCAACCCCCAAAGGGGTCGCGACCCACAAGTTGAGAGCCACTGTACTAGACTAATAACCTGGTACCATTTACTAATAATCTAACCCATTTACCCATCAAACAAACAAAGTAAAACAAAACAACAACAATAGCAACAATACTTTAACCTAGAATGCCACCAAAGTGTATAATGCTTCCTGAGCATGTATTCAGGCCTCATGCACACAAGCCCTTAGCCAGTATCACTCCTTGATCCCCTTAACAAGGAGCCAAGTTATATTTTCACCATCAACACTTCTGCTTCATATGACCTATTTCTACTTTATACTCCTGTATCTATCTACAGCAAAGAATTAAATGAAGTCATTTAAGTCTATGTTTATGTTAAGATAATGAAATTAATGTGCAGGAGTTTGATCTAGTGAATTAGTGATATAGAGAAAAATATTAATTATAATTCAAGATGTTAAAACACACAGAGAATTTAAAGGATCTGAACTATTTGTTACCGAATATTTCGCTATTGGATTTGTATGCTCATCAATGGGGATATTTCTTCCCCTGCTCACCCATGCCTGCCCCAGCTTGTTCATGTTTGGCCATATTATCCCATTAATCTACTTTTACATGGGGTTTATCATGCATAATATGATTTTTGTTTTTTTTATCATTGTATAGATAGTGTAACATCCAGGATGTTCATGTGTTATCCTTTATTCATCCTATATGTATGACTGGTTACATATTATTTTCTAATATTTTTATTACACAATTTTTTCTAATCATATATCTTTCATGTCTCCTCTTGCTTTCAATACATCATTAGTAATGATGCATTAAAGTCGACTGTAATGTATGAAGTAGGTAATAAAGTCCATTTAGAGCTATCACGATTCTCTCCATTGTCGCTTTGATCACCAGAAGTTTAGATTCTTCAGAGACTGTGATCTCTGATTCAAAGTCATATACTGCCATCAGAAGATTCCTAATGAAACAAAGGGTCTCATTTCCCTCTGGGATCTTTCTTTTTCTACCCCATGATTCAGACATAGTATAACTTTTTATGTTCTTTGTTTTAACCTATGGGGAAAAGAATTTTATACACAGTGTTCAATTGTTCTCTGCTATTGGGGAGCTTATTAAATTTAACAATTAATAAGATTTCCTCTCAAATGACTTTTAAATCCCAAGTTCAGATAGAATTCTGCTCATTTACATGGAGGGCCAAACCACTGTCCTTTCTAGTCTAATTTATAAACCTTCTCCTCACTACTCCTGTATTTGTTTTGTGCAATATCCCATTCAAAAATGATGAAATGATGATCATAACAACTATGATTGAGCAAACTTTATTAGCCATTATTCAAGTTAATTAAATAGAAATTATAGATACAGCTTTAAAGAAGAGTCAGGCTTTAAAATAGTGATTCACTTTCCCTTGGAAAAGGCATAAGAGTAAAAAGGCAGACCTGTGAGGGAGAAAGCATCACCATCATTATTCTCAGCAGTCATAGTTTCTCTTCTGGGTGACTTTCACATGGTTTAGTTGTTCCTCTCCCCCATCATCATAATGGCAATGAATACAATCTCAATCTTTCTTCTCATATTAATCTCACATCAGTTTATGTTTTTCCCCACCCCTGCATCCCAAATACATCTGTCTCTCATGAGAATCTCCTAGCTTCTTCCAGAACAGGGAGAAAGGTGACAACCTCACTTTAAGACAACTTCTCTTCAAAAATTGCTTCGACTACAAGAACTTTTTTCTTCAGAATGTATTACTCTATGTCAGGGAGATACCAGGTTATAACACTGAGGAATGAGAAATTCTTATAGTCTAATGATAGGCAGATGCCACCTTTAGACAGAGTATCTCTGCCTCTCAGATGAGACATGAGGATTGTATATGATTCTCTGACAGGGAATAGATAATACAACCATACTAGCAGAGTATATAAGTTGGGACTGATCAAAGTTAGTTGGCAGGTTATTTTAAAATATGCTTTGACAATATGCAATCACTTTTTAACAAACTTAATTCACATTATATGTTAGCAAGCATTCCATGTAACAAAAAATAAAGCTTCCCTTTTTTAAGAGTTAGCAATTTAATTTGTGTGTGCAGGATGGATAATAGACATCTGGCTTAGCAGGAGTAAGCTTCAGTAGTGGCAACATAGGCAACAATTTTTTTTTATAATATTAGCAATTCAAATTCAAGTATCAGATTAGTGTTGTATTGGAATCATTCATGGGAGCATGCTTGGAGGCTAAAATATTCTCAGTAAAACTTCCAATAATTTTCAGACAAAGTAGTGCCTCCATCCTCCCTTTTTTCCCTCCTGCACCAAGAGAAAAGGAAATGCATCTATATATCAAAAGAGGCCGCCCAAGGATATGAAAACATGTTTGAGGTTCAAATACAATTGTAGTATTATTTACAATATCAAAATTCATTACAGTCCCAGGTTTATTAGAATGTTCTGAAATTGGATTCTCACAGATGTTTCTCCAAGTTTAATATGCTGGTGGAACTTCCTCTGGCATGTATATCTGGGGGAAAAAAGTACTGGCCTTCATCTTTGGGAATTCAAGACCCTCAAGCACTCACTGTTTTTTACGCGACCCAGATTTTGATCCAATGTTCAATCCAACAACCCCCATGGGTTACACAAGAATGTTTCATTATCCACCTCAATTTAAAACCTACCTCAGTATAGCCAAATTCTAGCCTTTCTGCTTCAGTCAAACCAATGAGGCATTTCATTACTAGGGATTTTAAGAGCTGGCATTTTGGAAGAGCTACCACATTTCAGGTTGTAATGTTACACATACTTCAAGGGGCCGCTCAAACTCCCTAGGACATGCCCTTACGGAAGGAGCTAGTTTGTTATTCAAACAGCTGCAGTTTCCCAAAATAAATTCGAAAATTAACTGATACACATTAAGCATGTTCCCAAACCACTAAGGGGGGAAGGGAGAGGAAGTTGAATTCAATCAACCACTTATTAGCTAATTGCTAGTAAATTTAATAAGAATTCAGGTTTTTCTCTTTTTTTGTGGGGAGGATAAGAGATATTCAGTTGGAAAGAACTTTAGAGACCATCTAATCCAACATTCTCATTTTACAAATGAGGAAATTGCTATCCAGAGATTGTCACTTGCTCAAAATCATGCAAGTATTAAGTAACAGAGATAGCATATGAACTCAGAACCTCTGAGTCTGAATCCAATACATTTCCCATCATACTTCCTAAATTTTTGAGGAGTCTATATGGGATTACACGCCAAGACAAAGCAAATAAAAATATATTCCTGGAGATCTTTCTTCCCATATCATATTCCAGAATGCTTAGGGTGCTACTTGAATCACTACCTTAGGTACAAGATTAACCTCATATCTGGAATAATTTGAATTTAATTCATTCATTCATTCCATTTAATTCCATTTAAAAAGCTTTACCAAATAAAACAGCTCTAGAGATACAAACAAAAAGTCGAACAATACTTGCCCTCAGAGAAATTGTACTAGGTTGTTATGGATATGAGAGGGTGGTAAAATATGTACACTGGTGAAAAATACAAAATAATTTTAGTGGGTTGAGGGAGACCAACCCCTAACAACTTTGAGAATCAGTAAGGTTTCAGGCAGAAGGTGGCCTTAAATCAAGCCTTAAGAGAAAGTAAGAATTATAAATGGCACAGGTAGTTGAAATGATATAAATATATCTGGTAGAATAAGAAGTGTAGTGAAGTGGGGTGGGCAGGCAGGGCTTTAATATAATTATCCATGACCTGGACAAACTGCCTTAAAAAGGATTCTCTAAAAGAACTCTCCTACCCCTCCAAGATTAAGCTTCTTTTTTCTTAAATAGAGCTCTCCAGAACAATATGTGACTGTTAAGGGCTCCTGATTTTCACTCCTTTATTAAATAAGCACTAATGAGGGACACACACTCACAGCATGATATCAGGGACAATGTGGGTGGCAAAGGATGAATGAAAACACACTGTTTTTCTAGCATTTTTCCCTCTGAAGTTAGGCTCATTGACATCTAATACCAATAATTTCTCATATGCATCTGTCTCTGTAATTCACACCTCCCTATCAGAACACAGATGTCAGCCTAATCTCTTTGTGTTACACATATGTCAAATATTTCAGGTCACACCTGCCAAGATTAGTGTGAAAAATCTACTTATGATGATAATTGTGAGATATGGATTCAAACCATTGTGATTATCTATTGACGAAGTAGTGCTATTGAAAAAACACATGCCATCAGAACAGATATACCTTATGATGTACAGAAATGAAGGGGAGAAAAATAAATCATCAAAATTGAAGAAGACAAAGATAATTTGCTAAGAATTAAGTTCAGCATATTAGTTTGAATTCAGGAGAGTGATATTTAATTCATTTTGCTTTAAAAATTAAACGGTTAGAAATTTATCATTTGACTTTTTTTATTTTGAGAAAAAGGGTTCAATTTGACTTTAAGTCCACAATTTTCAGTAATTTAATAATCATTGATGCCCTTCTAAAGTCTCTAGAGTCTGAGTTTCACTCAACCCTCAAAATTGTTCTGTAGACACCAAATTAATTTTTATTTGTGCTTTTTAGCATTAAAATTCACAAATCCCAATTCACAGCTCAACAAAGAAGAGTATTAGTAAGGCTTCCTGCCTAAAATCCCTTCAATGGTAGCTATAGCCATATTTTGTCACCTTTGTTAATTTGTTGGGTATGAGGTGAAGCCTCAAAGGTCATTTAATTTACATTGCTCTTATTAATGAGTTGCAGACATCTTCCATACAATGCTAATAGTCTTCTATTTTTTCATTTGATAACAGTACTCACATCCTTCTATTACTGATCTTCTGGGGTATGACTTTTTGATCCTAGATATTTTTGTTAATTCCCTATATACATGAGAGAACAAATTACTACTAGAGATATTTGATGCAAAGATTTTTCCCTCTACATGGTAATTTGTACTCTAGTCCTAATTGCAATGATTTCTTTCATGAGCAAACTTCACAATCTCATAAATTAAATTATCTAATCTTTTGTGCTCTCTGCTTTCCCTAGTTTGGTTAAGAATTTCCTCTAGGGTTATGATTGTGAAATGTACCTCCATCAATTTTTTAACATATATAATTTTTAGCATACATGAATTTTCTCATTTTTCAAAGAAATGTTTGTGCAACTTTTTAAAAAGTGATTTCTTATATCAAATAATTTCCTAATGTCAAATCATCATTGCTGTACTACATTGCAGAAATCCAACATTGTCATAGAAAATAATTTATATTTATGACATATTGCTGTTGTCTTTTTGCAAAAATCATATTTTTCAAGTTGTGTGCCATTAGTTATTGTGATACTGTTCAATAATTAACATTTTCTGCATTGCTACTTAGGGTTTAGAGATTTGGTCTATATTTGGCTTAAAAGAGAGTTTAGTAGATAGCTTAGTTTCTTAATAATTAAAGTATTATTTGTGGTAATGTTATTCATTCATTTTAGTCATATCTGACTCTGTGATCCCATTTGGAGTTTTCTTGGGAAAGAAACTGGAGTGGTTTTTCATTCCCTTCTCCAGATTATTTTTACAGATGAGGAAACTGAGGCAAATATGGTTAAGTATTATTAAATACTGATAAAATAATATTTATACCATGGGTATTAACTGGTCTTGGAATATTGGCAGAATACATCAATAAATACATCTAGAGCAGTTTTATTTTATTTTTTTATTGTTGTTATTTTAACGAATTCCCCTACCAACTTTTTGAATTACCTATCTGACCTTCCCTCAACCCTCTTGCCCAAATTTTCACACCTATTCAAACTTACTAAGACAGAATCAATGTTATCCTCCTTTTATAGGGAGTTTGTGGGAAGATCAGTTTGAGTCATTCTCATGGAAGAACAAAGCAGCCTAGAATTTGAAACACAAGCCTAGGAGTTTTATTTTGTAATATATTCCCTACTTTTCCAGGTTTTTCTCACATTGTTTTCTTCTATGTATTCTCTGCTTCAGCCAAAATGGATTACATATTTTGCATTTTTTTCTGTCATCATGACTAATGCCTGCCACACACCTCTCTAGGGAGTATATTCAACCAGAAAGTCAAATCTGAATCTAGTTATACCCTAAATCTAACTCAAAGCTTCACCATCCCTCTTTCTTCTCCCAGCTCGGCTCCTGACTATCCAGACTTCTCCATGCATGGGAAGTCCTCTCACTCTGGAAGATCCCTCCACCCCTGTGACCCCTTCCTCCACTTGATGAGTTCCTCCCTGCACCTCCATTTTGAGGAAATGTCTGAGCCAGCTGTGCTCCCTCTTTCAGTCCTTCCCTGTTTTTCATCTTAAGTCTCTGAATTTCTTTACATGTGCTATTAGCTTTCTCACACTGGAATATTCCTTTATTCCCACTGCCTGCTCATTCTGAAGACACCTCAACACACATGACCCCTTCTGTGATTTTTAAATTCCTCTTAGAACCTTTACAAGCCATACACATTCACATTTTGTCTACTTTTATGGAATGCTCTTGGCTCTCCAGACTTTACCATGCCCCTACAACCAATTTCCTGACTGCTTTTTTTATCTGTCTCTTATATGTTGCCTGTCCCAATTAGATGTGAGAAGACATGGTTGCATACACTTTGTAACCTCTGATATGGAGAGATTGAGGCTGGTGAATTACTTGAGCTCTGGAGTTCTTGAGTTGTAGTAGTAGGTTCTCATACTAGGTCTGGTACCAATATGCTCAGCCCTGGGGAACAGGGGACTACCAAGCTCCGTAAGGAAGGGCTAACTAACCCAGGTTAAGAAATGCTATGGGTCAAAGCTTTCATGCTGATCAATAGTAAGAGTTGGCCTGTGAATGGCTGCTTCTCTTTCCAGGTTTTGTGAGATAACAGATGAATAAACAATTAGGCAAATAAAAGGGCAGCTAGGTGACAGGGTGTAACAATACTGGGATTTGAAGATCTTCCATGCCCCTTGAGCTTGCTGACGTAGCAGGAAGGGGTGGAACAAGAGAACGCCGGAACCAAGCTAGTCTCCGTGCGGTGCGGACTGGAAGCGGAGTCAGAGGCAGTGGCT
>CM053589.1:63863541-63922267 GCA_028646515.1 Pseudochirops corinnae | reverse complement strand
TTTTCTGTGATAAGATGTAATGTTGTGAATATTATAATGTTTTGAATGTTTGTCTTGAATTGTAATGGAATAAACAGAGTGTTCACTATATTTTGTAATCTGAACTCTAAAAGCTGTTCACAGTAGCATTCCTTTGGGAATCTGCTGGTGCATGGCATTACAGAAAGTTATGAAGAGGTTTGAATTCCATGCAGAAAACATCAGATTTTATCCAGGAGGCAATAGGGAACCACTGGAATTTACTGAATAGGGAAGTGACATGGTCAGAACTGTGCTTCAGGAAAATCACTTAGGTGACTGAATAGAGGATTGATTGGAGTAGAGAGAGGGCTAAGGCAGGTATAGACATGGGCAGAATATTGCAATAACCCAGGAATGAGGTTATGTTGTGTCCTATTACTAGATGAAAATATAAAAGAGACCAATAAAAATAGGGGAGTTGTTAAGATTTACACAGCATTTTTTTTTTTCTGAAAACTACCCATAGTGGCATATGTTAAGTTTATTATTATCTTCATTTTCCAGATAAGGAAACTGAGGCACAAAGATATAAAGGAACATTTATGCTCACACAGCTAATAAGCATTCAAATAAGAGTGTAAAGTCATGTCTTTTGTTTCGGAGTAGATGGATCTTTCAAATAAGTTCCAGGAGGTAAGGGGCCGTGTTTTATGGTACACTCATATGGAGATACATAACTGAAAGGATTTTATCTTATAACCATTTTAAAGAAGGCATAGATATCCTTATGCAGGATATCTAATTATAGATGGTCACAATGACTCCTTTAATTGACAACTGATTCAGAAATCTGTGGATATGCTAAAGGAGTAATGCATGTTCTTTAGCTTTCTCCTTCTTGCTGAATTTGAGGAGTAAGATTAGCTTTCAGAGCTTTGGAGGCTGAGAAGGGTGACACTCTTTTCCCCACTAGGTCACAGAGAATGACATCACGATCTCCTAGGGAAGTTGTGTCTGAGATGAGGTCACTTCTGGTTTATATTTTCTTCTTTTTTCCTTGTGAAATATTCAAAAGCAGCTGATATATTCCTGAACACTTGAACAGTGGGTTGTCTGCTACTAAAATAACCATAATACCAAAATATAAGGTAAAAACAGACCAGCAAAGAGCGAAAGTCATGTAGAGAAAGAGAAGAAAAAGCCCACTTGTCATTGATTGGACTGTAATAAGTAGAGATGAAATTTAGGACATCTTATGAGCAGTCTCCTTGCAAACATTCCAAGGAAGCCTATATACTAGTATCTCAACGGATTATAATCATTCTATGACTCTATTACACAGCATTTCCTTTCAATGATGGAATAAAACTGCTTATTCCATAGCTATTTCATGTATATACTCTTCTGTCCCTCCCCAGTCTCTACTCAACTCCACTTTCGCTCCTTCCCCCTAGCTGAGGAGGATCCCTTAGACTAGAACCCAAAATGGAATGTTCTTTTAGGAATCTGAGGTGGTGGTCAAATTAAATCACTGGAAATCTGGTTCTCAAACTGAGAAGATAGAGAAAGATGAATCCAAGTTAAAACTCAAGATCATGCATAGGACAGTTACTGATGAAGATTGCCAGACCTCTGACCTCTCTGCTAGACTTATTTGTTTTTTTTTTAATCTCTCCCTGAACATAACATAGCAATTTGTGTACATTGGCAACTTAAATGTTTAGTCATTAAATTGTACTGAATTTATCTAAAATTCCAGAAAGAGATTCAAAGAAGAGACTAACAGGCTTTCTGACTACTGGTCAGATACTCTTTCTATTACAGCATATAAATACATCTGCATACCAAAACCTATGATTTCTTCAGTGTGGGAATTCCTGTCACAGGAATTCCTTCCCCTGACAAGAGACCACAACTTTTCTATAATTCAGGGTCTTAGAGAGTTGCTTGAGGCTCAGAGAAATTAAACGACTTTGTTGTTGTTCAGTCATTCAGTCCTTTCTGACTTTTCATGGCCCCATGAATAGCATACCAGGCTTTTCTATCCTCCACTGTCTTCTGAAGTCTGTCCAAACTCATGTTTATTGCTTCCATTACACTATTCGTCTATCTCATCCTTTACTGTCCCCTTCTCCCTTTGCCTTATCAGTGGTTCTCAACCTTCCTAATGCCATGACCCTTTAATACTTATATGTGGGCACATCTGCATGTTGGGGGACCCACCTGGAGACTGAGAGAAGAGCCTGTCTCAGTTCCTAAGACCATGGGAAATATATGTTTTCCCATGGTCTTAGGCAACCCCTGTCACTCCTGTGAAAGGGTCATTTGACCCCCAAAGGGGTCGTGACCCACAGGTTGAGAACCGCTGCTTTAAATCTTTCCTAACATCAGGATCTTTTTCCAATGAGTCCTGTCTTCTCATGTGGCCAAAGTATTTAGTTTTGCCTTTAGTATTTTGACCTTCCAATGAATAGTCTGAATTAATTTCTTTAAGTTTTGGCTGATTTGATCTCCTCACTGTCCAAGGGACTCTCAGAAGTTTTCCAGGACCATAATTCAGTGATGTCTAGATGGGATTTGAATGCAAGTCTTTGTACTTCTGAATCTAGTAGTCTATCCATTTATGCCACAATGCTGAAACTCAATAAAATTACCAAAAAAAAAAAATTTCAAATGAACAGTCATTAACAAGTATAAATATATATAATATAAACATATCATAGTCATTAATATAGTCTTGAAAAATAAGGAGTTTGAAATTTTTGCTAATAGAAGAAAAAACTATCAAGAACAACACAGGAAAAAACAACATCATTTCCCACCTGATAACTACAGATCAATAAGATAAGAAAAATGAGATAAAACTCTGTTTTCATTCATGTGGGCTATGACATGATCAGATGATTGGTTGAGCCTATCACTATTGTGTTCTGGAGTCATTTCATAGTTAAATGGAATTTCTAACTAGATACAGACCAAAGGAATATCTGGGCAGTCCTTTTCCCAAACTTCTTAAAGATTTGGAAGACCCAAAAATCCCAATGTTAGAGAGACAAGGATTCCTTCACTACCCTTCTCCTTGTCGTGGAATTCAGCATGTCACTACTGCTGATTCCCCACTAAGCTGACTTAAGGATCTGTCATCCATAAAGCTAGAACTACTGCAATCAGATAGCACCTGACCTATTTATGCATTGGCAGATGTACCTGTTTGCCAAAGAAAGTGAACAGTTTCTGAATTAATTCTACATCTCCTATCTCCAGCTATTCTATCTCTAGCTCCTAAATTGCTTGTGCTTACAACTCCATATTTGCTGGTTTCTCATAAATCATCTCTGTGCATATCAGAGCATTACAACCAAGAAAATGTTTAACAGCCATTGAAGCACTACTGGGTGTTAGGTGAGTCAGATCGATTTCCTGCCTTTCCTCACATACTAATTTTTGTCTTGTATCTCTTGGAACAGATCCCCAAATACACTAATTCTCTCTTCTATGAAGTTATCTATGAGAGGCATATCTATACCCAATTTATAAGCCACTTGTCAAGAGTATTGTCACCATCCTTTCACATTTTGAAAGGAAATTTATCTTATATTTAAATCAGGTAAAGCCATTGCTCACAGGATCACTATCAAAGCCATAAAAAGCCAAAAAGTATTCAAGAAAGCGATGATGGGACAGCATCTCCTGCTTTCCCACAATGGGGATTAGTTTTCCCTTAGTTGTCCCTGGGACTTGAGTGGATCTTACCTCCCTTGACACAGCTTCTTGGTTATGTAAGAACATAAAAAGCCCCACCTGCATGGATATGATGCCCATTCAACTTGATGTATGTCTGGAGACCATGCATTTCAAGATGCCTTGCCCTGCTGACTGTATACACTTCCACAGGATGACAAGGAGGCGCATTCAAATATCCTGAATGCCATTGTACATTTCCTGCATATCCTTGCTATGTTAGTGTAAACTTCCTTTTCTGAGTCCTTCATTTTGTGCCAATATCAAATCTGAAATAATAGGAAACTGCTGTTATGCCCACACCTAATGATGTCATTCAGTCTAAAGTTTTCATTTGATAGATTTTATAGATAACATTTTCATTTAAACTGAGAATTGAAAACACTAAGTACGGTTCACAAATGTAAAAAGCGCCAGAGGAAGATTTTGATCCCTAGGTCCTCTGGCTTCAGAGTCAGTGCTCTTAACATTGTACCATATTGCTTTTTCTCTAAATGGAAAATTTTTCTTTTTTTTTTTCAGTGACTTGTTTATTTACTTTTAGTTTACAAGATTCGGTTTCATAATCCCTTGAGTTTCAGATTTTCTCCCCTCCCTTCACAACCCTCCATGGCGGCATGCAATCACGTATAGGATCTGCAAATACTTTCACATTGTACAACAGCCTGGTTGTACAGAAGGGTTGTAACCAGTGAGTGAACAATGGGAAAAAAGAAACAAAATCAAACATGAAAAAGAATGATAGCATGTATTGCTTCAGTCTCCATTTAAACTCTAGTCTTTCTATATCTTACTCTGAATGTAAATATCTCCTTCCATCCTGAGACTTGTAGAGTCGTCTTATAGCTGTGCGTTGCTGAGAAGAGTCCAGTTCATCAAGGTAAATGGGAAAATTTTCATAAAAGACTACAATATGACAGCATTTATCAAGCCCCACATATCTGAATCTCTCTCGTTTAGCCATTTTTTCTTGCTCTGAAAATTATCTTACTCAGTAGAATTTCTTTAATGTTACCCTTGTTGATTAACAGAATCAAAGGTTCCTGTGAAAGGAAGAGACCTTGAAAACCATATACTAATTCCATTCTTCTCATTTACAGAGAAACTAGCATTAAGAGAAGGGATCTCATTCAAAGTTTTAGCACTGATTAGCAGCAGAACCAAGACTAGAAGTCAGGCACCTAAATTCCCAGTCCATTGTTCTTTCCTTCTTTCAATTATTTCCTATTTCTCTTATGTATTACTTGTTTGTAAATAATAATCAATAATAATAAAAGCTAACTTTTGCTTAGTGCCTACTATAGGCCAGAAATTGTACTAAGAGACTGACAAATATTATCTCAATTTATCCTCACAACAACTCTGGGAGGTAGGTGCTATCATTAACCCCATTTTGCATTTGAGGAAACAGATAAACAGAGGTTAACAGATTTGCACAAAATCACACAGCCAAAGTATGAAGCTAGATTTGAACTTGGGTCTTCCCTACTCCAGGCCCAATGCCCTGTGTATGGCACCACTCCACTGCCTATTTGTTTGATGTCTCTTTCATTGCATTTTGTGTTCAAGGAGGGTAGGGACTCTCTCTTGTCTCTTTACATATCCCCAGCCCTTAGTGTAGTACTTGACACCTTGTGCTTGCTCTTCTGTAATATTGTTCAGTAATTTCAGTCGCATCTGACTCTTTATGACTAACCCCATTTGTGGTGTCCTTCACAAAGATACTAGAGAAGTTTGCCATTTCCTTTTCCAGCTCATTTTACCCATGACAAAATTGAGACAAATAGGATTAAGTGACTTGCTTACAGTCCCACAGCTACTTCTAAGGTCAGATTTGAACCCAAGTCCTCCAGATTCCAAGGCAGGTACTGGTTAGTCTAAATTACTTTACCATTGTACTCAATGGAATATTACTAGTGTGCTAAGTTGTATGCAAAGATATCTTGCATAATTGGCTGATTTTCTGGAGGCTTTATTTGATACCTGACTATTTTGATACCTGACTAAACACCTATGCCTGCATTTGAACTGACAAAAAAAAAAGTGAATGAATGTTAAGGGACACTAAAGAATTCATTAGGGACAGTAGAAAAGTTACAGTAAATCCACAATAAAATAATGTTGAACCTTAAGTAAACTAGTTAGAACCTCTAATTAAAAAATAAACTACTAATCCATTTTTAGGAGATGGAAGCAAATATCAAGAAGGCCTTCACCTGTAATGTATTTACTGTAAGTGTGTGAGCATGTGTGTGTGTGTGTGTGTGTGTGTGTGTGTGTGTGTGTGTGTGAAGGAATTACACATTCCATATATCAGTATCTATATACATATCCACCTAAACACAATGTATGTATATATGTGTATATGCATGAACATCAATATAATGTGTGTACACATGTATATATGTGCGCATGTATGCACACATGTAGGTAGGCAGCTACATATAGATATAGAGCCTGGACTTCTGATTCATTGATATAGGGAACTTCCTGCCGTAGGAACTCCTAGAAGAGGTAAAATAACTTATACAAAGTCACACAGCTTAAATGTGTCAGAAGTGACACTTTAACTGATGACCTCATGGCTTTATGGATCTCCTCCCCACTGCCTCTATACAACTCAGATAAAGATTAAGTAAAAAGTATTTACAGTGTAGAGTGGGAGCACAAACAAGATGATAGTGAAAGATCTCATTGAGAAAATGACACCAGATCTATATTTTGAAGGAAGCTACAGATGCTATGAGGGAGAAGGAAGGAGGGAATATATTCCATGCATAGGGAAGGGGGGCAGTCTGTGCAAAGACATTTGGATGGGAGACAGAATGGCATATATGGGGAATAATAAATAAGCCAGTTAAGCTAACAGGGGTGGGTAACTGAAGCCTGGAGGCCACATGTGGCTTTCTAAGTCCTTGGGTATGGCCTTTTGATTGAGCTCAAGTTTTAACAGAACAAATCCTTTCATGAAGAGGATTTGTTCTATGAAGTTTGGATTCAGTATATACACAAAGGTTTGCACTTGAGGACTTAAAGAGCCACATGTGACCTCCAGGCTACAGGTGCCCCACTCCTGATGGAGTAGAGAAGTGGAAATAATGTGATAATCTCTAAATAATCTTCTTATTCTAAATCTATGATAGGGAAGTCTCTTTACCTGTTAACGATGTCAAATTATTTTTAGTCCCTGTATTTGTAGGCCAATGAATCCTAAGGAAACAAGATCAGGTTCAGAGTATTTTTTTTTCAACCTTAAAAGAAAAAAAAATGGAGGGTGAGGCTTTTAAAATGTCAAGTTTTCTTTTATTACAAGTATGCGCACTTCACAGTTTGATTTGGTATAGAAGTTCCTGGAATTTTTCTTCTTTACAGTGAGTACATGTAGGATAGACAGGCAGTGTTCAGACTGAAAATTAATTAGCACATGTTGTACTGTAAAGTTGGTAGCTGGGAAAGGAAGTGTGATGACTGGAATGTTTATCAATTTCAAAAAGCTCTTTATATTGATTTCACATTTGATATACAGTATCTCACAAACACACCGCACTCAGGCAAGAAATTAAAGCAAAAAGATTCAGCAACAAAGTTAATATTCTTGAAACCTGAACATTTTTTTAGTTGGATATTCCATGTGTGATTTTTTCCCCTTAAAGTGATATCCAGTAAAAGCATCTTTGAATAAAAAAGAATATGAGTTATAAGGCCATTTTTTTTCATTTCTAATATTAATGATGCATCATGCTCAGTATTAAAACCTCCTGGATATCCAAAATATTCTTACTAGTATTTACTCCTGTCTTAAGTTTTAAACTGGTAATTCTAATAAGTGCCAACAGATGATAGTGGTGTTTTAAGTCATGATGAGGAGTTTGAGATTTTTCTGGGACCATCCTCATTTCAAGATATGTGTGTATGTGTATGTGTATGTATATGCATATGTGTGCATGCATATAAACATGTGGTATTTTATGCATGTGTACAATACTTGTGTTCATACACACATGTGTATATGTGCATTTGTGTGTGTATAATGTGGAGTTGCAAAAGACAACTCCTAGTATGATTATATGTCCCACTTTGTTTTTTGGAAAACAAGGTCACCTTTGCCATTGAGTATTGAACAAGTGAAGATTCTTCTCCCCAGACATAGAAAACCCGAAGATTAAGCTAAAATGTAATGTATTACTGCCTTTAAATAATAAACTCATGAGATAATAGAATGAACTAGATATCTAATCATTGTAAAGGATGGACAACAAAAGAAATAACAAAAGGAACAAATGTTAAAATAAATAGCATTCATTTTAAAAATGACACATACTCTGTTTAAAATCACTTATTAATACACCTAATTAACTTGATCTTGGGGTTTACTTTGTTTTGTTTTCTCCATTTGCACTTTGGAAACTTCACAACTCCTGAGTGATTTCTGCTATTTCCACTCAGTTGCTTTCGGTGACTTGAAGATTGTGTCCTCAAAGCTTCCTGAGGCCAAGTGCTGTAGGTGCTGAAAACCTTTAATTTCTTGAACTATTCTGGAGCATTAGGATGTTTGTGGAGAAAAAACTAACCAAGGGACCCTAGGTTCAATTGCCATGTATGACATGTACTGGTAGTGTGATTCTGGACAAGTCACTTCAATCTCTCAGTGCACTAGCAAACTTTCTAAGCCACAGAGAACATGCTGACCAAGGAGAGTTTCCTCACCAGGGAACTCCCTGAAGTGGGAACCTGTGCCCTAGAGGCCACATATGACCCTTTATCTAGGTCCTCAAGTGCCACCCTTTGATTGAATCCAAACTTCACAGAACAAATCTTTTCATTAAGGGGATTTGTTCTGTAAAGTTTAGATTTAGTCAAAGGGAGACACATTTGATATACAGTATCTCACATGTGGTCATATGTGGCCTCAAGGCCACAAGATCCCACCTCTGCTCTATACCAATGAAATCACAAGTCTAGATCTATCCACTTGCTCAGTGCCCTTACTTAGATATACTGTATCTCAGTGTGTGCTGTTCTGCTTAATTTTTCATAATCAGAATTAAGTCCTCATTGTATATGACCTCCTTAAAGTTCAAAATTGAAATAAAAACCAAAGGAAAGCATTAGACACATGCTTATCTCCTCTTTCCTCAATTCTGAAGAGATAATCACTGCAGCCGTTCATTCCTCCCACATCTCAAGACTGAGTTATTGAGTTTCTCATTTCCAGTAGCTTAACACAACTACCCTTCCTTCCCTCTTAACGAATGGGCACCTGCATTTTCTCATCTTCAGTTATAGCCAACCTGTTTCCAGGTTTCTTTGTTGTTTGGTTTTTGTTTTTCCTGTTTCCTTTTTCTGAAACTTGCTAAACCAGAAGAACCTATTTTCCCCTTCCGAATTTTATTTTTAAAAGATTTTGTGCACAATAGAAGATGGAAAAATATTTTTAAGCATGAAGATGGCATTCTTATTGTGTATTGTATTATGTAGCTTTTGTGGTGCTGAGCTGGGGTTGGCTGGTGTGTGCTGAGGCCAGGTCAAGTCTTTCTCTGTTTTCTTTACTTATATTTTAAACATTTCCTTATAATGGTGTTTCACTATGCTATAAGTGGTTTATCATTTTGATTTCAGTATTTACTAGCAACAATGTCTTACTATAGGCAAACCTAAAAGAGATGGTTGATTTTTGTTTGTTTTTTTAACCTCCATGGACCAGAAAAGTTAATAGGTATATAGGCAGGATGAATTCCCAAAAAGTTTATTTGAGTTTCATGGACAACTTACATCAGGTCCCTATAATATTTACAATTATGCTCACTATTTTGTTCCCTCATCTAATTGGAGATACAAAACTTACACCCACAAGTAACCACAGTGACCACAAAACAATGGGAAAGGGGACTATGGTAGGCAGAATGATTCATTGTGCCTGCAATTTTTGCAATTAAACTTAATGGAGGGGAAATAGGCCGTTCTTTAAAGTGGTTGCCTCATTCTCCCCCACCCCCACACCCCACTGGTTCAATCACATTATTTAAAACATAAAAAGGATGTATTTTTACCTAGAATTCATATATTAATTTAATATAGTCTGTTTATGGTTTTTGTTTTAAATAATAATAATAATTAGCATTATTTTTATTATAACTCTGTTATTATTGGCTCTAGGAAAGTGTTATTTCATGTTTTAAGACTCACAAACAGGAAGCTTTTAAATCTGCTTTAAATGGGAAATACCAGAAGGAAGTTCAGTCAGAATAGGTAGGATTCATCACATAGGAATGCTCTTGAGCCTTGTTATGACACCATTCTGCTAGGACAGGGTAATGTGGATCTTGGGCCAGATGACGAACATCATATCAAGGAAGGGTTTGTTCTAGGTGAGGTAGTCAACAGCTGGAAAAGCTGGCTTCATAAAATATCAGAAGCAAAACTGGGGCCTCTCCAATGTAGAAGAGGAGAGTAATAACAAGTTTCTAAACACAGAGCCAAAGAAGAGGCTGAGCCAAGATTATGTTAGCATGTCCCAATGATCTGGTCATCTTTAAGGAAGGATTAGGTTCTAAGGGGTGAGAAACAAGCAACATTGCAGGGTGAAACAGTCATGACCAAAAGGGAGAGGTCCAAGAAGTTGAAAGAGTTTACTATAATAGGGGTACAAATAGGATTTTAAGTCAGGATGTGTGAGGCTAGAATCACCTACATGATATCTCTGTTAGGCTATTCCTTTGAAAATGATAATAAGAGTTCACATTTGTATAGCTTCTTTACATTTACATAGCACTTTCTTCATATTAATTCTGTGAGATAGATAATGCAAAGTATAATTGTCCTCATTTTACAAAGTAGAAAATCCCTCAGAGAGGTTCAGTGATTTTTCCCCCATGGTTACTAGTAAGTATTAGAGCCCTGCTTCAAATCCACATTTCCTGAATCCAAATTCTAAATTGGATCACATCACCTCCTCTAAAATGGGAAGCATATTTTTTAGGAGGAGCAGAGGGTATTGAAGTAATTCTGTGAAAAAGTCCAAATAGGGCGGATTTGTAATTGTCATATCAAGGAAATGGCATGGGCTTGATGACATAAGACTTGTTTTGGAGTGATAGCTCTAGTGTGTATCAGTAAAAGTGATATTGGGCAAATCACTTCACCTCTTGGACCATTTCCTCACTTGTGAGATAGAAAATAATTGAAATGAATAATAACGTCTGATGCCATTTTTGTGGGAAAATATGAAAGACGTTATCTAGATGATAACAGTCAGGTAGATTCATGGCAAGTTGAACAACTTCAAAAAAGATCCAAAAAGCAGGCTTCATTCCTGAAAAGCAACTTTGGAAAATGATTTATAAAGCAATATCATAGGGTCTACAATTTACCTTAATCTGTTTAATTTTTATTGTTGTCATCATTTTTTTCCTTCTTTAGCAATGACACATAAAAATATAGATAAGCATTCATTAAGATTGAAGAAAAAACTGGGAAGGAGGGATAGTGATCATATTGGATGACACAGGAGTAAAAATTTACACTTTACAGCTAGAAACTAATTTCTCATTATTCTTGGCCAAGTTAACTCTGTAATTCAGTGATTCAGTCTTAGGTATGCAATGCAATGAGATATCATGAACCATAAAATGCAATAAAAAAGGAGTTCACTAATAGCAAAGATAAAAAAGATAAAATTTCCATGCTTAAAAAGGTAGTGATCCCAATAAAATGGAGGCTCCCCTCTGTCCTCCACATTCACTGTATGAATTTTTAAAAATGGCATTGCTTTGGGGCAGTGGGAATTCTGCTATTCCTCCATCTCAGACTTTCCCATATATTCTTTAGGTGGCAAGGAAGCACTGGTTCCATAACCAGTATTCTTGTTTACTGATCTCAAAATATTAAAAGGATAACTCTTGCCTCTACCAAAGAAGTAACATCTAGGCTGCTACACCTTTTCCTATAACTCTGAGAATTAGACTAGATTTAAATCAAGCTTGAATTCTGGCTATGTTATTTTTTTTTTTAATTGTGTGGCACTGAGCAAGATACCTAACCTCTCTGGTTCTGATTCCTCACCTATAAAATATAGGGGTTGAACTTTATGACCTCTTAGGACTCTACCAATTCCAAATTTATGAACTATGAAATTCACTTAGCTAGAGCTTGTGACAGATAGTCGGTATACATGAAATGGTTAAAATATTATCTAGCACAGCTCTTTATACAAAGTAGATATTCAAAAATATATTCTTGAATGAATTTATTGAACAGAACAAATAAAGTATCAGTAAATACTATTAAATGATAGTCCTTTTGGCCTAATTTAGTGAATTAAAAATATTTTAATCAGGTGATTGCATATAAGTGAGTGTTTCAAAACTTCTTGAAATTTTTGTTATTTTTTTTTAATTTAAAGTTCTTGAAATCTTATCATAGGTTAAACATCTGCCCTATCCAATCATGTTTATGGTATTAATTTTCTTGGTTAACCCTTTTCTGATACATTGTTCAAAAGTACATGAGGTTAAAAACTGTTCAAATTAGGAGTCAACATTAATAATGTCATTATGTTGTGAAGTATTTAAAAAATGTATTTAGTGATTTGCATATAGATACAGTATATGGCATTCTCCTTCCATCCCTCTACCTATTTTGACTGGTAGCTTAGTCAAAGAAAAAAAAATCCATTCAAGATACATCCAGCAGCAATTGTCATCCAGTAGAAAGTCAGCTTCATACTTAGACAATCTGCCTTTTACTCTTGATCTACCATGCTGTAAATCCTAGACAAATCTCTTTGCTATCTCAGTCTCCATGGATTCAGAAATTATCTTAATAGGGCATGGAGCCAAGATTGCAGAGGAAAAGCAGGAAATTGGCTGAGGTCCCATGCCCACCACCTCCAATACCTGAAAAATATGACTCTAAACAAATTTTAGAACTACATAACCCACAAAGTAAGAGAGAGAAACAAATCTCCTGCTGAAGACAACCTGGGAGGTTGACAGGAAGGGTCTATCACACCCAACTGGGAGCCAAGCCCAATTCCATGTGAGCTGAATGGGCCTAGACCTGGGGCAGCCCTGACCAGTGGCCCAGACTGGCCAGAGCAAACTTCAGGAGAGTGAATCACCAGCAGCTGGGGTGGTTTCCAGAATTCTCAACCCATAAGCACCAAAGAGAAAGTAAAACATTAGTAGGGAACTCTATTGGAACTGGGTGGAAAAGAGCAGAGTCTGGCCCCTAATCCAAGGATGAGAGGTAATAGAGGCAAGAGCTGCCACAACAGCTGCTGATCCATGGCTGCCTCCAGAGCTCCTGGCTTGTAGATTGTAGGGGGACCAAATGACCATTCAGAGGGCAATCACTCTTGATTTGACCTGCTTGGATCTGGGGCACAGTCTTGGGTGGTGCTCCTGGGGTGAGGAATGCCAGTGTGCCAGAGGTTGTGCTGGCTGTAGAGAGGGTACCCTCCTCAGACTTCTGATAACATTTGCAAAGACCCAAGAATTTGGGACACAGATCTCTCCACTCTGGAAGCAGAGCTCTACCTTGGCAAAGAGCTCAACAGTCAAGTAATTGGCTGGCAAAATGAGCAAGCAAGCAGAGGAAGTACAATCAGACCACAGAATCTTCTTGTGGGGACAAAAAGGATCAAAACATGGAACCAGAACAAGGCAAAAAAAATCAAAAGTCCTACATCAAAAGCTTACAAGAATATTATGAATTGGTTACAGGCTATGGAGGGGCTGAAGAAGGATTTTGAAAATCAAGTAAGAGAAGTGGACAAAAATTGGGAAGAAAATGAGAATGATGCAAGAAAATGGTGAAAAGTGAGTCAACAGCCTGCTAAAGGAGACCCCAGAAATACTGAAGAAAATAACATCTTTAAAATAGACTAACTCAAATGGCAAAAGAGGCCTAAAAAGCCAATGAGGAGAAGAATGCCTTAAAAAGTTGAATTGCCCAGATGGAAAAGGAATTTCAAAAACTCACTGAATAGAATAATTCCTTCAAAATTAGATTGGAGCAACTGGAAGCTAATGACTTTATGAGAAATCAAGATACTATGAAACAGATCCAAACAAATGAAAAAGTAGAATGCAATGTGAAAAATCTCATTGGAAAAACTATTGACTTAGAAAGTCAATCCAGGAGAGATAATTTAAAAATGATTGGACTACCTGAAAGTCACGATCAAAAAAAGAGCCTAGAAATCATCCTTCAAAATCTTCTCAAGGAAAATTGCCCTGATATTCTAGAACTAGAGGGCAAAATAGAAATTCAAAGAACCAATCACCTCTTGGAAAAGATCCCAAAAGGAAAACTCTTATGAATATTATAGCCAAATTCCATAGTTCCCAAGTCAAGGAGAAAATATTACAAGCAGTCAGGAGGAAAAAAAAATGAGTATTGTGGAAACACAATCAGTGTAACACAAGATCTAGCAGATTCTACATTAAGAGATCCAAGGGCTTGGAATATGATATTCTGGAGGTCAAAGAAGCTAGGATTAAAACCAAGGATCAACTACCCAGCAAAATTGAATATAATGTTTCTGGGGAAAATATGGCCATTCAATGAAATAGATGACTTTCAAGTATTCTTGATGAAAAGACCATAGGTGAACAGAAAATTTGACTTTCAAACACAAGAAGCAAGAGAAGCATGAGAAAGTACAGGAAAAAGAAATCATAAGCAATTTATTAAAGTTGGACTATTTTCATTCCTACACTGAAAAATGATCATTGTAACTCATGAGACTTTTTCACAGTATGAGCAGAGCAGTGTTAACATCCCTTACACCTCCAGCAGCAATACCTTCCTCGGCCATGGCAGTGGTTCACGATTGAAGAAAAACACTCGGGAGCCTCTGCCTCCCACTCAATTCAGTGGCGACAGGGAAAGAGGACCATTTCATTTTCTGCCTCCATCTTTTGTTGTCCTCCACACATATAATGAAAACACAAACCTCCACACATCCTTTGCCTCTCTATATCTTAAAATCCTTATCTTTCTTCCAGACACATTTCAGATGTCACTTCCTACACAAAGAATTTTTTTGATTCCCTCTACTGCATCACAACCACCAACAATTGTTAGCTGAATCTTTTTCTTTAAATTACTTTGTGCATGCTTTATATGATTTTTTTGAATCAGTGTTTTATCTCCCAAGTAGAATGAATGTTTTGGCAAAACAGGGACATTTTTTGGATATATATTCCCTGTGTGTAGCACAGTGCCTCATATATAGTAGCTACCTAATTAATGTTTGTTAAATTGAATAAAATTTACTTCTTAACCTCAATGTCCTATGTGTAAATTAGAATTCTTTACCCTATTTGAAAGGGTAATTTCAAGGATAATTGATGTAAATTTAGCAAACTATAATGCCATTAATAGTGACAAATATGAAGAATATATAAAAATATGGAAGGATATTAATGAAATGGTCTTGTTCTCTCTTCTTCCCCCTCCCTCTTCTTTCTTTTCTTCCTTTCCTCCATGCCTGCTTTCATCTATCCTTCCTTCCTTCTTCCCTCCCTCCCTTCCTTCCTTCCCCTCTTCCTTTTTTAACAGGGCTTATCAACCTAGGGAATTTTTATCTACATAGGGAATTCTTAAAAAACTCTACCAATCCATATCAGTACCTCCTCTGAAACAGTTTTTAAAAAGTTGCCTAGGTTACCAAGTTGGTTAATGACAAAAAGGATTACCTTGCCATTGTATGTCAGAGAGAGGACCTGAACTCAGGGCCTTCTGCTGGTAAAGTCATATCACTATGAATGAAAACCTGCTGCCTTTCTTATGAAATAATGCACATTAGATATGAATACATAAAAGGAAAGGTGAATGATGAAAAATGGATAAAGAATCTTGATAATATGTTAGATGGAGTGACTGAAAATTGAGCTATTTATGTGTGTAAATTAATTAAATGAAAATTTTATCAAGTTGAATAGACTATATTGCTATCCAATGTTTTTCATAAAATAGTTAAAAATGTATATGCTATTCACCCACAATTTACATCATTTCACACAGGTCACTTGGAAGGAAATCATGCCTCATATGAGCCCTCACTCCTGAAAAAAGCCTCAGCATGATCATTGATTCTAATGGTCAGACATGCTACTCTCTTAAAAAAGAGAAATAGAAAGAGGGAGAGAAATATGGGCAAAAGCAAGGAAAGGAAAAGCAGTTGGAAAGGTAGGAGGAGAAGGAGATGGGTGAAAGAGACAGAGAGAGAGAGAGAGAGAGAGAGAGAGAGAGAGAGAGAGAGAGAGTGAATATCAGGTAAAGCATTCAAAATAGCTAAAAATTAATAGCTACTTAGAAATGTACATTAACAACATATACCTGCCTTTTGATTACTGTGAAAGAGGCAAAAAAGTGGGTCTTTAAAAATGTCTGCTTATATATAATTACCCACAAAAACTACATTAAAAGAACATTACAGCTGTTTCAGGAAATTCACAGTTCAGGGTGAAATACACCATATGTCCTCCAATACCTAGGCACAACAGGGTGCATTAGGAAAGTCATTAAGCAGGTTCCCTGTTGTGCCTAGGTATTGGAGGACATATGGTACCTTTCACCCTTGACTAACATTTCCTTCCTTTCATTGTTTCCTGTAGCAACTTTAAGGTCTTCTGAACATAGCTTTTCCGTCTTAGTGTATATGAGCATTTATCCCTAGCCTACCCTCTTTTTTTCCTTGAAAATACTACCTTCCAAGTCCAATAGAATCATTTTACCATACTTTCCAATGCCACTGGATATTCTGGGCACAAATTAAATATAATTCATTATTGTTGAATATGTGGGCTGCAAAATGGAACAAAGATTTTTTTTTCCCTTTAATAGAATATGGGTAAGTTCTAGAGCCTGTCTTATATTTGATGAATACTTTAAATCTTAACTATACATATGTGACCAGAATAGCTTCCAAAGGACGAAGAGTCAGACCTACCTTTGTTGATGGGATTTTCCATCCTGCTTTCCTTTCCTGATTTTTTAAAGAATTACAGGAATATAGGATTGGAAGGAAACTGTGAGGACATATAACTTAATGTCCCACTCAATGAAGGAATCACTACTATAACCTCAGTACTAATTTGGTCACTTTCCTTTGCCTGAATACAACCAGGGCTTGCAAGCAAATGCCATGTTATCCCACTGCATATCTCTATTTATTATAATTTTTTACCTTTATTGACCAATATTTTCCAATCATTTGTCCCAATTATTTGTAGAAGAACAGAAATCAAGTTCACTATCTTTTCTACATGACAGGCCGTCAAATACATGGAGGTCACTAACAGATCCCCCTTAAAATGTTCATTTTTCAAGTTATTCATCCCAAGTTTCTGTTGCCTTTTATTATATCACCATTTTCCTCTAAATGTACTCTAGCAATGTCCCTCTTTAAATCAGATATCTAGACTGACTAAAGTACACCAAGTGTGTCTTAACCATTGAAGAATACAAAGAGATTATTATTAACTTCCTTGACTCTAACTTTATTTCTCTTATTGCAGTTTTACCATGATATAGTAGATGGTCTTCAAGTTGTAAGGACACTAATTTTGCATCCTGCCTCAGACATATAGGATCTTGAGACCATATATTTAATCTGGAAAATATCTTAGAGCATATCTTGTCTGACACCCTTACTTTGCTGATAAGGAAGCAGACAGTAAAAGATTTGAGAGATTTTCCCAATGTCATGAAGGCAGTAATTGACAGGCTATGTGACTAAGCATAACTGTAATTACATTGGCAATGAAATGGATTGCTCCCTAATCAAATAATATTTCAAAGATTATTTCCACACTCAACTTTTCAATCTTAAGATAGTTGATATAAGGATGTCTAGTGCTCAGGATACACCAATTTAAAAAAAAAAAAAAGAGTTGAATTTGGCCCAAACCTAACGTGGTGCATCTGTTTTCTTTTGTCCATTCCTGACTAGTTATGGTGCAAATTCATCATTAACTTGTCAAGTAAATGTGTCCTTGAATGCCACAGAAATAAATAGCAGATTTTTATGTCGATATGCATCTACCTTCGTAACCTGAATCCTGTTGCATGATTACAAGTAAGTATTATATATACATGTGTGTATGTTTTTAGCTGCAGCAATTCATGATTATTGGCTACTAAAACATAAAGAGGTTGGGATTTACATTAGGTAAAACTGATCCAGACCAATGATATAAATCACACACCAAAGAAAATGCAAATGATTTTCTTAGTAGCTCTTACTTAATAGTGAGCTTGTGATCAGTTAAAATTTTGGGTTTTTTGTTTATCTGTGTTGTTTTGTTTTTTAAAACTTCTTTATCTTGTGCTTAGACATTTTTTTTTCCAATTCAAGGATAGGGCATTAATTTTGCTTCTATCTTTCAATGAATCCATAAATTAATCAACATGGATACTCCCTTCAGTGAGGCAGATCACAATCTGTTACACTTTCTTATCTTAGGAAATTATTGCCCATGCCTTCTCATAAACTAATAATTATCTTCCCAACATACCAGGAGTTTTTCACTATGTCTTTTACTGTTTCATGGTAAAAAGTTCAGTATGTAAGTGCTTCATTTGTTATTTTTTTAATTCACTAAATGATTGGCTCAAATTTAATGATATTCTTGATTTAGAAAGTAATATAAAATTATATTATGGTAGACAAAATAAATATCAAAAGTGTTGTCTTATAATGGCAAATCTTGACTCATCCTTAAAATAGAAGAGAATGGCAGAATAAACTAGGTAAAAGTACAAAACTTGCTTAAAATAAAAAAAAAATACACTAAAGTTGTAATGCCAAGCAAAGGTAACTTCCTAGGTTCCAATTAGGAGCATAGTAAACTCCATTTATTCAGTGACAGATTAAGGCAAAACATTCACAGAAAAATCAAAATATTGCATCACTCAGTAATTTAGTAAGTCCTCCATTCAATTGCAAAGTACCAAGGTCCAAGTAACCCGCCCCTGGATAGTGCATTCATTTAGTCAGTCACCCAAAGTCTCTCTTCTCAAAAGGAGATTAGCTTCCAATCATAAACAAAGTACATTCATCTGGTCAGTAACAGAGCACAAAAGAAAGTCAAAAGTTTCCCACCCCTGGATCACAACTGGATTACAATACCATACATTAACACCAAGCCCTTTCTCAAAAAGGGGCAGGAGAGCATAAAAAGCCCTCCACCCTAAAGCTACAACAAGGTTAAGATATCATCACAGCATTGAATACCTAAGGAGAGGTCTTTCCTTCATCTTGACACAAGGCAAGTTCTCAGGAATCTCTGTTACTGGGGAGACAAAGCTTAACAAAGCCACAATATACATTGCCAATGTCCTTATTAATTCACTCTCTGCTTGCAGAATAGTCCCAGAACCGCTGGAAACATCAGCAAGACCCACTTTCAGGATTTCTGTAAACATACAAGAAGAAAATCCTCCTTTAGGGCTTCTGAACCAACAGCAAGGTTCCGGGACCTCTGTAACAGCAGCACAGTCCTTCACCAGCAGAGGAATCTGGCAAAACAACATCAAAACAGACAGACAAAATACCAGCATCATAGCCATGCCTGCTCAGTTCTTGGTAGCTCTGGGTAACAGTCCTCAAAAGTCCCGGACAGCTCCAATTGGCCTTCAGCAGTCTCTCCCTCAGCAACTTTGGCCTCCAGAAATTCTCTCTTTCTGCCTCCATGATATTGCTCCCCAAAAGTCCTTCTGGCCTCCTCTGCTTGGCCCTCTCTCTACTTGGGCTTCTCTCTGCTTGGGCCTCTTTCTGCTTGGGCCTCTCTCTAAATCCACAACACCAGCTCCTCCTAGTTCCACTTTCTCTTCACGTCAACAAGTCTATCCCACAAGTGGGATTCACAAGCTCTGGGTTTCAACACTCAATCCAAAAACCAAGCCAATAGAGAGGAATCTTTAAATTCCATTACCATTACAAAAGTACCAGGACACATATAGATTTCAGGTGAAGAGACAGAATAAAAATATTATGCTTCAATCAAATTCAACAAAAGAGATATTAGAATAATTATTTCCAAATAGGTAGAAGAGAAGACACTGTCAAGAAAGACATCAAGGGAAACTACAGTATATTTAAAGTCAGCAAAAAATAATTTTAAAATATCAAATATATGTACTTAAAGGCATAATAAACACAAAATGTTTCTATATTAAGACAATAACTATACATGATTTTTTCTTCATTTATGGACCTTCACATTTCTAACTGAAAAAAAAAATAGGAAAACAGAAACTATAGATTTTTTTGTGGAGAGAAAAGGATTGTGTCAGACTAATTTATAGGATTTATTAGATGTAAATCTTTAGGATTATACTTACTTATAATCATGCAACAAATGATGTTTTCTCAGGGGGAAAAAAGTCTTGATTCAATTGAAAAAAAGTGAATAATAAATAGTGAGGAGGAATGAAAGATCAAAAATGACTTCTAGATTTCAGACCTCTCTGACTTCATAAAATACTGTGCTGTCAATATCACTAGGAAAGTAAAGAACATGGGTCAGTTTAGGGGGAAGATTATGAGCTTAGTTATGGTCATGAGTTTGAACTCCTAGTATAACATCTATGTGGAGATACAGGTCTGGAGCCTATGATAGAGGTTACACTTGAGACTATAGATTTGATAACCCTCTTCATAGAGGTGTAAATTAAAAGAATAGGAAATGAGAAAATTAAGAAAAAATAGAACAGAGAGGGAAAATGACTGAGGATAGAGAATTGAGAGCTTATAAAGGCATAAAGATGATGAAAATCTATAATGACCCAGCAGACACTGGGAAAGTTATTTCATTTATCAAGTTGTGTTAGTTATCCCTTTCTTAATGCAGTCGCTTTCTCCTCTTTGATCATACTTGCCTCACTTTCCTCATTTGGGAAATGAGTATTTTTTTAAATTTATTTTTATTGATTTGTTTGTTTACTTTTAGTTTACAAGATTCAGTTCCACAATCCCTTGAGTTTCAAATTTTCTCCCCTCCCACTCCCCCTAACCCACCCACCCCACATGGTGATATGCAATCAAGTATAGGATCTGCAAATACTTTCACATTAGACATTAGTCTGGTTGTAAAGAAGGGTTGTAACCAATGGAATGAACAATGGGAAAGAGGAAACAAAACCAAACATGAAAAAGAAAGAAAGCAGGTACTTTGCTTCAGTCTGCATTTAAACTCTGTTCTTTCTAGATCTTTCTCTGATAGTATGTTTTTTACTGTAGATGATCTTTAACAATTTTTTCCATTCTAGTTCAACTTCCATTCCATTCTACTCTAATGCTAAACATAGTTTTAAAATCATTACCAGATATTTTTATTCTACCTCAGTATTCAGTACTCTTCTCTTCTTACAGATAGAAGGATAGTTTTGTCAGAAATTTGCTTTATTTGTTCCTATATATACACTTGACTTGTTTTGTTTGAATTAACCAGTTCCTGCAACCCTCAAATCAGTCAAGCCAATTATTTGACTTAGTTATATAGTATTTCAATTTAATAACATTAAACTATTTGTGCACACCGATAAAATTTTAGTAAAAGTCATACAAAAAGCAGATGGAATTTCCTCCTTTCTAATGATTATGATCACCATTTCTATATAGGATCATGTTCAAAATCTTTTTTTTGATTTTTGAAACTAATCAGCCATATGGTTTCTGAAAAAAAGATGAAACACTTACTGAACCCTATGAAAAATGATATCACTTAAGGAGGTGGTTATTGGGAAGTGATAGCAATATAGATAGCAAGTGATAGCAACTAACATAGCATAAAATAAACATTTAAAATAAGATCATGTTCACCTGAGTAGCAATCAGAGGGATAGGCTCTAAGACTACTACTGTATACATATACATATAAAATAAATGACTGTGTGTGGGGGAGGGTGGGTGTGTATTCAGAGAGAGAGGGGGAAGGTTTTCAGTTATGGTAATGTTGAATTTGAAGTCCCAGAAGTACATATATGAGGAAATGAAGTTCTGAGACCTAGGTAGGAAGTTAGAGGTCAGGATACAGATTTGGGAATTATATGTGTGTGTGTGTGTGTGTGTGTGTGTCTGTGTCTGTGTACACACACACACATACATGTATATATGTATACACACATACACACATTTGGAACATACATACATAAATGCAGATATACGTGTATGCACAGAAGCATATATACACATATACACATGTACACACATATGTGTGTATACCAGTGTATTAAAGGTAGAAAAAATCCTCATATAGAAGAATTTCTATCTATCTATCTATCTAAGGCATTATCATTGGTTGTAATTATTTTGTATGATACTGTATTGTTAATGTATTTTTGCTTAATGGAAAGATCTTTCCCATCCATTAGTAGGTCCATGTGACCTGCTTGAATCACATGGAAACCTGAGTCATGTGAGTCTATGGTAGAAGAAATTTGCTGAAAAGGTGGAGTAGGAAGGGTGGAGCAGAGCCTAGAGGAAGTTGTTCAGAGCAGTTAGAGCTGAGAGAGAGAGAGGAAGCAGGCAGTCAGAGCTGTCAGTGTTTGTTTGTGGGAAGGTGCTAACAGTGGGAAAGCTTGGGGATGGCAGTACTCCCTGATGCTATTTATAGATTTCTTTGTTGCTGTAATGGATTTTGCTTTCTGGTATTGGGATTTGGCTTTTTTGTTTTTGAATAAATGCTTTGGTTCTATCTTCCATGGGGAGAGTCTGTTATATTTTGCCATTGAGATTTCCATTAGCATTTTCATAGCCTCTGTAGGAGCTGTGAATATTGCATTGCTGCTACAGACACAAAAGTAAATAAGAAGTCAGCTGAAGGATTGAAAAGGTTAAGGTGGGTCATAATTGATCATTTCTTTCAGTCTTCCTGTCAAGATGAGCAGATTTCTTATATAGAGGAACCTCTGATGGGCAGGAAGAGGACTGGGTAGGTGGGAGGAACATAGCTTGGCAGTAAAAGACTGTTTACTACTTAAGAAGCAAGATTGATTAGAAGTTTACAATTTCTCCTTAAGTGATGGTGGAACATTAACAGTGCAAATTACAGAGAGAATAGTGCAAGTTGGATCCTGCCTGGAAAAACTCCTGAGAAAAATTAAGAAGGAAAGAAAGTATCGATGAGGTAAATAATCTAAGAAGCTAGGAAAAATCAGAAAGATAGTACATGAAAGAATGAATTAATATTTTAGGTGTGGGGAAATGTTACTAGTAAATCAGGATTAGATGCTAATATAGATTACACATTCTTGGAGTTTATGATTTTTTAAAAAAGGGTAACTCAATATAACTGGTTTCTTTTGCAATCATATATGTTTTATTTTTTATTTTATATTTTGAAAACATCATTCAGAAAAGAGATCCATAAGCTTCCATACACTAGCAAAGGACTGTCACACACACACACACACACACACACACACACATTCACATACACACACACACATACCCCCAAAACAAAAACAAACAAGCAAAAAAAAAAACACAAATCACAAAGTGTTAAGGATTCCTGATATAGAGAAATTTCTGATGGGTAAGAAGAGGATTGGGTTGGTTTGGTGATGGATACATTGGCAGGAAATGAATTTTCAGGACTCAAGAAGCAAGACAGATTAGAAGTTGACACTTTCACTGTGGCTTTGGGGTGGTGGAATAATAAGTTTAGAACATCAGAGGTACAAATTACAAAGAGAATAGAGAGAGCTGGATCCTGCTAGGAGAAAGGTAGTAATCACCTGTGTACTGCTCCCTAATTGTAGATATATCACAAGGTTCTCTTTTGGACCCTTTTCTCTCTTTTTTTCCTATATAGTATCTCTTGGTGACAACCAGTTTCCAAGCACTTAATTGCTATTTCTTTGCAGATGACTCCCAGATCTATATGTGCAAGTATAGTAGTGTCTCCTGAGCTCTTCTCTCACAATGTTAACTGCCTATTATTGCTTATTAATAAAATTAATTGTCATACTGGATGTTCCATAGGAATCTGAAGTTCAATATTCCCAAAGGAGAACTCAACTTTACCTCCAGACCAGGAGTGTTGAACTTACAGTTTACAGGCTATATGTAGCCTGTTAGGTCCTCAAGTGAGACACTTTGAATCCAAATTTCACAGAAGGGTATTTGTTCTGTAAAGTTTGTATTCAGTCAAAGGGCTGCACTTGAGGACCTAGAGGTCCACATATGCCCTCCAGACCACAGGTTCCTCACTCCTGTGTCCAAACCCATTCATTTTCTGAGCATCCTCATTTCTGTTTGAGTATACATTCTATATCACCCAGGTTCAGTCTTGGTTTTATCCTCTGCTCTAGTCTCATACTTCAGCTTTCATCAAATCTTAGGGTTGTTCTATCTTCATTTCTAACATATGTTCCATGTTCTACACAAATACAGACAACACTTCAGTTAAGTTTTTCACTACCTCTCACCCATATTATACAATATCCTCATAAGATGTATCCCTGCCTCAAATCTCTCCTCACTCCAATTCATCCTGGCACAGTCCCTTACTTTTCCCCCTCTAAATGCAGGTAAAATCATATTGGTCTCCTATTCAACAAACTTCAGTATCTCTCTCTTGGTTCAGATATATGCCTCTTTGCTTGGTGCTTAAAACCCTTCACAACCTAGTCCTAATCAACTTTTCCAGTTAATTTTACTTAATTCTTTTCCATTGACTCTCTGATCTACCAAACTGGTATTTTTTTTATAATTCTCCTTATATGTGACACTCTATTTCCTTGGAAGGGCTGTACCCCATGAATGGTATACTCTCTCTCCTTACCTCTGATTCTTGAAATTTATAACTTACTTAAAGAATCAACTCCAGTACCACTTTCTGAATAAGGACTTTTCTGGTTCTGCAAAGTCCAGATATGAGTATCACTTTCTTTTTTTCCCAACTTTACCTTGAATCTATTTTATGTGTGTCTTATACATTTCTAAGCATATACATATCTCTCCCCCAATAGGATGTAAGTTCCTTGAGGACAGGAACTTTTTCACTTTAATCTCTATATCCTCGATACCTAGCACAGTACATCTTACATATCGAGTGTTTAATAAATGCTTATTGATTCATTGAAGGGGAAATGAGAACAGAGAGGCAAGAAGAGAGAACACAGGGGTCTTGCAATGATGTGAACACTACAGGAGATAAGGTTTTTTTTTTCAGATGGGGTCATACATTTTCTCACTTTTTGTATAATTTTGGGCAAGAAAGTAATTTAAATCTCAAGACTCAGCACAGAAAGGTTTGAACTGGGATCAGAGTTTCAAAGAGAGGATGTCATCATATCAAAAGCAATTAGTAATGAGAGAAAAAGCTCGTGCCCGCAGAATAAGGTTATTCTTCACTTCCCACTATAACTTAATACTTCTTTTGAGACTCAGTAATGCTGGGAATTGATTCTAATAAATTTTAATGGGGGAAGTAATATGAAATAGAGTCAACTGAAAGCAACACTTAGTGGAAAAATTAGAAAAAGTAAAAATGAACAACATGAATTTGCAAAACAAAATCTGTAAAGTATAGAATTATATGCCAGCAAAACTTATAATTCATAGGAATAATATGAGTATCTACAATATATAAAATATTAAGAGTAATAAACCAAGAAATAGCAATCTTAACATAATTTTAGAGGGGAAAGATAAAACAAGTCATGAATTAGCTGCTAGGAGAGGAAATATGCTAGGTCAAATGGGTTTACAAGTGAATTGTATTAAATATTTAAAGAAGAATCTATGATTTAAAAAATTATTTTTCAGAAAGAATTTTATCAAATGTCTTTAATGAGTCATATATTGTCCTGATAGCAAAGTCAAGGAAAGAGAAAGTAGAGAAAGGGGAATACAAACCAAACTCACTGAAAAAAATAAAAGGAAAAAAAAGAAATACTAGCAAAAAGATGACAGTAAATATATTAAACAAATATTATTATAGTTCTTTTCAAGAAATTTAGAAATTAAGTGATGCAGTTAGAATGAGGAAGAATATGTTTCAATATTTGAGCTCCATTTCATTTAAATGTGGATTGTCTTCTTTGCTAACTCTTGTTAATTTCAGTAGAATGTAGTCAGATCAGATGGATCAAATTTATTCTGGTTTCTGAATGCTTCATAATATTCTAGAGTATAAACTCCTCGCTGTTGTTGTTGCTGCTCATGCAGCTACTGATGATGAGGAGGATAAGGATGAACATGAGGATGTGGAAACTGGGGCCTTGTAGGTTAGACAATAGTCATGAGACCTAAATAATTTTTTGGTGACATGAAAAACTGAATCATAAAGCAAATTCTGTTGGTTGTAAAGATAATCTAAAATATGATATTAGTGAGTTATCATTGACTTAGTAGTATTATATGGACATGGCTTCAGAAAGTAGAGAAATAGGTAACAAGTATCAGTACATGGATGCTAATCCCATGGGCCTGTTTGATCACTACATCAAGCTAAACACTGTTGTGACTTAATGAGTAGTACAGATGATGAAAAGTCTATTTAACTTTATTTGTCATATTTTAAGTTTTGGTCTTTTGGAGAAAAAACATAGTCACATAAAAGCAAATACTATGAAAACATTACTTTTTTAAAAATGTACTGAAGATTTTTTTAAAATATCGACATAATTAGCTTATAAATATTTGCTTATGTGGTGCTTCATAAAAACTAGGAAGAAAGTTCTCATTTGCATTTCAATATGAGAGTCATCAGAAGAATCCAGTATGTAAAAAGTTTTATCACAACATTAAAAGGAAAATCTCTTTGAACCCATATAGGTTAGATGAGGTTAAGAAAGTGTTGAGTACAAATATCTTTACAAAGTTTCTTCTTAAATATTCTTTTTGATTAAAAGACGTCTCAAAAAAGGTTGGCTTTTTGCCTGATCTCTAAGTAACATCTATGACAAATTGCAGAATATGGATCTGGAGAAATGCTATGGTGTTGCTCAAAAGAAATAATGACATGACTCTATTAAATACTATTTGGGTGGTGTATTGAAGAAGAGGATGAGCAATGCAAATTGAATGAGGCCACCTCAGGTAACACCTCACATGGTTTAAAATAAACCAATCTCAAATACTTGGCCAAATACCAGCATATCTCCCTCCACAGGGAAATTGTGGAAAAATTTTAACATTGTGAATGATTCCTTCTATTACATTCAATGTCTTCGAAAAATACATTTCAGTCTCATTGGTAGGTGAGGAAATTGTGGATACCAAGGTCATCATCAGCCTAAGGTAACACAGAGTATTAAGACAGACAAAATAACCAATCACAAGGTTGCCAGAGATGGATAGTTCAGTCATCAATCTCTAAATGTGCAATGGGGGAGGGCTGGGGGAGGGGAATAGCTGATCTCGATGCTGGTCTATTTACTTTGGGCCATATCCGAAAGGCCAAGGGTATTTTGGCTCAGTGATGAAAGAAAGACTTGGAGTTTCAGAATGATCTGCAAACCTCAGATGATCCTTTCCTCCCTACCGTTATGGTGGTGGAGAGAGGGGCTTAATCAGTTTAAAATATTTGCCTTTACCCCGTGATTTCCCTATTTTCTTGTGTCTGGACTTGCTGGCCTTCAATTCTCATAGGACACCATGGGGAGAGGAGGGACGAAGGCAACCCTCACTGGCCGCACGCTTTCCCACTCTATGACCCTATTCAGCTGACTGGATTTTCTGCTTTTTGCATAGGTGACTAAAATCATGAGAGATGGTCTGTTTGAGAGAGGCTGCCTCGGGCGTCTCTGTGTTTCCTAGTTGGTAGGTTGTCTTATTTTTTCTCCTCCAAAAAGCATTATAGTGGCTGTAGAGTGAAGAGGATACCTCTCATACTACAGACTGTACTTCCGGAGCTCCCAAAGTAGCCACTTCTGAAAAGTTCATTTGTCTTGATGATTATTCAGTCAATTTTCAATCAGGGCAAGAAACACAGAACGTTCTTTCACCTTCTGTTTAAAATTATTCGATCTTGCTTTTCCGGTGGGGGGCAGCCATCAGGCAGGCTAGGCGGAGCCAGGATGGGGGCCTACAAGAACACCCAGGAGCTGTAGAGGAAGAAGTTGTCAGACGGCAAGAGGTTCCTGCTGCGCGTGCGCTGCTGGCAGTACCGCCAGCTGTGGAAGCTGCGCTTGTGCACCTCGGCCTACGCGGCCTGACAAAGGCCCCTGGCTGGGCTATAAGCCCAAGCAAGCTGAGTCGTCTACCACATTCGCTTCCGCTGCGGGAGGGAGTGGGGGGTGAAGGCGCTCCCTCCCCAAGGCTGCCAGCTACGGCAGACCCGTGCATCACAGTGTCAATAAGCCCAAGTTTAACCGAGCCTTCAGTCTGTAGCAGAAGAACGTGCTGGCCGGCCGCCACTGTGGGGCCCTAAGAGTCTTGAACTCCTACTGGGTGGGTGAAGATTCAACCTACAAATTCTTTGAGGTTATTCTTATTGACCCACTCCATAAAGCTGTCAGAGGAAACACGACACTCAATGGATCACCAAGCCAGTGCACAAAGACAGAGAGATGGGAGGGCTTACCTCAGTTGGCAGGAAGAGCCTGGATCTTGGAAAGAGTCACAAATTCCACCATACCACTGGAGGACCTCTTTGTGCTGCTTGGAGAAGGTGCAATTCTCTCCAACCACGTTGATACCGCTAATTGGTGCACATTAGTTTGTAAATTTAAATGTTTAATAAACAACATTTATGAAAAAAAATAAAATTATTCAGTCTCCTATTTTTATTATTCCCCTCAAACCTGAATTCCACTTATATTTTCATTTTTATCACTTTCTTTCTTCATCCCAATTTTACAGTACTGCTGGTCAAGCCATTATTTTCCCCTCTGAGGTTCTATTTATAGTTGTTATTAAATTTATATCTTGGGCCTCTTAACATTAGCCTTTCTTTAATATGCTGTAATGGTAATGTAATTTGAATTTGAAGATCCCTTTGTATTAGCAAAGGTAGCAGGGGCTTAGCACTTAGTAATTAATCAAGCCTCTGTTAAAGAAACAGAAGATATGAATCCTTGTTGCAGTTATAACAGGAAGGTATTGACTGAAAGGAAGCTAATGCTATGTGTTTATAAGGAAAGACCCTCACTGGGAAAGACAGATCTTCTTGGAGTAACTTGCAACTTTGGTGGAGGCAGAAGCTGCTGCCACCAGCAAGGCTGAAGAGGAAAGCCCCACCCTACCCCATCCTACCCATAGGCTGGAGAGAATGATTTTGATTTTGAAAACTTGGATGGAGTGATTTTGATTTTTGGGAACCAGCTGGAACTTCTGCTGAGTCTGAGGGCCAGCCAGTGCTGCTGAGAAATTGTTGAGGATTTCTGAGGGCCAGCTAGAGTTGCTGAGGTTACTGAGGAATTCTGAGGGCCAGCTGGAGCTGCTGAGGATCTCCAAGGGCCAGCCAGAGCTGCCAAAGACTGAGGAAGCATGACTGTGATGCTGGTACTTTGTATGAACCTATTGTCTTTGTTAAGCCTTGACTTCCCAGGAACAGAGACTGTGATGTATTTGAGATAGACTGGACACTGTGAGTGCCAATGTGGAGCAGGAAAGGCACAGAGGGCTAGACAAGGACCTTGGAGCTATCTGCCTTTGAACCCAGATGACAGTTTGGTGAATCCAGGTAGGATTTGGGACCATGGAAGGGGATCCAGGGAATCTGAGAGACCACCCTGAGTCAAGCTGATAGTAGATTTTACTTGGATACTGTGTACTGACTGAGAAATTGTAAAGTTACTAGTGACCTAGGGGTAGAGGGTCTATGTATTTTCTGATGACTGAATAATGAATGATGAAGGATGATTGAATGATCGAGTTGATTAAATGATTGATTGACTAAATGATTGTACTTAGTCATTGATGACTGAATTAAGTGACTTATTGAGTTCACTTAGTGTACCCCACGAGTGGAAAACTTTGTGTTCCTTGAGGAGAATGATTGAATGATTGAGTTACAAAATGATTGTTCTTTGTTGAAAACTTTATGACCACCATGGTGAAAACTATGTGGCCATTTTCAGTGAGAAGTTGTTTGAATGCTGTATTCTGATTTTCTGTGATAAGCTGTAGCATTGTGAATGCTGTACCTTGATTTCTGTGAATGTTTTGCTCTGATTTGTTATTGCATAGAGTGTTCACTGTACTGTGTAATCAGAACTTGAAAAGCTGTTCCCAAAAGCATTCTTCTGAAAAACTGCTTGTGCTTGGCTTTACATATGCTCAGAATTTTGTTCTACTTATTCATATTTTGAGTAACAGTTCTTGGATTTGAATTTTGTGTTCAAACTAGTCCTCTGTAGCATTCTTGGAGGGGGTTTCATCCCATTCCTTCTATATTCAGGATGCCACTGTAGCAGCCAGTTCAGAAGAGGTGACTGGTATAAGGCCCTACCCGCTTCTTCTGTCCCTGGCTTCTCTCTTAGTCTTCTTATGATACATAGAGGATTATGTCCTTAGCTGATGAGTGTCTTTTTTTTCCCCTTTGCAATTCCAAGCTAGAAATTTGTTCCATTCTCTTCTGTGACACTGATGGGCCCCAGTGGGATATTGGAGACCACTGTGGTCTCAAGCCTCCTGTCCAATATCTCTGGTGCTAGTGCCAGTGCCCAGATACTCTATTGATACTCTTTCTTGCTGTGGCTCCGAGGAATTCATGGCCAGGCTATGTCTTCTTATGCAGTGGCCTATAGTCTCTTTTTATCCTCTCATATTATTTTGACAGACCTGGGCCAAGCATTTGGCTTCAGGATCCTAATTACTGAAGCTCTTGCTGGTTTGTTACTCCCTTATGCAGAATGCTGGCTAGATTTAGGTCCATTTTGTGGTATTTAGGCACATTTCCCTGACAGCCCTTCTCCATTCTGCTGCTTGAGTTGAGTACCAGAACTCAGGCTGGCTTCCTGGGTAGTTTCTGCCTGTGATGCCACCAAATTTTGTTTTTATTGGAGTTCAGGTTGTCATAACCAGTGTCTTTCAGATTTTGCTGTGTGTGTGTGTGTGTGTGTGTGTGTGTGTGTGTGTGATGTTCTGAATTATATGGGAGAGTTTACTTCTATTTCTTTTTCAAATCATTGCTATTTCTGAGGTTTTTTTCAGATATTTGCAGGAATTTATATGAGAGAGATAGGATTTTCTACTACTTTTATGTTTCCATCTTAATGGGAAATTTGTGATACATTTTTGAATGAAGCATTTTATTTGACTAATGGACAAGCTCCAGATTCCTTCCTTGTGCTCCTGGTCTAAATATAAAGGCAGAAATTCCTCAGCAAATTCTTTCTTTTGTTATCCTTAATTTTAAATTGTATAAATCTTCTCTTTATTATTTTCTCTTCACTTTCATAAATCAAGAAAATAAATTTGCTCGATAAGTTTCACTGTGATAGAAAAAAATGTAGACTTTAAGTTTAATTTCAAACTGTTTTGTGAGTTATTTTTCTGGATTGATATTCCTTTTGGAGACAGGCAAAAACAATTTCTTAATGAGATAAGTTTAAAATAAATTTAGGTTTCAATTACTCTGATAGTTGTCTTCAGAAGAACTCAGGGTTTTAATAAACATTATATTTTTCCAAGACAGATTATATGTTTTCAGCTACCTGTCTAAAGACTGACAGAAAAAGGAAGTAGTGTCTCTGGCAAACATAGATCTTTCCAAACGAGGGTTCATTTGTTCTGCTTAGTATCATTGTTGGAAACGTGCCTTAGGCACCTCAGAATAAATATGACTGAGGAGTTCTAAAATACACAGATGTTTTAACAATCAGTGTCATCCTGACCTCAGGTTATAATCAGTTATGTTTTTGGCTTTTCACAAAGACTATCGTTGTCCACACCTGGAGGAGTTGAACATAAATGTATCAGAAATATTACAGATTAGGTTACCTTTAAAATATAAATGATTTTAAAGTTATGGAAGAAATATATTGGTTATAAATCTTTACTTTTCCAAAATAAATATTAAAAGCTTTAGACATATAACTGCTTTTGTGAAACAGTGTTTTACTTGCTGAGAACTGTTGCTGTGTCTAAATAGCACCAAATGAAGTAGAATGTCAATGGTGATCTGGTTAATTTGTCAGTGAAGCATGCAGCAGAACTAGGAATACTCAACCAACTCGGGATAGTCAGTCTGGATAATACAAATCCCTACAAATCACAGCCTACAGCTACTCAACTCAAGTGATTATGGGTGAAAGCAAAAGAACATAGTTAACAAGAGTCTTGACCAGAACTGTAACTACTAATATTTTACCTGAGGAAGGTGGTGGGTAGGGGAGGAGAGAATGAAGAGATGATAGATGGAAACTGGGAATGGCTCCCCTCCTTTGCTGAGGAAGTGTAAGTATGTATACTGGTGAAGAACTGACTGACAAAGGGCTAAAACAGAGGGGAGAAGGTGTGTGTCCTCTCCAGGAGAAAACTACAACTTAAAATACTCTGAGTTTTCTACATTGCAGAATATGTAAGTGTGGAGAAGTGTGTTGGTGCCTAGAACAGAGATGAGAAGAGAGGAAAGTCACCCATGGATAAGACTGATAAAGTAGTCACCAATGGTAGGAGAGTGAAAAAGACATATAAAAATTATCAGTTGATCTCCATTACTCTTAGATTCCATATTTATGAATTCACCTACTCTCCAAAATTTATTTGTAACCACAAAACTAATACTCGTGTCCCTTTGATGCTCTTTTGAGAATAGTGAGTTGCCTGACAGGTACATTCCTACCTGCAGTTGAGCCAGGTGACTTTTTACCATCTTGTTTCAGCTCTTATATTATAAATAAAAGTTCTTTTTACATTCTATTTAGTGTTTTTTTTTCACATTTTTACGCTTTTTTTGGTTATTTCACTGTTTACACTGGGCCCCAAGCATAATGCTGATGCTGTCTACTGTTTCTAAAAGTTGTGATGTGCCTTACAGAGAAAAATGCATGTATTACATAATCTTTCTTTAAGCATGAGTTATGGTGGTACTGGTTGCAACTTCAAAGTTAATGAATTAACAATATACTACATCCAGAAAAAGAAAAAGGAACTATGCTGATATGTATTATCTGTGTTGGAGATCACTCCAAAAAGTTCTAAAATAAATGTTGTGACCATAGGTTCATAGGAACTTAATCCTGTATCTCCCCCAACACCCCCAGGATGAATGGGTCAGTATTCACTAATTCAGTGTTCAAAGAAACTTCATAAAACATAGCTACTGGGAATGATGATAACCTACTATAAACCCCAAAATACACTATCTTCCAACTTTCCCACTCTGGGGTTAGACTTCATTGTCCTTCCTTATTACTAGATTTATTTTTTGCCAGTAATGATGGATGTCTCCAGTTAATAGGCAAGGGAATTGTCATTTCGGTATACTTTGTTCCATTTGTATAATTTTACAGATTTAAAGGTGCTCATTTTTTTTTCTCTTTGCCTGGAAACTCTGATGGAATTTTTCTTTTTAGTTCCTAGTTTTGTCACTTCTTTGCTTGTGGATATTCTACTGACATTGAACTTTAAGATGATACTTGGACTTAAAAATGCTCCTGCTATGGTATTCACCAGAGCTCATTCATTCTCTTACACAACTAATTAGATTGAAAGTGAAATACCTAACCCCTTTCACACTCAAGGGATGGGACCCTTGATTCATAGTTTTACTTACTTATTCCACATACTTAGGTCTGTTTCTTCTGCAGTCCCTCAACTTGACTGCATTTTGACCTCATCTCTTCTTTTTTCCAGTGATATATTTCCTGGATAATATATCCTTAGGGCATTTATTGTGTACAAGTCATCTTGAGTATAATGTATATGACACCCCGATGATGTCCAAACATTTAAGAATATCTCCATTGTCTTTCAGTCACCAGAAATGTTCTTTTGAGAACACAATTAACTCACAGTTCTAGAAGGACAGTTGAAATGCCACACTTGTGCCCAACATTTTTTAAAACTGAAAAAGTTTGTCATTATGTTGAATACAAGATTTTTGGAGATTTATGGATAAACATAGAAAAGAATTACACAAAATAAGAAGATAAAGATCAGCAACTATGGAAAGAATATTTATATTGATTAAAAGTAAATTCTGATTTTATTGAACAAACTTACTTAAAAACTACTTGATTCTTATCACTTGCCTTCTCACTGAGTGGGGAAGGGAAAGAAGGGAAAGAGAAAATTTAGAAACTAAATTTTTTTTAAAAGAATGGTATTTTTTTTAAACTATCCTTTTTTTTTTTTTTAACTTTGTAGAGGGTACTTATAGCTCCCTACTAAAACCATTAATGGGCCTCTATTGACTACAAATCAAGTCTTGACTTCTTTGACAAATTTTCAAGGCAGTCACAACCTGGATCCAGTCTATTCCCCTTTATTTGCTCTCTGCATTCTAACCAAACTGACTTACATCTTGGTCTTTGAACTAATACCATCTGTTGCTGCGATGTTTTTAGTTTTTCTCTTGATGCATATGGTTCAGAAAGAACATTGAATTCTTGGAGCTAAATAATAGATATGAGGCTTTTCTTGAACAGTAAGGAGCTGAATATTCTGATGAAGAAGCAACTATTATGAAGATATAGAACCACAGGTTTTGTTAGATGAGAAATAACTATGGTTCTTAGGAAGGAGAGATAAACACTGGTGGTTTTTGACTTCCTGATGAGGGCTTGTGGGTAGTTTTTTAGTTGTTTAATTTTTGGTTTTGTTTTTTAATGAGATAATACAATAATAATAAAAAACAATAATAATAAATACCTGTTTCTGGTATATGTATCCAAAATGAGGTCAAGCCTCCCAAAGTTTGCCAAATTAGAAGATTCTCTTTTGATGATTCATGTGGACATACATTACATTGTCAGAAGGAATTTGGAAAACATTGCTGATAAAAGAAACCAAATTCAAGAAAGAAAGCCAAATTTGGGAAATCAACAGCTGGCTAATAAGGTGATATCTGAGAATGGAATTTGGATTTCTGGCCCATGGCTTAAGATAAGAGAAAGAATGCTGGTCAAAACTTGAATGTGTCTAACATCTGTCAGAAATTTTAAAAATCTAAACAAATTGATTTTACACTAAAAAAGGAAGGAGAGAATTTGAATGGGAAACTGCTTATTTATAGTATCTAAGCAAAATACCATAGAGGGGAGCCACACTGAAGGAAGAAAAATGATAATAAATATTCCAAGAAATTTTCAAAGGAACAAAAATCCTAAAACAGCAGCAGCAATAAAACCTGAGACCTCAGAACATTATATTCAAATATAAAATTCATAGTACCAAACAATATGAACTAGTAATTATAATTCGAAGAGTCTAATTTGTCACATACATCATAAATCTCACTTTTTTATGATGAGAACCACCTTTAGAATATGGTCTGGAAGGGCATATATTATTCCAAAGAGAAGAAGGTGTTGAGGCACTACAATGATGGTGATTTAAGAAGGTCATAATAGTTACCTTTCTATTTTTGAAGAATACAAACAAGGAGAAGAAGTTGACTTTCTTCAGCAAGAATGATAGGAAAGAGTATTATGTTCATGTTCTAGATCTTCCATCCCACTGACCTGAGTAGGAATGTTGAGACTAGTAGTTGATTTACAAAATGAATCACATCCTGCCTCTGACACCAGTTATATATCCACTAGGCCATGGCTGCGTCTGAAACACAGTGGCTACATTACTATGGTCAAGTCAATTAGCTTCTCTTTGTTCTAAGTTAGCAGTGTCAAAGTCAAATAGAAATGTAACCAGTAAACCATACGTATTTATCTTTGTGGAACACACACTGACTTATAAAATTGCATATTAATATTATCTGTGTTTCATTATATTTTATTTAGTTTGTTAAATATTCCTCTATCACATTTTAAACTGGTTCAGGCTGTATTTAGAGTGTCATGGACCACTGACCTACAGGCAATGTATTTGATACCTCTGCAATTCTCAGACACTGGGTTGCAAAGGTTACATGTTGCTTTGGTAGCAAGAGTTTCCACATAGAAGAGTTCCCTATGCCAACAAAATCACAAGTGCAGTCACTTTATTTATCTTTATCGTTATGGCTCACATAAATTCCCAGAAAACAAAACAGAAACACACACACACACACACACACACACACACACACACACACACACACATACTCCTTTAATCCATGGGCACAGATTACATCTATAATACCCAATAGTTCCATCCCATATTTCTGTCATTATCACAGTGAGATCAGGCATGAGTAGGACTCTGTGCATTCATCTCCACTACTGGAAAACCAAATTGTCACATGACCTTCATATTCCAAGAAAAACACATTATTACAGCAGCCAAATTAATTAAGTAAGCAGAAGAATATATAATCTGTCAGTTGCTGGAAAATCTTAAGGAGGAACGAAAAAACATCAAGGCATAATAGTAAGGAGAATCTAAACTACATCATTTTTTTCTACTGAGGAGTCATTTCTCTCTTTTCTTCTTTTTAAAAATCTAAGGGTTTCCACAGTCATCATTGCTGTCCTTTTTTTGTCTCTGAGAAGAAAAGCAGCCTTTAAAAAAAGTAACACTTTGACAATCACAAAGTTGTTTTGTTTTTCAAAAATCTCAATTCATTAGAAATGCCTTCATTTTTCCCTTTAGCGGGAGTTCCAGAATTGTACCATCATTTGCAGGTCTCCTATTTTATTACTTCCAATGCCATTACAAAGGCCCCAGGGTCAGGTCATTATACTACATTTTGAAGTCATAATGTAAATTTCCTAAGGCTGCCAATAAGACTGGAGATATTGCAGCTGTGAATGTTTGGATGAAACTGTTATGTCTCCCATCTAGCACACTGGACAAACCCACCAAGGCCACCTTTCAAAATGTTGGCAGAAAGTTGTATATGTGGAAGTTTGCCCTTAACAAACATTAACAGAGTTCCTTGACACTTGGCATTTCAACTTTGAGCAGTTATTTAAAGTTAAAAGCAAATGCTGCATTTAGTTGTCTTTAAAACCACATCTGGTTATAAAAAGACAAAATCTTTTTCAGGGTGGTATCTGAGTGGAAAGAATTTGGAGTTTATCGAATGGCTATTACTTTTTTATTTTTTAATTTGGGTGTCTGGGAAAACCCTAAATGAATTTTGTCAACTAATTTATCTCACTACTAAGGCCTTGTTTATTTTAAGAAATGTTGAGCTGTCAGCCAAATTGATGTTCTTACTATTTCTAACACATGACATTCCTTCTCTGTTGCCTTTGCATAGGCTAATTTTCTCTCTTCAACCCCCATGAACTCCCTCCTCACCTCTTCTTTGTAAAGTCCTTAGTTTCTTTTAAAGCTTATATCAAACACTACATTTTACATAGGATAATTGGAACTTCCATTTACAGATGAAGAATTATCAAAGATAATCCAGATGAAGAGATATCGGAGAACTTGTCAAGACTCACACAACCAATAAACTCATATGTAAAAAGACCCGAGAGTTTTGGGGGACAAGAGTGAAAGTGAATTATGAGTCAACAACATAATGAAATTTCGCCAACAGAATATTACAATTTCAAGTTGCATGAATAGAACTCCAGGCAGAAGCACAAGGGAGATGATAAACCCACTGTGCTCTGTCCTGATTTGACCTTATCTTAAGCATTGTAGCCAAGGCTGAGTGCCACATTTTAGGAAGGATGTTAACAAGCTAGACTAACTCCAAAGGAAAGGGAACAGTATGACAGAATGACTCAAACCCATGCCATATGAGAATCTCAAAAAGGAAATAGCGTATTTGAAGCAGAGAAAGCTTTAGGAAGAGTGCCAAACAATAGAGAAATCAAGATTTTCCCTCTTGGTTTTTATCTAAGGATTTTCTAACTTCTTCTTAATCACTATTGCTACCACTAAATAACAGAAATGCAACTATACCATAAAGTGTGGATTTCCATAAAATGTCACAGTGGCATTAAAGTGATAGAACATGAAGAACTGAGAGAATTGTTATTCCATTTTATGACTAAGGAGAATTATACTATAATGAATTTCTCTGGTGATCTTAGAGATGTAAGGGCCAGTAGATAGAGTGTTGCGTCTGGAATAAGTGAGATTTGAGTTCTAATTCAGCCTCAGACACTTAATAACTAAGTGATCCTGGGAAAGTCATCTAACCTGTCTATCTCAGTTTCCTCAGCTATAAAATGAGAATATTAATAGGACCTACCTGCCAGAGGTGGTATGAAGATAAAATGGCACTTTAAAAAATGTTTTTTTCTTGCTCTTACTGGCATAGTGTCTGTGTTCTCCAAATATTTCCTTGTTTATTCATGAAGCAAAATATTTTTTTTTCCATATAGAGGATAATGACTGAAAGTTTATTTTGCACAAGTCAATTATTCCTTTGAAATTAAAAAAAAATATTTTGAGTGTTGCTGAAGACCCATTGAAATATTGTTGGACAGATTTGAAGATATGAAGACTAGTTGAAGAAACTGCTGATGTTTAGACTGAAGAAGAGATTTAGGAGGAACACAAAAACTGTCTTCAGAAATTGTTGCATAGAGGAAGGACTAAACTTGTTCTTTTGGCCCAAATAACAGAACTAGGATTCATAGCTAGAAGTTGTATAGAGAAAAATTTAGAAGAAAAGAAAAAATAATCAGAAACTTTTCAAGATTAGAATGGGTTCACTCAGGAGCTATTTGGCTCTTATGTGCTGACATGGAGCATACAATCATAAATTTAGAACTGAAAGGGGTTTTAGAGGCCATGTATTCCAACATCTTCATTTCACAGAAAAGGAAACTGAGTTACAAAAATATTAAATAATTTTCCTAATGTCATACAGAACTATCCAATGACAGAGGTAGGATTTGAATCCATGTCCTCTGATACCATACAAAGCAATATTTCCTCACTGGGAAATCAGTTGAACATTTCATAGTGGTATTGTAGAGATTCTAATAAGTTGGACTAAGTGATTTAGGAGGTTCCTTCTAATTCCAAGAGTCTTGAATTCTCTGAAGAAGAATGGCTTTTAGTAAAATTTCCCATAACCCTAATTAATAGGAATGAAGATAAATTCAAGAATTTACCCTATATCCTCACATAAGAATAAAATTCCATTTGTCCTGTGATTGTGCATTCTCAGAAGTATTAAGATTGCTGGTGACCCAAAGGACAATGCAGAAATTCTTTGTGGACAACATCAGAATGTCAAATACTTGTTATTAAGAATGACCTCTACATAATAAATACCCTAAATCACGTAATCCTGAACATCTATGATTGATTAGTCTCAGTAGCATAATACAGGGCATCCCAAAACTCTGAATTCAGTATTAAGTCCTTATGAACTTGAAAGCTTTAAAGAGTTTAAAAGCTTGAAAACCTTAAAGCTTTGTACTTAAAATTATATTCAGATTTTTGGGATACCTTATATAAGTTGCCAATTAAATACTCCCATAGTTCATTACAAGGTTCTTGTACCTATGATAGAACACATATCCCAATTTAGGAGTCCTTGTTAGAAAAGACCTTGTTTAGAGAGAAGAATGCACTCCGTCTTCACTTCTGCCTCTTAGAATTTCTTGTATCAAAATGCGCCTTCTTTATGAATACACTCTTGATCCTTTCAGTGACTGTTACTTCTCATCCTCATTAACCTGTTTCGTTTGTATGTAGTCTATGTTTATTGTATTAGCAATCTCAATATAATATGGTTTATCTTAATATAATAGAATCTCCCTTATGTTGTTCCTCTTAATTGATTTATTTTTAAATGAGTACTGATGAAGCATTGAAGCTATCCATCCTGGCCTACTTCCTTTTTTCAATCCTAGGCTGACCCTTATTCCTCTTCTTAAATTTAAGATTACTTGAGGGCAGGGGCTGCTATTATTTCTGTCTTTGTATACCTAGAACCAAGCACCTACTCCAGTGAAAAGTAGTTCTTAATGTGTGTTCACTGAAATAAGTATAAGGCCATTATTATAAATGTATTGAATTTTCATTGACTTCATCATATGTCTATCTCTTTAGGTAACCAACAACTTTAATTCTTCATCTCTTAAATGGAAATAAAAATACCTATAAAACCTACTTCCCATAATTTCTTATTTTGATCGGGCAATTTTCTAAAGTTAAGAGATGCAGAAAAGCTGGTGATCAGCATTGATGGAGTTAATTTCAAAACAAATGAATTACCAGCACAGAAGAAATTACAGATCCATACGAACAAAAAGAAAATAACATATCTCCTTGTGTAGTAATTTTCAAATTATGTGAGTTGTATAAAATTCATTTCAACTTTGAAGCACTATAAGCTTTTCAGTCATTGTTATGTAATTTGCTAAATGTAATTAAGTCATCTTGCTCTCTTTTTACTATTCAGTTCTGAAACTAATTCCTTGCTCATCTGCATTGCTTATCTCAAATATGTGTTCTGATTCAACATTAATTTATGACATTAGTCTTTCAAGTATATTTTATAATCTGGATAAAAGTAAATTGTCATTGATTTTTTTTTCCTGTGTGGACTGTTATTCTATCTCAAATAATAAAAATGGAGAGAAGTTTCATAGAAACTAGATATAGACCAACATCTCACATCATATACCAAGTTAAAGTCAAAATGGATAAATGATCTAGATGTAAGGGATGATATCATAAGTAAATTAGGGAAGCATCAAAAAATGTACCTGTAAGATCTATGGATAAGGGAAGAGCACTATGCTAAGTACTAGGGATACCAAAAGAAAAAAAGAAAGTTAAAGAGAACCCCTGCCCTCAAGGAATGAACAATCTAATTAGAGAGACAGCAAAGAAATATATGCAAAATAAGTATATACAAGAAAATAGGAAATAATTAAAGGAGGGAAGGTACCAGAATTATGAAGAGATAGGAATCACTGACTACAGAAAATCATATTTTAATTGAGACTTAAAGGAAGCCAGGAAAGCCAGAAGGCAGAGTTGGAAAGGGAGAGCATTCTTGGCATGACAGCCAGCCAGAGAAAATGCCCTGGAACCAAGAAAGGAAGTCTCTTATTCATCAAATAGCAAGAAGGACAGAGTCCCTGGAAGGAAGAATATGCGGTAGGGTATAAGGAAGAAAACTACGCAAGTAGGAGGGTGTTAGGTTATAGAGTCTTCTGAATGTCAGCCCATTATGTATTGATCCTGGATGTAATAGGAAACCAGTGGAATTTACTGAGTAGGGTGGTGACATGATCAGACTTTCATTTTAGGAAAATCACTTTAGTGACTGAATGGAAGATGGATTGGAGTATGGAGAGTCTTGCAGCAGGCAGACGCACTGAAAGACTATTACAGTAGTTCCATTGTGAGATAATGATGGCCTGCAACACAGGGATGACAGTTTCAGAGGAGATAAGGGGGAATATTTGCAAGATGTTACAAAGGTGAATTTTATAGGAATTGGCAACAGATTGTTTATAGGGAGTAGGGTGAAAGACAATGAGGAATCAAGGATGACCCCTGGGTTGCATACTTGAAGTACTGGAAATATGGTGTTGGAAGTTAGGAGAGGAGGGAGAGGGTTTAAAAGGAATGATTTTTTTTTTCTGTTGTAGACATATTAAGTTAAAGTTTTCTATTCCACAACAAATTTCAAATGTCTAAAAGTTGATTATAGATGTGAGATAGAAGGTCAGCAGAGTATTTCAGGAAGGGAAAGTAGATTTGAGAATAATCAGCAGAGAGATCGTAACTAAATCCATAGGAGTTGATGAGATCACCAAGTAAATTAGTGTCTAGAGAAGAAGAGAGTCTGGGACAGAAGTTTGTGGGGTACCTATGGTTAGAGGCAACTATCTAGATAAGGATACAGCAAAAGAAACTTAGAAAGAGCAATACGATAGTTAGAGGAGAGACAAGAGAGGGTCCCAAGAGAATATCAAGAAAGTGATCAACTGTGTCAAATGATGTGAATAAATCAAGGAGAATGAAGATGGATAAAATAGCATTGGGTTTGGTAACCAAAAGATCATTAATAACTTTGGAGAAAGTAGTTTTGGTGGAATGATAAAGTTGAAAGCCAGACTGTAAGGCATTGTGGCCAGCGCATCACCCACAGCAGGGACAATTTGCAAACTTCTCAAAGTGGGATGGAGGATCTGTCAGAGCTGGGTAAGACAAAGTTCAGGGCCTGCTGACGGTGACAGCAGCTTCTCCTGGGGCTATCAGCCCACAGCCTGTTTGTTTAAAAATCACCTACTTGAACTTCCAGGAGCTAAGATGTTGGAGTAAACCCTAGCTGCTCTAATCCCCCTCCCTGACCCTGAAAACCCAGAGATTATTGCCCCAGTGTAAAATCCTGAAATAGTGGAACCAGCATCAGTCTTGGGAATCCTAGAGAAAGGGTGTGACCGAAGCTTTGCCGAGCCTGAAGTAAAGGGTGGGAAGAGTCCTAACAAACCCCATCTCAACTGACCAGCAGGAGATCCTGAAGCCCAGAGTGGGTGGAGCCAGCAAGTGCTACCAGGAGTCCAGGTGTGCCTTAGCACAACCAGGGGAATCTGCAGACACCAGTACTTCCAACCACCAGCTGCTGAACCTACCTAAGCTGTAGCCCAGGGGCAAAGAGCCAGAAACTTGAAGTGGCCAGGCCACCCCTCCCCACACCTTACTCTGTGAGACTCAGGTAACTCAGGGGAAACACTGAGAGTCCTGGCCTTGCCTTAGTCTGGACACCCAGAGGCTACAGCACACAAAGTCAACAACCAGACCTCTAGATCCCAGCTTAAGAAGCATGGGTCAGAGCCTTCTGTATGCTAGAAGCAGAAATCCACTTTAAAATCCAGGAAATAGGAAATTATAATGGGAAAGAAGCAACTTTCAAAGGGAAAACCAAAGACAATTGAATCCTATTATTGTGAATGAGAAGAATCACTTTCAGGAGACACCATTGACTTTATATCCACACCTGAGACAACAGAAGGAAATATGAACTGATCTCAAGCTCAAAAAGCATTCTTGGAAGATCAGATTGTAAGGCATTAAAAAAACAGTGAGAGGAGAAAAAGTGGAGTCACCTATCATAGATGGACTTTTCGAGGAGGTTAGTCACAAATGATAGAAGAGATATAAGCTGATAACTAGTGGGGATAGAACAATGAAGTTTTTGTTTGTTTTAGTTGTGTTTTATTTTCTTTTCAGGATACGAGAGACGTGGACATGTTCGCAGGTAATAAGGAATGGCTCAGTAGATAAAGATTGAACTTGTTAGAGAGTTGGCATCATAGAGGTGAGAATCTGTTGGAAGAAATGGGAAGGAATGGGATGATTTAAACAGGTAGAGAGGTTAGCTTTGGTAAGAAATAAGGCCATATCATCATGTGAAACAAGAGTGAAGGAGGAAATAGTGATAGAAGGCATATGAATGATATGCTATGGAAAGGAATGGAACACAGGGAGCTTATGATGAATGGACTCAATTTTTTTTCTGTAAACTATGAGACAAGGTTCTCAGCTGATAAAAACAAAAGAAGGCAAGCCATGGGAGCTTTGAGGAGGAATGAAAAGGTTTGGAAGAGCTTCTTCTGTGGAGAATGGGATAGTGAATTGATAAAGCAGCTATAGAAGGATTGTCTAGTAGCAGTAAGGACTCAGTTGAAGTAGTGTAACTAATATTTCTAATGGATGCAGTTCAAGAAAACATAATCAGCAAAATGATAAGAGAGTTGGAGATTCAAAGTAGAAAACCATGTAGAGTTGAATTGGTTCACTATGGGGTTAAATGGGGAAAAGAAGAGAGTGACTAGTGTAGGAGAGAGAATCTGGGAGAGAACTGAGGCATCAAGGGATTGTAGGTCATGGTTTGGACAAAGAGCAAGGTTTTGGATGGTGAGGTAGAGGAACAGGTGAAGCCAGTAGATTGTGGTCAGATAAAGGAATTTCTGAATTCTTTAATAGGGAGGTAACACATTTGTGAGTGATTGCAAGATCAAGGGTGTTACCATCTTTGTGTGTGGCTGAGGCTAGATGGAGGAGTAGGTAATAGAAACTGAGCATGTTGTGAAACTGAGTACTTTAATTGTTTGAGGGGGAGTAAAATTTCTATGTTGAAGTCTCCAAGTATGAGGATAGGAGATGAGGAAGAGAATGATGTGCTGAAATAATTGAGGAAGGAAGGACCTCATTGTTAGTAATGTACTGGACTCATTGAAAAAGGAAGGGGAGTGACTTGAAGGTCTGTAGAAAATAGCTAGGATTTTAATTGGGTGGATATATGAATAGCATGGACCTCAGAAGAATAGAGATTATTGTGAGTGAGATAGGGGAAAACACTGGAAGTGGCATTGGGAAGCAAGGAATATTCCAACTCCCCCAGCTCCACCAAGGAACTGAGTAGAATGAGTGAAGATTCAATGAGTGGAAAAGATGGCTAGGGAGGCTGTATCATCAGGGAAGGAGGTAGATGAGGGAGGCACAGCAGGTTTCAGTAATGTTGTTGGTTGTCCTTCATTTTCAAATAGGACCAATAGCATCACGACTTATGTATTGACTTGCATATGAATCAGATTTAATCTTCAGCCTCACTTTCTCTTCCAGAATCATCAAAGTCTAATGTGAAGACAGAAGTTAAGACAACTGGTTATGATCTGGGATACAGTGGATGACTTTGGCATCTTCAATGTCCAATCAAGTTGTAAGCACTCCACAGTACCTGCTTCAATCACCTTCATGGTCTTTAGAACAAATTGTTCTCCTCCATCCATTCCACTGGGAGAAGCAATATACAAAGAGAAAAATTGAGGATTCGTTATAAGGAATAAATTTGTTAAAAATAGCATTTTCCCAAAGTGGAATGGGTCAGGTCAGGAGGCAGTATTTCCTCCAGCAACTGAAGTCATTAAACAAAGGCTGAGTAATCAGATATTTGGTAGACAGAATTCTTGGGGTTTTTTTTGTTTTAGTTTTTGTTTATTTTTAGTTGACATCATTTGTTTACAGGAGATTTTGAGTTACAAATTTTCTCCCCCTCTTTCCCCTACCCACCACCCCAAAACAGCGATCCTACTATATATAGCTTCCCCCAATCTGCTAATAATAATAACATATATATATTAACATTTCATTTTAGAACTTTAAATTCTAGATTCTTTCACTTCCTCCTTCGTCACCCAACCCCACTGGAAAGACAAGCAATTCAATACAGGCTGTACATGTGTAATTAATGCAGAACATCTCCACAATGGACATATTGTGAAAGAATGACTATATTTCCCTCCTTCCTATCCTGCTCACCACTTGTTCTATTTTCTACTTTGTCCCTGTCCCTTTACATAAATGTGTGCTTCTAACAACCTTCCCCCCCAGCCTCCCCTGGCTGCTCTGGGGTTTAAGTCAGGGTTTCAGATCGGGCTGGTTTAAGCTTCCAGCATGCTCTGATGAACCCTTCCTGTCCACCTGCCAGGCTGCCTTCATTGGGAGCCTTGTTTCTCTGTCATTTTGTGGGTTTTGGAGCTTGAAAATATGTTTAGACTAGAGTCATATTTTATAGGTGTTTGAGGTGGTTATGAGGGGAACTCCTGGAGTTCTCCTGCTTCTATGCCGCTATCTTGACTCTGCCCTCAGAAGGAATTCTTGTTCAGGTACACACCAGATCAGGTGATTTTTTTCTATTGCTTCTCACACTGAGGTTCTGTCGTTCTTTGACTAGATATTCTCTTAAGAGACTTTCTTGATTCTTAGAAAAACAACTTTCTCAACTTTGAAGCTTTAAAGCTAATGGAACAAAATAATAACAGATATCATAGATAAAGAGACCAAGTAAATTCAATATGAATTGCCTTCAAGGCTGAAAAATCCTGACATTTTTCATTTATTATATGGTACTACATCCCATTAATGGCCCAAGGAAATATATTTTGTACTCTCTCAGTTACTCAGATTTTGAATACTTCAGGATTACAAAGTATTTTCCTCGCAACAACCCAGTAAAATTAGTAGTGCAAGTATAGTATCCCCATTTTACACACAAAGGGAAGGGAAGGGAAGACAGGGAAGGTAACAAGCATTTACATAGTGCCTACTACATGCCAGGTAGTGAGGGAAGTGAGAGAAATGGGGCAGATTTCAGTAACAGCTAGTAGATGGAAGGGAGTAGGAGATGAGAAAAATTAGAATAATGGGAAATTTGTTTCTTATGGAACAGACAATCCACAGCAGAAGGGCTGGGTGACATTTTTTTGAAATTTTGGGGTAAGAGGGTTGAGGAGATTGGAAAAAAAAGACTGGGATATGGGGAATGGCATTTGTATGATTACCTATATCAGTCATAATCACCTCACTAAAATCTCTGGAAAGACTGATACTCTTTTGCATGAAATATCAATAATATGGATAAACAAAATTGTAAACCAACTCTCGATTTAAGGAGAGAGAGAAAGAGAGATAGAGTGAGAGAGCGCCATATTTTTACATAAATATTGTAGGAAACCAGACCAGAAAAGAAGTTTATATTTGTTAGAAGGTCAACATTTGTTGTAAAGTGGCCCCATTAGGCAATAGGCTACTACAATCTATAGAACTAATACATAAGCTATACAAGAATTTCATTTCTCCCATAAATCTTATATAGAATTTTACAAGCCAAAACAAACTCCTATTTTTTCATAGTTAACTAAAATTGTAAAACACGCATGAAAGAGTAAAACTAAGAGCTGTTTACTTAACAATCATTTGGTCTTTCAAGTGATTGTCAGCTGTGATCACAAGCATATTTTGATTCTTATTATATATGAAAATATTGCTTTACTACTGGGTTCTTATGCTACATTAAACCCACTTTCAACTGAGCCACTTTTATTGAGTTTTGCATAATTGCATAACAACCCCAGTTGTAGTGGCAAAGAAAAAATTCAAAAGCAATTAGAAATGAAACCCAATTCAAAGCTTGTATTGGCTATATTATTTAAAGCAGTTGTATCAAACTCAAAGAGAAGTGGGGAACCACTAAAGAGTACATAAAGAACCCTGCAGGCATATAGTGACTTGAAAAACTTCAAATTAGCTTAATATATGTTTACCATATTTGTATGTTGTTTGAAAAATATTTCCAATTAAATTTTAACTTAACTCTGGCTGATAGACTGAAATTTGTTGTCTCCAGTTCTTGATTTCATTGGCTATAAAGTGATGGGGTACTCTTGTATCTGTTAATTTATTTGATTTTATTATTTGATCCGTAAGACCTTTAGCCCTTAATATTTTGATGCCAAAAAATGGATAGTTTATACCCAGGGAAGGCACAGAAGATAGAGGCCAAGGTGGAGCATTGGTTAAAGTCCAGACAAAAGTAATTGAGTAAGAAATCAGCCCTGTGCAGGTAAATACTTAACTGACTCTGTATAAACACATGATAGGGCAGCTAGGTAGCACAGTGGATAGACTGTTGTTCTTGGAGTCAGAAAGGCACATCTTGTTGAGTTCAAATCTGGCCTCAGACACTAGCTGTGTGACCCAGGCCAAATCATCTAATTTTCTTTTCTTCAATTTCCTCATCTATAAAATCATCTAGATAAGAAAATGGCAAACCACTTCAATATTTTCATTAAGAAAACCCCAAATGGGGTCATGAAGAGTTAGATGCAATTGAAAATGATTGAACAACAGAACACATAACATGGTTTTATATTTAATGTGCATTATTAACATTTTCCCATCACTTTTTTAAGTCTAAACAATCAACAGAACAATAAATTAGGCCCCTGATTTGTAGTGTTTGCTGATTTCTGAGGTATAAATCCTCACATTGAAAACTTAACAATTGATTCTTCTGAGCTTCAGCATACTACTGATTTGTAATGCATGGAGATTATCCTAACTGAAAAACATGGTCAAAACCATCTATATACAGCAACAATAATAGACAAGTCTATGCCTTCCCTCAGTTGCTTATCTCCAATTAATGTTATGTCTGGCACATTTTTGTACATAGTTGTTTTTATGCAGTCTCCCCCATCAGAAAGCAAGCCCTGTCTTTTGCCTCTTTTTGTATCTCCAAAGTTTAGCATAGTTCATGACACTTAGCAAGGCAGGCTAGGTACAGTCACTTCAGTCATGTCCAACTCTTTGAGATCCTATTTTGGGGTTTGTAAAGCCAAGCACAAGCAGCTTTCCAGAAGAATACTACTGTTAAGGTCCTGATTACACAGTGTAGTGAACACTCTATTTATTCCATAACAAATCAGAGCAAAACATTCACAGTAAATCAAGGTACAGAATTCACAATGTTATAACTTATCATAGAAAATCAAAATACAGCATTCAAACAACTTATCACTAAGATGGCCACATAGTTTTCACCACAGTGGTCACAAAGTTTTCAACAAAGAGCAATCATTTAGTAAGTCAAGCATTCAATCATCTCAGTCATCCAATCATCCTTAAGGAGGTTTGCCTCTTTAAGGGACACAAAGTACATTAGTCAAAGTTCTCCACTCATGGATTACTAACTTAGTAATCAGTCACTTATTCAGTCATCAGTCACTAAGTACAATCATTTAGTCAATCATTCCATCAACTCAATCAATCATCCTCCATTATTCACTATTCAATTATCAGAAAATATACAGACCCTCCATCCCTAGGTCACTAGTAAATTACAATTTCTCAGTCAGTACACAGAATCCAAGCAAAGTCTTCTTTCAGCTTGACTTGGGGTGGTCTCTCAGATTCCCTGGATCCCCTTCCATGGTCCCAGATCCTACCTGGATTGACTAAACTGTCACATGGGTTCAAAGGCAGACAGGTCCCAGTTCCTTGTCCAGCCTTCTGTGCAGGTCCTGCTCCACACTGAAGTTTACAGTGTCCAGTCCACATTAAATCCTTCACAGTCTCTGTTCCTGGGAAGTCAAGGCTTAACAAAGCCACAAACAGATTCATATTAAGTACCAACATCACAGTCATGCTTCCTCAGTCTTTTGGCAGCTCCAGCTGGCCCTCAGAAATCCTCAGTAGCCTCCTCAGCAGGTCTGGCTGACCCTCAGAAATCCTCAACAGCCTCAGCAGTTCCAGCTGTCCCTGAGACTCAGCAGAAGTTGGTTTCCAGAACCAAAATCTCTCCATCCAGGTTTTCAAAATCAAAATCATTCTCTCCATCCTGGGGGGCTTTCCTCTTCAGCCTCCCTGGTGGCAGCATCTTCTGCTTCCATACAGTTTGTTCCAAGAAGATCTGTCTGACCCAGCAGGGTCTTCTCTTTATATACACACAGCATTAGCTTCTTCCTGTTTCTGCCAACCCCTTTCTGTTATGTCAGCAATAGTGATTCATACCTTCTGTTTCTTTAACAGAGGCTTGTTTAATTACTGAGTGCTAAGTACCTGTTACCTTTGCCAATGCAAAGCAATTTTCAAATTCAAATTACATTACTATTACAGGGTTATCTTGGCAAAGATATTGGAATGGTTTTCCATTTCCTTTTTCAGGTTATTTATAGAAAAGGAACTGAGGCAAACAGGATTAAGTGACTTGCTCAGGTCATATGACTAGTGTCTGAGGTCAAATTTGAACTCACAAGGATGAGTCTTCCTGATTCTAAGCCCAGTTTTCTCTCTTTTGCACCACCTAGCCTACACCTAGACACTTAGTAGGCACTTAATAAATATTTAGGGACATATATTAAGTGACCCACAAGAGATAATAGGATCATTAAACTAAGTTAAAAACTACTTTGGATAAGAAATCTTCATAGTTTTCATTGGAAAAACAAACCATTCTGCAAAACAAAGTTCAAAGGCTCACAGACCAAAGCAATGTAATAAGTTGCTATATCTCCTAGTTTGAAGTTCCTATGTCTCAAAAAACAGGAGGAAATTTTCATCTGTCTGTATTTTAAAACCTTTTGACTATACAGTTAAGTCTCTTTCTTTCCTCCTACTCATTCAGCAGAGCAACAAAACAGAACAGCTGCTGGATGTCTTTCATCCTAAGAACACTCTTCATACACTTATTGAAAACTGAGTATTATGGTCTGTAGATGTAATTCCAATTTTAGGATTCTCCTGATGAATGAACATCATACTTTCCCTTCATCCAGAGTAGGAAAGAAAGTTCCAAGAATCATAATTATCAACCCCTTTTCATCTGAACAGTGTACTTTTCATAACTCTCATCCTTGTGGTCATTCCACATAACAAATATGTGAAACATTAACTATAGTTCATGTGAGATCATGGAACTGGACATTTAGGCACAGCTTCCACAATTATATTTAAAAGTATGTATTAACTGGGATTAAAGTTAACATGAGCTTTATGTGCTCATGTTTCAAAGAGCAAGCTAATTACCAGCTGGGTTCAGGAGAAATTGATTTTCTTTTAAAAGACCTCTTTTCTCATAGCCAAGCTCTCATACTTACTGTATTATTAACCAGGTACATTAAGGACTTGGTTTGTCTCTTGAACATTGAGTCCAGGTCAAAAATGTAAGAACAATGTCAGGCATGAGTTCCAGAGTGGCTTAAAGGACTACAGGCTTTTATCCCAGAAGTAGAACAAAATTATCTTTAAGGCATAGGTGTGAGTGTGGAGGCAGTTTATGGGTGTGTGTTCAAGATTATTTATCTCTCCTGTAGCCTTCACCTAGATAGTTACAGCAATACTGAAAACAGAGATACCAAAATGTTAAATTGAAGTTAATTTGGAAAGGTGTTCATCATCATGTAGCAGGGAGAGAGAGAACTTCTGAAGCCGGGAAGACAACATTCCCCACCTCCAATACATGCTGTCTGTATGACCCTATTCAAGTCATTTGATTGGCTCATGTCTTAGTCAACTCTATGAATACCAACTACACAAAAGATGTTGAACTGCACTGGCAGGAAACTTCTCAGTGAACACTCTCTCTCCTTGTGAAATCATAGCTCCAAACAAATCTTTCAATAAATAAAATAAAATATATAGCTTAAACGAAGAAGGATATTTTAGCCTGAATTACCCAGACCCAAGTTTACAGATCATTTCGCTGATATTGAATCAATATTTAAACTAATAGAATAAGAAGACTGGACCAAGCTCTATAACATAATATAACAAATCAGTTAGATTCAGCACATCTCTCTGACAGAGTGTTTGTATGAACCTGACCTAGCACCAATCACATTGTAAGATCACAGATTCTAGCACCAAGACTGTTAGTCAATTTTATTTTTTTTACTTTTAATTTGTGGAATAAAATGAGCATTTCCATGACATAGCACAATAAAAAAAGAGATGCTTGCACAGGAAATTACAAATCTATTATGTACAACTTGTTATTTTAAATTCCTTTTAAATATTAATAAATTTTTCATGTAAATTTCTTTTTTCCCAACTCCCCATCCTATAGATGGCTACCATCATACATTTGTGTGTGTGTATATATATATATATATATATATATATATATACACACACATATATATGTATATATATATATGTATATGTGTGTGTGCGTGTGTGTATACACACATATGCATATGTAAACTAATTTTATACATATTTCTATTTATGATTTCTTTGTCCAGATACAGACAGAGTCTTCCTTCATAGGTCTTTTGTAGTTAACAGTCAAAATGACTTAGTCTCTCAAAGTTGTTCTTAAAATAATATTTTTACAAAATAATGAATGCTTATTATGAAACTGAATCTCAGAGACCATAGGCAAGTAGATCAAGAATTTGAACACAGGTCCTTAAAATACAAAGGTAGTGTTCTTTCTACTAGACCATACTGCACACTGATGGCATTAAGTTTATCATTAGTGAACTGGATTGCCTGAAGTTGATACACCGTATTGTAATTTCTAGGTCCTTCTCAAATATATCCCCGAAAAAAATAGTGCAGAGCTTTTAATTAATTTATCAAGTGTTCAGTCAGCCTGAATCTGAATTCCCAAGTATTCACAGATTCAACCTTTCCAATGAAGTAAGCCCAGATACCAAGCTATACATAAACTCTGTCAAAACACAAACAATATCTAAGCCTGAAGGGAGATAGAGATACATCAAAAGTCACTCTTATTCCTGGCTACTGTCCCAAAAAGTCATCATACAGACACCACACCTATAGAAGAGAAGACACTGGATATTTTTACAAGATAGCAATAAGTTGTAGTTCTATATGGTTTCTCTTTTACTGCCAATCCAATTCTGCCAAAAGGCATCACTATTGAAGTACATCTTACCTAGACTAGTTGTCTTAATCATCCATCTTTCTCCTTAAATAATCTATTAAATAATACTTCTATATACCAAAAATAAAGGTACAATTACTAAAGACAAGTCAAGTAGTTTCAGCTACCAATTCTGCCCTCTTTTGACTGACAATCTCCCACTTCACACAAAAAGAGCTACTTTGAGTTCCTCAGGACCCCATTCTCTCTGCCTTTCTGCTATTGATACATTTCAACTGTGAAATGTATCTGTATACATCTGTGTAATTGTATATTACTATAGTATTAGGCAAGTCTAGGGGCTGGTTAATAGGATAATGGAAATATACTCAAGCAACTGTGCAATTTTCATTATTCACCTTACAATAGTATGGCAACTAAATGAAGCTAAACAATTAACGATTAATTCTAATTGACTAGAGGGATTTTAGCTGAATTTTCCAGTAAGCTGAAGGTTAAACTATTTTTTACTAAAACATCCCTAGGAAGAATTTTTTTTTTCCTGCTAGGATACAAAGGATTTATCTTTCCAAACTCTCAAATGTATATAAGTCTGTTAGTTAATATTTCAATTGTATATTTTTATTAGCATCTCACTTCACCAACCACAAAGCTTTAACCTAGTGATCAATCCATTAAGCACAGCTCATATACAGTTTGAAAGAGTTCTCATGAAAATACAAAGGTGAAGTTGCTTTGAATGACTTTAGCTGAGGGGAATAAACTTACAGGAAGAAATAGAATGTTTGTCAAACTCCTCAAACATGTGGAAAGGAGAAAGCTTTAAAAATCCACAAAAAGAAAGATGACAGATATTTCAAAATGAAGTTTGATAACAAATATGAGAAGCTAGTGCTTAAAATCTATTGAATCTATGTAAGGTGTTTATTAAGGTAATCAGGTTTAAAAATTAAGTTTTGAAAAATGTAAAAAAAAACACATATAAGTCTATTAACTAACAGAATATCTTCTGGATGAGAAAACAATCCCTTTTCCATTTTCCTCCTCATATAGATTTCAATAGGCTGAAAAAAGGTATACAAGAGAAGAAAGCATCAGTTTTGTGAGAAATAAAAGTTGCTTATAACTCTTTTTTATCTTATATTTCCTTTTTTATTATGAACTAAGCATATATCAACATTAACAAATATTTCATTATTCAAATAATAAGCAGAATCATATGCAAATCTGAAGTTACTTATATTTTGTTTAGGAATATATTCAACATAATATGGAAGTAACAAAACTACCCTGTTTGTTTGTGTCCCTTCCTGAATCCCCTTCTGGTATTTCCAATGCATTTCTTAAAGTATTTCATTAGTGCTTTTTCTTTTTCTTCTTTTTTTCTTTACCAATTTATTTATTTTTAGTTTTCAACATTCACTTCCATAAGTTTTAAATTTTCTCTACCTCTCTCCATTCCCTTCTCTCTTTCCTAGAAAGGCATGCAATCTGATATAGGTTCTACATATGCATTCTTATTAAACATATTTTCACACTGGTCATGTTGTATAGCAGAATTAGAATGAATGGGAAGAGCCACAAGAAAGAAAAAAAACAATTAAAATTCTTAATCAGTTTCAGTACACATATATCCTCTCATAACAATTTTTAAAAAGGTACCTCCTCATCTATTTACCCTTTGTATCCTTTGATGAATAAATTAACTCATGTTCATAAGTTCTAAACATTTGTATTTCTTCGAAGGTTTTAGACAAGGAGTTTCTGAGTATAGATATAGATTTGTTTGTCTGCTCTAGGCTTCTGTAGGCCTCATCAATAGTTCCAGTTGCTTGAGGTTTCTAATTCTGATTCCTTAATTCCCAAGTCACTAGCTAACTTGTTAAGTTAAAATTTGTTTTACAAAATTTATAATGCTTCTTTTCCCAAACAGGAATTAGCTGGTTGTTAGGAGCAGGAAAACCTCTAATTTCTTGAGTAAATTATGTTGATTTGTTAATTAATAATAGTTGGCATATGTACTTCATCATATACCACTTTATGATATTTTGAGGTTTGGTAGATTCATCCCAGATGGGAAGTTTCAAGCATAGTCCTAGGGAGAGCTAACTGAAGAAGATCATCACAAGACATGTGGTTACTAGGCAAGGAAATCTTTGTTGACGCAACTGAAAGGAAAGAGGAAAAGGAAAATTTCCCCTTACAACTTTGGCCAGCTTCCACTTTCATAGTGGTGGAATAAGTGGAGTCAACAGAAGGTGCTAAGAGGCCCTTCACATTAAACCTTTTAAAAGTTATAATTTTAGATTTGTTTTAGTAATTCTCTTTCATTCTCCTCTTAATCCGATGAAGCATTCATCCCCCTCTTAATCTGCCCCATGAGTCCCATGCATTATCTATCTGAAGCATGTATCAGTGAGTGACTGCCTAAGGATCTAGTCCTCTGTAAAGGAAAAAATTTAGCTTAAATATAGTCATCGTTCTCTCATCTCTCCTGCCTTCACTCACCCGTATTGTGGATATGCTTATAACTGGGGAAATATTAAAGATTTGATCTATTGTATCAACCTCTCCAATAATAAAAAAATAATACCCTGGAGAGACCTGACAACAAAAATAATAATGTAGCCAACTGAGAGGAAATTAATTGGAAAATGAAATTCTGAGATATTCCTTAAGTATTCAAATAATCCTTTCTTCTCTCTCTCTCTCTCTCTTTCCCTCTTTCTCTTTGTCTATGTTTCACTGACCCTCAAGTTGAATACAATTAGAGGTACTAAACCATATCAATAATAAGAGAATAGTCAAGCATAGAGTGTGGGTCAATGTATTATCACTGACCCTTTTTTCTCCCCCCCCCCCCATTCCATGTGCATACCAATGTTTAACATTCTTGGAATAAATAAAACCAGAAGGCAAAAATACTTTGCAAATACATGATAAAGAGCTCACAGGTTCTCCTTAGCAAGAAAAGTAAATACATAAAAGTTTATAGAGTCAGTTTCATTGAGAGTTTATGGGCAAAAAAAAAAAGCATAATTTTCTTGGACAAGTGGTCATCATATTTTTCAGTATTCACAGTTAACATAATAACATAAAGACAGCCATAATTTTAATTTATGTGATATAATCCATTTAAGAGGATGAAGAAATAGACACTTAATAAATGTGTGTGGATTGATTATGTAGACCTTGACAAAAATCACTATACTAAGTCACAATATACCATTTTACTTGATAACTTCAAGGAAAAGGTAGGCTTAGAAGAAGATGGTAAATATATACGTCTATATACTTGAAAACTAATCAGAAGCTTCATAGCTGTATTTAATAACATCTTAAAGAAGAAAACAATAGTGTCATAGATGTAGCTAATATAGAAGGTCACATAAATGAAATTGACTATATATTAACCAATATGAAATTCCTGGGTTTAGATGTTGCCATATTTTTTTTAATCAGATACACATTGATCTGTTAAAATGAAGATAAAAATCAGTACCAAATTAGAAACTAGTATAAAAGTGAGAAGACTTTGAGTACAATTATCATATCTTCAAGCTATTCAGATAAACCACTGATTCTAAAGTATTGGGAGTAGATAAAGATATTGACTTCGGTTACTATCATTTCTTTCAGAAATTGAACTACTGTGAGCCAATATCCAAACCTAACCAACTAAAAGCTTCAGAACCACCTCTTTCAGAAAAGAATGGATCTCCTTATCAAGCAGAAAAACACAGGAGCCAGAGACAAACACCTCTTTGGAATATAAAGTCATTTACAAAATGTTTTGTAGAAAAATTATGAAGGCAGAATTCCGCAAGAAGTTTGGTTCGAATGTTTCAACTATACCAAACTCTCTTACCTTAAAAAGCAAAAAATAATAACCGATCATGAAATAAAAAGAACAATTATCAGACGAGCAAAAATAAAAGAAATTCCTGCAAGATGATGCCTCAAAAAAAAAATTTAAAAATAAAGTGAAACAGAAAAAAAATAGAAAAATGACTAATTAATCATTCTAAACAAACATGAGAGGCAGTATGGCATAATAGATTCATAGTTGGTCTCAGAATTAATGGAGGCCTAGTTTTAATTCTTGTCTCTAATATATAACCGCATGACCTTGGCCATGTCACTTAAGCTTTCACTGACCTAGGCATCTTTCTAAGATTTTAAGTTGTATGTGAGGTAATGATCTGCATTAGTTTAAAAAATTTTTTGTTTTGTTTTGTTTGTTGGGAATGTGTTTTTTCTTTCCTTGTTACTTGTTTGTTTTATTTTATTTTGTTTCTATTTTTGATAATCACAGAAAGAAAGCATAGGAAGAAAGAGACATTCCTTAATTTGATGGCTGAATATTCTATCTAAAATAAAGATATAATGGTATTAATAACAAAAATGGCTAATTTTTTTTGAAGTAACAACAGGATTGAAGCAAAAATTTGTTTTCTCTGCTATTATTCAGTATAATGCTAGAAATGAATTGCAGTATAGCAAAAGCAATATCACAAAAAGAAAAAAAGTGAATAAAACAGTAGTGATAGGAAATAAGGTAATATTTTCTCTAATTTCAGATAAAATGATTTTATTTAGCAAATTAAATTTGATGAAAAATGAGTTGAAATAATTCTGTCCAATTAAGTTGCTTTATATAAAACAACCTCACAAATATTAGTTGGTTTTGCTAGAGTTTTATTTTTTCTTCTCTTTCCTTTAAATTTTTGTTATGAAGTAGATAGGGAGGTGAATAAGAATATTTTTAAATGTATTATAAAAAGTATCAATAAATATTTTAAAGGCAAATACACACATATGCATATATATAATATATAATTCATATATTATGCATTTATAAATTTATACATATATTCCAATAAATTTAAATGTTTGTACCAATGTAACTACATAAATAAATGAAAAATTCCTTTAGGAATCAACTTTTTTTTTAATATTACAAAAGCCAAGAGGAAAGGGTAGAAAGAGAAATTCCATTCAAAATTACTCTGATGTTTATAAAATATGTGAATGTTAATTTATCAAGATACATACAAGACATATAAATACATACACAAAGCACTTTTCACATAAATGAAATCAGAAGAATGAAGTGGTAAGACATTCATTGTTCACATCTGGGTCATGACAATATAATAAAAATGATGATGCTATCTAAGTTATTTTTACAGATTTAATTCTGTACCACAATATTATGAGATACACTGGTCATCCAAGCTTACTTCACTTATAGCTCCCTCTTTTGGCTCTCCAGACTTTCCAACTCCTCAAGAACCTAGCCCTCTCCCTACCTCCCACTCGCATTCTATAGGTTATCTTTTCCCATTAAAATGTAACTGCTTGAAAGTAGAAACTTTTAGCTTACCAGTGTTTATCACAGTGCCTGGCACATAATAAATGATAAACGACTAACTGCCTTCTTTTTTCTTGTTGTTTATCTATCTATTTCAATCAATCAACATTTTTTAATCATAGCTGTATGTGATTTTTTTTAATCCAGTTTTAGAGAACTAGATTAAAATAAAAGATGCTTTTTAAAAAAACTTTTATTTACTTTAGTTTATATCATTCATTTCCACAAGATTTTGAGTTACAAATTTTCTCCCAATCTTTCCCCTACCCACCACCCCAAAACAGCCATCCCATTGTATAACTCCTCCACCAATCTATTCTCTCCTATGTCTTCCCACATTACCACTCTGACTTTCTGGTAGGGTAGGATGGATCTCTCTACCACAGTGCCTGTGTATCTTAAGTTCAAGTTGGATGTAGTTAATAATAAAAATAATAATAATTGTATATAAATATATATATATATATTTTAAACATTTGACTATAGAACTTTAAATTCTAGATTCTTTCTCTTCCTTCCTTGTCACCCATCCCCACTGGAAGGACAAGTAATCAAATACAGGCTGCACATGTGTAATTACGCAGAACTTCTCCACAGTGGGCACATTGTGAGAGACTGATTACATGTTCTTCCTTCACATCCTGCCCCCCGCACCCCGTTCCACTCTCTACCTTGTCCCTGTGACTCTACAGAAATGTGCACTTCCATCAACGCTCCTCCCCCCAACTCTGCCCTCCCCTCCATCATCCCACCTCTCATCCCCATTCCCCCTACTCTTCTGTGTGGCAAGATACCCAGTTTAGAGTTTATGTCATTCCTTCCCTAAGCCAAGTTCAGTGAGAGTAAGGTTGACTCTGTCCCTTTTGCCTTCCTGTTCTCCCCTTCTATTGTAAAAATTATCCTTTGCCTCTTCCATGAGATGCTCAACCCTATTCTGTCTCTTCGTGTCTCCTCTCAGTCTAATCCTCTCTCACCTCAGGATTTCACCATTTAGAATATTGTCCCTTCTTATTCAATTGATCTTATGCCCTCTATGTATTCATATATACGCATACTCAGATATGTGCTGGTATGCATATATAAACCCTCTTATATAGATATATGTGCATGTATGTGTATATATACATTTGTATTCCCTTCACCTATCCTCATACTGAGAAAAGTTTCATCAGTTACAATTGTCACTTTTCCATTTTGGCATGTAAATAGTTCAACTTTGATAGGTTTGTTATGATTTCTTTTCCATGTTCATCTTCTAATGCTTCTTGTGTTGGAGTGTCAAACTTTCTTTTTAGTTTTGTTTTTTCAGCAAGAATGTTTGAAAGTCCTCCACCTCACTGAATGACCATATTTTCCCCTGGAACACTATACTCAATTTTTCTGGGGACGTGATTCTTCGTTTTAATCCTAGCTCCCTTGATATCTAGAAGATCATATTCCAGGCCCTTTGATCCCTTAATGTAGAAGCTGCTAGATCCTGGGTTATCCTAATTGTGTTTCCACAATATTCAAA
>CM053589.1:63826063-63863041 GCA_028646515.1 Pseudochirops corinnae | reverse complement strand
ACAGGCTCCACGTGACCACATTCAGCCTATTAGGGAACAGAGTATACTTTCAAATATCCAAGGGTCCTCAGAGTCATGTAGCCACTTTAGCAAAGGGCCTAGGGGCAGGGAAGATCTTCAGATTCCCATAACAACAATGGCCTCCACTTCTTCTCTATCCCCCACAATATTTAAAATAGCAATGGGTATGAGGTTAGTCCTGAATTAGTATTTCTAGATATCACTCAACTCTGAACCAAAAACAGGGGAGAGAGCTCTGCTTGTGTTACTAGACTTCCTTATTGCATACTTTGCAACAACCATTTACAGATCAAATGAAATGTTACTACCGCTGTGTGCTGAGAGCTTTCACTGAGCTACTTAGCCATTATGATTATTTATCACTTATATAGCACTTTATCGTTAAGGATTTAAACTGAATAACACCCTGATGTCCTAACCCTTATCAAATGGGTGGCTCTAGGATTGAATTGTTTGCAATCTGTAATAATCCAATCCAAGATAAGTGTCACATCATAAAACTGATAAATGCCCCTGTTACTGGTTATATTAATGTTGTCTGGGATGTAGCAGAGAGATGAATTACTTTACAGTAAAAGAAGATAACACAGTTGTAAGGACCAAAAGGATGGAAGACCCAAATATATATCTCTTTTTTTTTTGGGTCCAAGTCCTTGGAAGGATAGTTCTTGCCTTTGGAGATAAAACTTGGTATCACTTTTTAGCATGAGTCTGTGAAGTAAAGTAAACAAATGAAAAGTAAAAAGCCAGGAAACGAATTGATTATTTCCATGATGCTACTCACTTCCCCTCTTTTCAAATTATATATGTGTGTGTGTGTGTGTACACACATATACATATATAAATATGTACACACATGTGTGTGCATGTATATATATATATACATACACTTATATATTGATGAGTTGCATATATGCCCCTAAAAGAACATGTACTCCTTGGGGACAGGTAGTTTTTTTGTTTATTTGTTTTGTTTTTCTTTCCCCAATGCAGTGCCTTTTTACACACCAGACTTTTAATAAATGTTTGCTGGATCAGAATTGATTGAATTTGTTGGACTAGATGCTTTCATCCCAAGTAATTATATGAATGAAACTTTCTAAACTAAATTCTATCAAATCAATTTTTGTACATAAAAAATGTCTAATCTTCATAGATCATAGAATTAAAGTTGAAAGGGATCATAGAATTCAATTAATCCAGCTTCTTAATTTTACAGTTGAAGAAACTGAGGCTTGAGAGGTGTCCAACATTAAACAGGTATTAAGTGGCAGACTCAGGATTTCCAGCCCCAAATTGAGTAATTCTTCTGCTGAATCATCAGCTATTTAAAAATGGTATTATTGACTGTAGTCACTTCTCCTTTTATAGAAGTTATTCAGAGTGGAAGGCAGTGTGGTACAGTTTAAAGGAAGGCTGAATTTAGAGTCAGAGGATCAGCCTTCAAAATCTGCATCTTTTCTTCTTCCTGGTGTGGTATTAGGCAAATGACTTAACTTCTGCCTTAGTTTCTTCAACTATAAAAATGGGTTTGAGAAGACTAAATGATATACAAGGTCCCTTCCTTCTCCAACTCTAAATCTAAATCCTTGATGAAATACATTCTTGAAAATTTGTTAGTGCATGTATGCGTGTTAATAAGAGAGTTATAAAACATATCTCATGACAAACACAGGCCTCCTATGAGTCAATGTGTTCTGTTGGCCCTTTCTCTACAAAAGTCTCAGATTATGCCTATATTTAACAATTCATTCGAAAGAAAAGGTACAGGAGTTAAATCCTTCTGTTTCACCTCAGGCTTAGAGGCATAACACATAAATCATTAAGGAGGGAAAGAAAAAAGGAAGAGAAACCTCAAGCAAACTCAAATGCCTTGTAAGATTTTGGGATTCTCTGTCCCCTGCCCCATGGAATAATAAAAAAAATGAATTTCAAATATTTTTAATGAAAAAATTAAGACTAGGGGTTAATAGAGGGGCATAAATATTAGTAGCTGAGGAGATCCAGTTTGATCTATTAGACAATAGGGATAGGTACTCAGTATTTAAAAATTCATAAAATCATTAACTCAAAAATCTATTTTAAAAATTAAGGGAAGTAAAGGATAATACAGGTTTAATATTAATTTTGTTCAGATCAGTCCAGGGAATAATTCAGTTACTTGAATTCAAAATGGGTTTAAACACCATAAGCAAAAGAGCAGTGATTAATAGGCAGGACAGCCTTCTGGGGGAGATGTCTTGTGGGATACTTGAGGATTGGTGCTAATGATCTGTAAGAGGGAATAGACAGCATGTTAATGAAATTTTCAGATGATGCTAAATTGAGAGAGGCTGGAAACATCAGTCTGGCAGAAAGAAAAAAGGTAATCGAAATAGATAGAAAGTGGTTAGAAACATAAGACAAGTAACCAGATGAGATACTGGTTCCCCTCAAATGCTAAAAACGTATATTAAGAAGATGATCTTTAATGAATCAAAGTGAGACATGTGAGAACCCAATTGATCAACAACTTTTTCTCTTCAAGATTTCAGCATCTCTCAAATGAATGAATGAATAAAAAAAAATTTGAAGCTCTCATTCATATCTATCTCCATTATTTCCATGACCAAAACCTTTGTTCTGGGCCTCTGGATCTCTTTAATATGGAAATTGCATTTGCTTTCTAAATGATCTTCCTACCTTAAGTCTCTTTCTACCCTAGTCTGCCATATATGTACACTGCTACCAGAATAATCTCATTATACAACTCTATTTACATAATTCCACTGGCAAAGTCTCAAATGGCTCTCTTCTAAATATATCTACAATCCCTTAATCTGGCATTCAAGGCCCTTCTTTAGTAGATTCCAGTTTGAAATTCAGGTCTTATCTCACATTACCCTATTTTGCATTTTCTATGCTCGGTCTAGATTTTAGTACTTAACAGTAAATGCTGTGGGATGCCCTTCTCCCTCAGTTTTTTCTGACTATGCTCACTTCCTCTCACACCTCATTCCCCATCCTTGATAATAGTCCTTCTCCTTTTTCCTTTACTTATGGAGGTGTGGGAGGGGGGGAGCAGAACCCCTTTTCAACCCAGGCCTCAGTCTTTTACCAATGATAGAAACTGGGACTTCACCTACTCTGTCTCTTCCCAGTATGGTGTGGTCGTGGCTACTGGGGTGAGCAGAAAGTCACCACATATCATCCTTCTGGTAAATTACAGGGTGTTCAGACCTTATTATCTGCCTTTATCATACTAAGTTATCTTGATCCTCATCATCTACCCTACTGCTACTCTTTCCTTACCCCCAACCATCCATCCCACTTCTTCATTTTTGGAATTTCCAAACTTTTCTATGTGCCTTGCAGCTGAACATTCTTACCCCAGTTAAGAGCATGACTCCATAAGAGCAAATACTGCCTCACTTTTTTATTTTATCCCCAGAGCTTAGCACATTGCCTTTTAAAATTATCTTTTTATTATTCATTCATTTGTTTTATAATTTTTGCATGGTAAATTATAGATTATTTGCAGACAAGAAACATATTCAATTTCTTTGTATCCCCCCCAAAGGTGAAGGGGGGGGAGAAATAAGTGCTTGAACATAATTGTTTTTTTAAAGAAATATTATTTATAAACAAATTAATTCAATTCAATGTATTAATTATCTACTACATGCAAGACACTGCTAAGCACTGAAAATAATGCAAGAATAAAAATAAAACATGTCTTTCATATCTCATTGCTCTGTATGATTCTAGTCTATGTCCTTCTATGAATGCAGAGAGGCTTTTTTCTCTAGTTTTTATTATCATTTTTATTATTTTTACTTTATTTTTAATCACTTTAGAAAAGCAAAATACTACTTAGGATCATCTGGATAAAAATTAAAAACAAAAACTTTATTTATCTAATTGTTTGAAAATACTGACATCTTGAAAACAAAATACTGCAATGATTATTATCTTAGGTGAAAGAAGGAGGGAAAGGAGTCATTTTCACATTCATGAAATTCATTAGCCTACAGAGAGGTTACCTTAGGTTACCGAAAGAAGAGTCTTCCAAATCATATAAAAACATCACCTAACCATTTCACTTATCAAGAGATCACAAGGATAACCAGAAGATAGATTTCACCTTATTACAGAAGGCTGCCTTTGGATATTTCCTCTAACACCCTACCCACCTGGATCTCACCAATATCTCCATTTTCCAACTTATAAACTTTAAGACCCTTCCTTGGGCCTTGATATTGATTCTGCCACTCTACCAGAAGGATAGTTAAGCTCTTAAATGTAGTCTACAACTGAAATATCCTCTCTTCTCTCCTCAAATTACAAAGTGATCTTTTCGAGAGTAGGGAGTGTCTAGTTTTCTTTCTGTATTCTCAGTGATTAGCATAGTTGTTATCTTATAGTAACACTTTAATAACATTTAATAATGCACACTCAATAACTGCTTTTCCGTTCTTCTACCTAGATAAAATATTTTTGGCAAATTTTATAAAGCAAATCTATATCTATAAAGACTATAGAGCTATTTAACCTTAGATCTGGAAAGGACTCTATAGGTTCAGTTCAATACTCTGTACCACAGAGAATTCACTCTGCAGTATATCTGACAAATGAACATATATAATCTTTGCTTTAACACTTCCAGGTATGCTTCTCTAGTAGTTAAACCATTCTTTGGCAAGATCTCAGTAATCAGTGAGGCTCTGAAGAAAACCACTGGAGTTTTGGAGGTTTGCCCACTGTCTTTTGTAAGTAAATATTTATATGGCCCACTTATAAAGTAGTGATTGTCACTTTGAAATCAAGATAGAACTTCAGTGATATCTTCCAATAAAGGGAAAGAATAATAGAATGCAATATTGCAGTTAAAATTCTTAAAGGACTGAAATTATTCCAGAGATTCATAGTCATTATTCAGAAACAGAAGCAGAGGAATGTTGGTTGTAACAAAGCTTGGTTAAAATTATGTATTGCTATATTTTCTCAATTACATCTAGAGCAGTCTAAAAATGCATATATTTTTTTCCACAGACTACCCACTGATTACTAATCACCAATCAGCACAATCAACAGATAAGGGATTGAAAACTTAAGTGCAAAGCTGAATGAGCAATACAAAGAAGTGGGAATTCCCATCTGTGGATTCAATGCAAAATCTTCCATTTCAGGACCAGGTTAAAAAGATTGATGATGATGATGATGATGATGATGATGATGATGATGATGGTGGTGGTGGTGGTGATGATGATGATGGTGATGTTGATGATGATGATGACAATGATGATGATGGTGATGGTGATGGTGATGGTGATGGTGATGATGACGGTGGTGATGATGATGGTGATGATGATGATGATGGTGGTGGTGGTGGTGGTGGTGATGATGATGATGATGATGATGACAGTTTAGTGATGGTGATGATAATAGTTCACATTTACATGCTGCTTTAAAGCATCTTATATAACATCATTTCGTTTTATTCTCATGACATCTCTAATCTATATTAGACAGCTATCTATTTATATTACATGTTTATTTTGACTATACCTATGATATCATTGGTATAAGGGACCTCTAGTAAGGGATTTCCTCTCCAAATGCAAGTAATCGCCTCTGTAATTTATTGCCTTAAAGAATTTACATGGTTAATATATGACACAGGGAATATCCAAACCTAGGTCTTCTGCATTTTGAAATAATCTCTCTTAAAACCATACAATGGTGCTTCTATGTTTCATTTTAGTTATTTCAGAGAGAGTTTTATACCTATTTCAGGGAGAACTGTACAAACCACAAAAAAGGAAATCACAAAATGACAATACTACCTTGTTTTTATTATTATCAGACCATCCTAGGGAACCACATACATGTATGGGGTCTTTACGTGGGGGGATTTATTGTGAGTAGAGATTAATTTAATGAGTCATCTTCTGAACATAAATTTTTGTGTGATTTTAAAAAAAATGACTAGTATTTATAAGCAGGTGGCTGCCTTATAAGGCAATAGAATCAGGTTAGGGAGTGAATTACTTCTGTTACCAGGCCACTTCTAGATAAATAAGAGCCAGGCAGCCCGTCTTCCTTATTAGCAGACTGAATAACAGTTTGGCGAAGATCAAAAGAGGCCATTTATTGCTAGCAGGACACAAAATCTTATCAGAGTTTTGATTAATTTTCTTTGCTGATTATTCATTTATTCCCCAGAAATTAAAACACACACAATCATTTTTTGTGTGGATAAAGTAAAGAAAATGAAGTAATTATTTTGGCTCAATATCTACTCTAAAAATTATTTAATTCTTTGCTAGTTTATATAGAGATCATGGACATCAGAAAAGAAAAAGGCACATTAGATCTCATATATGGCATCCTCCTACCAAAGTGGGGGTATTTCCTCCAAATATTTCCCCCCATATCTAAGTAGTTATGGAATCTCAATAAGTTATAGCTGGAAAAAAAATTCCAGAATGTTTCTAATTACAGCATCCTAGAATTTAGAACAGGAAGGAACTTTGTTGTTAGGTTGCTTCAGTCATGTATGACTCTGCATGACCCTATTTGTGTTTTTCTTGGTACTTGAATGGTTTGCCATTTCCTTCTCCAGCTCATTTTACAGGTAAGGAAACCAAGGCAAATAAGGTTAAGTGACTTGTCCAGCTGGATAGGAACTCAGGAAGATGAGTCTTCTTAACTCCAGGCATGACTGTCTATCCACTGTACCACCTAGCTGCCTGGAATGAGACCTTAAGATCATTTAATCTAATTCCCTCACAGTAAGAAAGGATCAGAGGATCAGAGGATCACAAGTCTAGAAAGGGAAGGATTCAGAATCATTTCAGTTCAATCTCATTTTATAAATGAGGAAACTGAGTTTCAAGGAGTTTAAGTGACTTCCCCAAGGCCACAAAGGCAGTACACATCAGAAGTGGGATACAAACCCAGGTCCTCAGTTTCCCAAGTCAGTTTCCACTGGGTCCCATTGTCCCTCATTTTGAAAGAGAAAACTAAGCCCCAGAGAAATGATGAGACTTGCCTAGGATTACACAAATAAATAGCAGATAAGAGACCCTAATTTCATGCCTTCTCATTACAAATTCAGTGTCCTTTTCTTTATGGCATACTTAGCTAACAATTGAGGCACAGAGAGGCTAGGTGATTTTTTTAAAGCGGACGTGGGGAATCTGCAACCTAGAGGCAATATGTAGCCCTCTGGGTCCTCAAGTGTGGCCCTCTATATGAATTCAAACTTCACAGAACAAAGCCCCTTAATAAAAAGATCTGTTCTGCAAAACTAGGACTCAGCCAAAAAACCCAAGGACCTAGAAAGCCAAAGGTTCCCCAACCCTACAAAGACTCCACAATTAATTAATAGAATTGAGACTGGAATTCAGGTCTTCTGACTCCTGGTTTGGTACTCTTTCCATTATGTTTTACACTGTGTTTAATAGATCTTTAACAACTTTCCCTTCCCATGGGGTTACATTATGTTTCAATTGGGTTCTTTAATATAATTTCCTGTAATTTTTCCTGACTGAATTTTGATTTCCTATTTTGAGTCCATCATTCCTATTCAGTGTTCTCTATCATGCCTGGTAGTATACAATTGGACATTTCCTCCCCCTCTTTCTGGTTGCACAATACAAATACTGTACTCAGTTTTTACCTTTATGAATCATTCTTCTGGAGTGAAATTGCTTCAGGTACTAATTACATTTACATCATTTGAAAAAAAAAAACTACCTGGGAAACATAGTGATAATTAAAATTGACTGAGGGCCATTGAGCAGCTAAGAGCTTAATAAAACAGTGGGAAAGAAAGAATGTATGCTCTATAGTGAATGGCATTTATGGTTTACTTTTACTGCTTAACATAACATAAGAGTCATGATGAGAATAAAAGTGATGTGCAATCATTGGCACACACCCTCTCCAAAATGTGTAGCCTGTTACATCACCATGTTAGCATCAACAATTTCCAAACTATTTCTGGCTATTGACAGCCTACCTAGCCTTCAGTCTATCTCCAGGCATATCTTCCACTAAGTGTTCCCTGATTTGCCCTAGCTAAATGAGCTCTTCCTCATCTGATTGCATCAGACTTTCTATTCCTCCTATCAAATTAATTTATCTACACATTTGGCTTAAAATTCTCAACTAGATTATGAGATCCTCCAGGGCACAGACTGTGTTTTATACTCATCAGGGTAAACTGATATCTAGTTTAACTCTTTCTCATCGAGTTCTGTACACACACACACACACACACACACACACACACACACACACATGCAAATACATTTATTCAAACAAATTATAAACATAAATCAAGGAGGTAGAATGCAGAAGCATAAATGAGTTCTTCAACTTTGGGGCAAGATAAAATCTCAGCTCAACCAAGAAGAGAATGATCTCATCAAGGAACTCTTCTTTTATTACTTGATGTGGTGAGAATCAAGAGATATGTTGGGGTGCTAAACCACCCCCTGACCAGAGCTTCCAACTCCAGGAATTCTCCTTGACCTTTCAAAAGTTTTCATCTTTTGCTGTCTCTCTTGAACTAATTCCCTCTCTGATTTATCTCTTCTTCCCTGCTGCCTCTCTATGTTAATACTAGCTAGGACTCAGCAGTCTCTCAGGCAATCAGGAACCATGTATTTTTTCCAAAATACAGCACTGGGGACGTAGATTCCAGGAGAGGAATGATAACAATTAACATTTTTATATTACTATATGCTTTCCAATTTTTTCCATACATTGTCTTATCTGAGCACACAATAGCTAACTCTGTGACATGGAAAAAATAATTATTATAACCAATTTATTGCTTAGGAAACAGTCTCAGAGAGACAGGTTTGCCAATGTCACAAAGCTAGAAAGTGATACAATCTAAATTCAAACTCAAGCTATCTGAATTTAAGCCCTTCCTCCTCTACCTTGGATGCATCTAGTTGTGGCCATGATAAGATGAAAGCTAAGAGATATAAAGAGAAGCAATTCTGCTCCAAGGAGAAGTCCCAGAGCAGAAGTCAAGGTGGATTTGGGAATTGGAAAAAGGTCAGTAGTCTACAGTGATGGGATATTTAAGTGCTAAAGATCAGAATGATACTGAAAGTCATAATTAAAAGTAAGAATCCAAGACAAAGAGATCTTAGCATGGGAATTAGAATCAGAAAGCATTCAGAAGCCAGGTAGACAAAGAATTCAACTAAATTAAATTCATCAAATATTTATTATGTGCATGCTATATAGGGTATACAAAGACAAAAGTGAAATACACAACATCATAGATTTAGAATTGCTCCTAGTGTAAGGATCTTGACAAATAAAGTAACTTTTTCTTAAGTTTGGGACATTTTCATAGCTCTTGTGGAAGCAAGAAACAATTGTTCTAAAGCCATCTCAGGCTTAGCAACAATTAAGAACATCTGAATGGATGGAAAGTGTGCAGGCCTGGGCAAGCAGCAGCTTCTGACAGGCAGATCCTAAAATGCACAAACTGGTATGAAGCAAATAATTTTTTTGAGAGTTACTTTCAATCAACAACTATAAACTGCAACTGTATTGCCTAAACCCCTGGCTGCTGACTGAACCATTCACTTTTCAACTGAATGTTTTGGCCATATAAATTCTCAACTTGAAACAGGTCTCTTCTGAGGCAGCTCCCGGGATGACCTAAGACTGATGCTGTTCCAATATTTGTGGATTCTGACAAAGCTGACAATAAGCAAGTATAGCTATATCTATTTGTTGGGATCAAATTGTGGCCTCCTGAGAGTCCATTTTCTGTGAAGAGCCCTCATCTCATTTGGAAACCTAGAGAATTTAGTATAAATTGTGGAACCTAGAGCCTACAGTTTAAGACAAGTGGGCTGGAATGGAGATAAGCACACACTTCTGAGAATAAGTGGTAATTAGCTCCCTGCCTCCTAAAACATTCAACTCTCAATGATGAATTTTAATTTTATTTGAATCTTTTCAGGGGGAAGGTGTCACAGTTTAGCACTTGCTACTGGATTTAGCATAAATGGCGACCTGACAATTAGAACTTGTTTTCCGATCATTTGGGACCTAAGATATGAAAATGAACTATGTGGTCCAATATGAAGTGAAATTTATAATCCCCTGAGGAATGTTGAAATATTGTTTCACTTTCGGGGTATGGGGAGCATTGGAGAATAAGTGTGTTTGTACATAAAACATCCAGGCATATCTTTTCAACCACAGTTAATAAAGTCTTTGCTTTTTCTTGGAGTTGTGATAGATGAACTTTGAAAGTCATAAAAGATTTTTAAAAATAGTTATCAATTTAGAACTGGAGGAGACTGTAGAGATCATCTAGCTTGTGTCCCTTATTTTATAGATGAAAAAACTGAAGGCCAGAAAGGGTAAATTCTAGAACTAGGATTTGAATGGAGGTCCCACACACCAAATGCTGTTCACTTAAGTAAGGTCACTTTAATCATCTCTAGATGGATAAATAGCCACATTTGAAATTCAACTTAGTTGCATATGTTTGGATGTGAAGCCAGGGTAAGAGGAGTTGCTCTTTCTTCTAGGTCCAATTTACTGATAACTAACTTTCTTGTTGCATGGGGCAGATGGCCGTAGGTTACAGCAGGGAGATTTTTCCACTCAAACTGAAAACAAAGACTTTTATAGGGAATAAAGAAAGGTTTATTTATTTTTTTATGATTTCAAGGGGGACATTATTTGTGTTATTTCATGCACTCAAGAGAGAATCAAACAGATTGAACCTTGACTAGATCTCTTTTTCTTAAAATCAGGCTGCCTTTTAAATTACGTGATGACTTTTTAGAACATCCCCAAAATAGTATCTCACAAGATTTGAAAGTGTCAGCATTGGTCAAGAAGAACAAAGTAAGAGACATATGTAAATCAAATAAAAAAAAAAGAAAGTTTAGTACAGAACATTTAATAATGCATCTGAAATAAGTAACATTTAAAATGCATGAAGTCTACCATATGTGGTGTTCAGAGAAGTCAAAAGAGTTTCCAACTCTATCCATCTCATGAGAACCCTGACACTTTGAGATGAAATAATCAGTTATTTTTCTAAATATAGGCTCACAGATAACAATTACATATTATTACCACATTGAATAACAACAAAAAAAAAACCCAGAAAAATATAATTTTCATTGGTTATACATTCCATTATGCAGACAACATACTAAAAAGACAGAGACATCACCTTGCCAACAAAAAGTCCATATAGTCAAAATTATGTATTGTTTTTTTTTCCCAGTAGCAATGTATGTTTGGGAAGAGTTAGACTATAAGGAAAGCTGAGCACTACAGGATCAATGTTTTTGAATTGTGGTGCTGGAGAAGATTTTTTTAGTAACATGGACAGCAAAGAGGTCAAATCAGTCAATATTTAAATAAATTAATTCAGGCAATTCATGGGAAGGTCAAATAAAAAAGCTGAAGCTTAAATACTTTTGCAAAAAATTGAGAACACAGGACTCTTGGAAAAGACCCTGATATTGGGAAAGATTGAAGACAAAATGGAAAGGGGATAGCACAGGATGAGATGGATAGAGAGTTTCCTAGAAACAATGAACATGAACATGGGCTGTCTTTGAGAGATGGTGGAGGATAGATGGATTTGGCATGCTATAATTCATGGGGTTATGATGAATTGGACACAACTGAACAACCAAGTTCCATTGTGATGCAATTTTAAATAACACACACAGGCCACTATATGTAGACATCCAAGTGACCACATATGTGCATATATCTCACATCAAATTTCAATATTATGTAAGCTCCTTAAGTGCAGAGATTGTTTCTTTTTTGTCTCAGTGTTTCCTTCTCTTCAATCCCCAAGAGCAACAACGATAAAGTGTCTGACATATAGTAGGTATTTGATGCTCATTTTATTAAATTGAATTACATCACAAGAATGATCTCTAGAGCCATGATGTTTTTTCAATAAGTCTGGAGCATCTGAGTGCTGAGCTGTAGTGGGCTGGTCCTATCAGGTGCCTGCACTGTCTGGCATCAATATAATTAAGGGTGGAGGTAGGGGACCAAGTTGCTTAAGTAGGGGTAAACTCTAGCTCATATTAGAAAGAGAGCAAAGTCAAAGTTCCTGTGCTAATCAGTAATAAGATAAAGACCGTAAGTGGCATCTATACTTCCAGATTGGGTGAGTTAAGGAGACCTAGTCTTATAAAAAATAAAATAAAATTTTAAGCAATGCTGATTAGTCACTAAATTTTGGAAAATGCAAATGATCCTGCTATGTAGCAATTAAATATGATATTGCTAATTTTGGACAAATGCCAAAGTTGGAACCACAGGAAGAGAATGAACAACAATTTATTTCTGGAACCTTTAACCTTTCTACTATGTAAGTCAGTTGCATGAAATTATATACATTTTGCATCTGTAGGAAATAGTAAAGCAACAAGATGGTTATTCTTGATAAGAGAAGCATAGACATGACATAGATTAATGACTAGAGCAATTGTTCTTCTCATTGTATATATTAGTTGTCCAACATACATGCATAATGTATATATCTATATATATATCATGGGAGCTTCAAATAGTTGAGACATATGCAAATATGTATAAACTTATTGATATTTCTCTCCATATACGTGTGTACATATACACACACATGTGCATGTGTATACACACATACATACATAATTACTTATATCCCTAATAAGGACAGAAAGATGTAATTCCAAATAAATCTTTTTGTGATTAAAATAGATTTGAAATCACTTAAACATGGATTTTTTTCATCTTTGAAAAGTGGATATTTATCTAGTGGACAAAATCTAACTATATAATTCAGAAAAAAATGGAATAGAAAAAGAGATAAGAACTCCTCTTAATTACTACTCTAATAATAAAAATATAAAATATTTTTCAGGGATGCAAATCCTGAGGTTGAAAGGAAGACAGAGACATGCTGAAGCTGGTTTTTACCAACTCACAGAACCAAGTGTTAAATTTTCAGTGTGAGTATTTACACATCAGAAATTGGGGACTTTTAAGACTCAATTTATTTTATTATTAGAATTATTGTCTAGATTTAAGAAGGTGATGGAGAAATGTTAATAATTTACATTAAACTTTAAATGTGCCTTGTATTTTTTTTTCTTCAGAAAGACAGGCCACAGTGTGGGAATATTTTGACTTTGCACAGAGTTGACCTGAGCTGTGAGCTAAAAAGAAATGACTCCAGATTTCATAGGATGACAATAAGTAATGAGAATATCTTTCCAGTGTTGGGACTTGGTACTTATGAACCTAAAAGTATTTCCAAAAGTGAAAGTGAGATGGTCACAAGGATAGTTATTGAATCGGGCTTCTGATATATTGATGGGACTTTCCTATGTAAAAATAAAAAAGAACTTGGACAGCCAATCTGAGCAAAGATTAGAGATGGAACAGTGTGACCAGAGAGGATAAATTCTACACAGGGAATCTCTGGAGTATGCACCACCACCCCAAATTGGTCAAACCTGCTCAGGAAGAATCCCTGAACAACATCCAGTTTCGTTATTTTGACCTCTATGTTATTCAGTGGACAATCTCTCTTAAACCTGGCCAGGATAAGGTTCCAATGGGTAAAAATCACATAATTTTCAGTGACTCTGTGTATTTGCATCATACTTGGGATGCCATGGAAAAATGTAGGATGCAGTCCTCGTGAAGTTCTTTGGAGTGTCCAACTTCAACTGCAGACAATTGGAAATAATACTGAACAAAACCAGGAGGAGTGCCATCCTTACCTGAACCAGAGCAAATTGTTGGAGTTCTGAAAGTCAAATGATATCATGTAGGTAGCATACAGTGCTTTGGGCTCCCACAGAGAGACTCCATGGGTAGATAAAATGACTTCCATTTTCCTAGATGACCCAGTCCTGGGAGCCATTGCCAAGGAACACAATGAGACCCCAACCCTCTGATGCCAGAATCAGTTAGGGTAATAGTCTTCATTGAAAAGTGGATCAAAGAGAATTTTCAGGTGTTTGATTTCCAGTGGACTCCAGAAGACATGGAAATCACTGATGTCCTTAACAAAAACTTTCCTTACCTGACTCTTAATCAGTTCAAGGAAGGCACCAACTATCCTTTTTTTTTTTTTTTGAATGACTTGTTTATTTACTTTTAATTTACAAGATTCAGATCCACATTCACTTGAGTTTCAGACCAACTATCCTTTTAATGATAAAGATTAATGAAGTTTTGACTCAGAAGATTTGTGGCACTAGAGCATTGAAGTTCTCTCAAAAAATAGTTTACGTTCTGTTGATTTTCATGGAAATCAAATGTATTATTGTGGTTAAGCCATGCTCCATGGATAAGCCTGGACATAGTTTAAAGGTAATTGTTCTATTATAAGCTATGCCCTTCCTGCACCCAATAAGGCAGACGTAATGGTGCACATTTATGTAGCATTTCAAAGTTTACCAGGCACTTTTCTTTTTCTTTTTTTTTTTTCTTTTTGGAGGGGGGAAGGCAGGGCAATTCGGATTAAGTGACTTGCCCAAGGTCACATGCCTAGTAAGTGTTAAGTGTCTGAGGGCACATTTGAACTCAGGTCCTCCTGACTCCAGGGCCAGTGCTCTATTCACTGCGTCACATAGCCATCCCTACCAGGCATTTTTCATGCAGTGATGCAAGTATTATCCACTTTTTTCAAAGAAAAGTAACCTTAACTCAGAGATATTGTAGCAGAGTTAGTATCTGACTCACAATCTTCCTCTTTACTCCAATTTTACCACTATACTAAGTACTTCAATATACGTGTTGATACCCCTCCAGCATCCTAACTACTCAATTCCTTAATCTCCTCAACTCTCATGGATGGCTTATTCATGTCACTATTATATAGTAGTGCAGATGAGCAGTCCCCTTCAGTTTTCTGCAATTTCATTCCAGCTGCTTGCATATCTAATCTGAATGTGGCAATTTTTGCAACTCTTAGGAATGTTCTGTGCCACTATTAACATATATACACACGTGTACATACATGCACATATTCATTTATGTGTATATACATATATACATATAAAATATGTGTGTGCATGTGTCTGTATGTACATGCATGTATATTGTGTGTGTGCACATGTGTGTTTATACATGCATGCATTCATACACATCTCTTTTTTTAGTTTAAATTCATCATGGAGCAGAAATCAATCAATAGAAATTAAGAAAGCAATAATTTCATACCCTTTTACCCAGCAATAGCACTTCTAGGGTTGTATCTCAAAGAGATCATAAAAGTGGAGATCATAAAAAGAGGAAGACCCATATGTACAAAAATATTTATAGCCGCTCTTTTTGTGGTGGCAAAGAATTAGAAAATGAGGGGATGCCCACTAATTGGGAGATGGCTAAACAAGTTGTGGTATATGAATGTAATGGAATACCATTGTGCTCTAAGAAATGAGAAGCAGACAGACTTCATATTTACCTGAAGGGGCTTATACAAACTGATGATGAATGAGAAGAGCAGAACCAGGAGAAATTTGTACACAATTACAGGCACAATGTATGTGGGACAACCAGCTTTGATAGACTGGACTCTTCTCAGCGATGCAGGGTTATAAGACAACTCCAAAAGACTCATGATGGAGAGAGATGTCTACATTCAGAACTAGAAAGAAGAGAGAGAGAGCTAGAAAAAGCAGAGTTTGAATGCAGACTGAAGCAAACTACCTGCTCTCTTTCTTTTTCTTGTTCGGTTTTGTTTCCTCTTTCCCACTGTTCATTCCATCTGTTACAATCCTTCTTTATAGCCTGACTAATGTCCAGTGTGAAAGTATTTGAAGATCCTATAATTGATTGCATGCTGCCATGGGAGGAGGGGAGGAGAGGGAGACGGAGAAAGTTTGAAACTCAAGGGATTGTGGAACTGAATCTTGTAAACAAAAAGTAAATAACAAATTAATAAAGATTTTTAAAAATTTAAAAAGCAATCACATTCTGAGATTACACACAAACAATGAGTATATCATAGTACACTCAAAACCCTGGTAAGCCTTGAGCTTGACAAATATCCATTTCTGAGGTAACCCATAAAGCAAAAAAAATAAAATCTTTAAATCTAGGATCTGTCTGTAATAAAGAAGATGTAACTTCAATACATACTATTCCAGGTGCACTTTCATAATTGTAATAATTAATGCCCAAACAATCTGTCAATTAAAAATCAATAAAACAAAATGAAAAATTCTTGATAATTTTTTTAAGTCGGTTGTTAAACACTTAACAGAACAATCCTGGAAAGAAGAACAGAGAAGTAGATAATCTTTAAAACACTTCCAATAATAAGATTCCACTATTTCATGATTATTTTATCTAAAATGAGGTGAAATTATTTCCCCAACATATCACTGAACCACACTATAAACTGCACTATGATTTGAATCCCATGGAACATATAGTATCATATACTACAAAGTACCATACACTGCATTGTTTCGCAAAGGAGTAAATGAACACCAACAGGAAAATAGGCCCTAAGCCTGGACTGGCTTGCCAGAGTATGGGAACCTGGAGAGCATTGTTTAGACAGTGCAGAGCCAAGGTGAAATATCAAATGTCTATAAAGCAAATTGCATAAACTGCATCATGGTTTGATATTTTAAGTATCTCCCTTAATGGGAGACTATAGAAGCAAGTACATCATAGTTCATTCTCATTTCAGTTTTTCTTTCAATACTTGCTTGTTCGTATTGAGTATTAAGCTTTTTTTGTTTTTTCTTTCCTGTAGAGGTTAAATGATTTTTTTTCCTACCCCCTTCATCTTTGTTCATTAGTGGTAAATCTGCTATTTGTCTCATCATTGTAACAGTTCTGCTATTCATGCCCCCTACACTTTTTTAACATTATTTTTTGTCATTTTCTAGAAACTTCCAAAACCCATTGCTATAACCTTTTTACTTGACTTGGTTAGTCCTAACCATACCCAGCAGCTGCCTGTTTGCAATATCTGAAGTAGAAAACCAATCAGATGTATCTGAGTAAGAATCTGTCCCTTTCCTTTGGTTCCTTCAAGTTGATGCTTAGATGTGAAGATGATTGATTATAAACCAAGCAAAATCCATTTATACAGAGAGAAATCATGGGTAGCTGAGCAAATCTGGTGTGCCGAATCTAAGGACAGATTCTCTATCCAAAGTGAGATTGCTGATAATTTCTTTCTCCTACTTCCATGCACCAACTTTTCTCCTACTTCCATGCACCAACAACTAGGCTACCCAATACCCCAGCAAACACTTTGATTTTCTTCTCTCATTGCCCATGGTTTCCATCATGCTCCTGGATATTGCAGTTTAGGTCTTGAACTCCCTCTCTTGTGTCTTCACAAATTTTCCAATATAGGCCTTTTGCCTATTTCACTGGACTTATTATTTTGTAGCATATCTATATGTCCCATAACTGATGTTTAAGACTGAAATATCAAGTAGACCTAACTGTACTTAGAGTCTTAGAGACATTCACAATGGAAATGATTAAAGCCATTTATTGTTAAATGAGAGGGAGAGGGGAGAAACAGGGTTAGTGAGAACCACCAGGTTAAATGAAGAGTTCAGCAGGAACATTGTACCCGGAAAATAATTTCCTTAGGGAAAATACATAACGCATCCCTAAAAAAAACCCACAAATACCCTCAAATACCTTCAACATTCTCTTCTCATCTCAACTCCCCTCCTCCAAAAAAAAAAAATAGAAAAATAAGTTAAAGCCAGCATAGAAATGATTTTTGCATAAACAATGAAAGTCTCCATTATAGAGATCAATATAAGGTCTCACATAAATTTCTAGATGAAAGGTTCTTAAGATGGGGTGCATGAAGCTGTTTTTTTTAAATATTTTGATGATTATATTTAATAGATTTACTTTTCTTGATAATCCTATGTATTTTATGTGATTAAAAGGTTACTTTGAGAAGGTATCCATTGGCTTTACTAACCTGCCAAAACAAAAACAAACAAACAAAAAAAACAAATCCCTGTCTATACTAAATGAACTGTATTTTGCCTTGCAATTATTTGACTATTCCAGTTACCTATTTTTCCTAGCATTTAAATATGATTCTTGCAAATAATGCTCAATGCATTTTGCTCTCATCTCATTGTCATAATATTTGCAAAATGCTTCTGAGCCAGATTTCTCTCATGCAATTTCAAGCTTAATTTAACTCATCCTACAAACAGACGTAATAGAATGATGTATAAGATAGAAAAACACAGAACTGAGTCAAACTCATGTTTTGAGACCCTAGGTCTGTCTAAGCAAATTCACAGAGGCTCTGTGGCCCAGCTATGCAGTTTTAATTATGAAATGAGAGAAGATACATATTTTCAGATCTCTCTTTCATGAATGATGTTACAGTTTATAGATGAGATGCTACAGAATTGCTCTGAAATCTTTGGAACACTCTCTTCCCTGGGCTCTGCTCTTTTATTGACATGTCTAATGTGTTTTCCACCTCCAATCTAGAACTCAATTCCAAGTGCGCTACAACTCCAATAATATAAAAGTAAACAAACTGGTTGATTCAAATGATATCTAGACAGATTTAATTTATGTCATTGGCAGTGCTGATTTCAGTGCCATAGTAGGCAGGTATCCATTAAGTTAGGTAGGTAGGAGGTACAGGGGATAGAGTACCAGATCTGGATTCAGGAAGACTCTTCCTCCTGAGTTCAAATCTTATTTCATACACTTACTAGCTGTGTGACCCTGGGCTAGTCACCTCATCCTGTTTGCCTCAGTTTCCTAGAAAATGAGATGGAGAAGAAAATGGCAAAAAACTCCATTACCTTTTGGCAAGAAAATCTCAAATTATATCAAAATCAAACACAACTGAAAAAATGCCTCAGCAAAAACAACATATATTTAATCAGTGGAGATTAACACTAACCATAATCCCTTAAAAATAGATCACATGCCTAGCACCACACAAGAAGTTCATTATTCAACCCAACTCTCTAATTGTTCAAATCATTTACCCAAGGTCACCCAGGTAAAATAACAATGTTTGCATTAAAATAATGGCAGATTGGATTCAGCATAGAATTGAGGTGTGGTGATGAAATAACAAGATTGATTCTATAGATATATAAATCAAAAGAACTAATTTCACTGTTGTCTTTCCTAAGTGGCATGTCTCTGTGTATGTATAAAGGCAATTTCAATTTTTCCCTATTTTAATCATTTGCCATAATTAATAGGCACCCATGTATCACTTTCTGAAGTCTTTTTCTCCATTTATTCTTTATTTTCCACAGAAGAAAAAATCAGAGTTAATTGCTTCAGGTACCCAGCATCTAGAGTAATGGGATCTGCATTTGAGCCACTGTATCAATTCACTAAACTTCTCTGGACATCAATTTCCTCATCTTGTTCCTTCTTTCCCAACCTGCTTTATATCTCTTCCAAAAAAAAAAAAAAGAAACTATATAAAAGCACAAATATAATTATCTTCCACAAAGCTATAATGTATAAAAATAGTTAATAACAGAGTAACAGTAATTAGCTCAGTATTTCTATGAATATTTGATATTTTGTTGACATATATGTAAAACTCTTCATATTTCATTGAGAAAGGTAAAGAACCATACTGAATCATGAGCATTACATTTTCAAATGATTTTTCAAGTTATTTACTTACAATTTCTAGAATTAGATTTGACACACATAAATATACATATATGTGTATATGTGTACACACACATATAAATATATATATATAATTTCATGACTCCATATAGCTTGATAGTCATTGATTTCAAACTAAAAAAGATATTAGAGATTATCCAATCTATCCTTTTATTTTAAAAATTAGTGAAATGAAGACCAGAGGATTTAAAGGGGTTGTGAAAGGCCACACAAAGAATAAGCAATAAATCTTGGATTCCAGTGCAGGTCTCTTGATTCTAGAACTAGCACTCTTTCCATTGTACCCACTTTGGCTTGCTGCCTTCTTTGGTGAGAGCCAAGGAATACATAGGTAAAAGACTTCTGAATGTCTTAATTATGGCATACAGGCTGCCATCATAATCTGCCCAAACGTTCTTCATCAAGGATTAAGTTGAAGGAGAGCTGAAAATGACCAAGGAATGAAAAAAAAAAAAACCCTGGCTTTCAATCATTTTTTTTCTTCCTGGTGGCAAAACAATATATTCGTCGAACTATGAATTAGTGTAAACCTTCTGGAAAGCTACTCGGAATATACAAATAAAGTGGCTAAAATTTCTGTAATCTTTTGACCAAAAGAAGTCACTGCTAAATGCAGAAAGTTATTAACGAAAACAAAGTTTTTACATTTCAAAAAACATTGTTTTTAGCATTTTTTTTATAATAGAAAAGAACTGGAAAAAATCATTGTTCATCAACAGGGAAACAGATAAACAACTTGTAGTAAATGAATATAATAGAATATTTTGTGCTACAATAATAATAATTATAATAGCTCAAACTTACATAACACTTAGATTTACAAAATATTTTACATGTTGTCTTATTTGATTCTCAAAAATTATTTAAAGTGTTATTATAATCCTCATTTTGTTGATGATCTAAAACATTGATTGCCTAGGATTACACAGTTGGTAAGTATCTAAAGGAAGATTTGAACTTTGAGTCAATAGACTCCAAGTCCAGGGCTTTATCCACTGTTCCATCTATAAAAATTCATGAGCATGAAATATGCAGAGAAACATGGAAGATTTACATTGTCTCATGCAAAGATAAACAGATCCAGGAAAACGATGTACATGATTACTTCATCAAAATAAATGGAAAGGACAAACACAAATAAACAATATGAATTTATCAAGGACAAAGATAATCTGAAATAAAATATGAAAAGATACCACTCCCTGCTCTTTTGCAAAGGTAAGGGGCTGGCAAATGTGGAATATGGCTTATAATGTTATGTTGTTGTAATTATTGTTCTCAATTGATTTATTTGTTTGAGTTACTTTTTTCTTTCTCCTTTTTTTTTTTTTTTTGCTTTCCTAAAATCATCTTCATGTATTATAACTGATGGCTTTCTGAGAGAGAAAATGGAAGGGACACAGTTAGACTTACATAATGTAAAACTGCAATTTGTCAACAAAAATCTATTTCAAATAAAAGCAATTAAGAAGTCATAAGTTCATACCTTAGGACAGTTTGGTTTTTTTTTAAAGATACTTGCTCTCCAATTTGTAAAATGAGAAATAGTTTTTGACTACGTTTAATTTGTGGTTTCTGTAGCTATCAAGTTAGTTTTAAGCTGAACTGAGAATGCTATTATTTTATTTAGAATTTTCTTTATATGCATTTTATAGTACATTGTGATGCAGCCAAAATTAGGTCAAGACAGCCAGGTCTTTGTTTCAGGGCATCAAGCTTAGAAAGTACTAAATGCAGAAGGCCCTAACATAATTTTTAATCCTCTAAGAAACTGGAAACAATAAAATCTAAATACCTACATAGATTTTTTTTTAATTATTAAAACTATGATATGATAATCCCTGGAGATACCAAAGGAAAAAAAAAACAACAAAAAAGCCTTTACTTTTAAAGAGCTAATGTGTTAATGAGCAGTGGGAGATCAACTTGTATAAGGGAGCAGGGTCCAAAAAGGGCCATTTTCATTTGGAAAGTTGCAAGTAGCTATAGGATAATAACAGGTTTATTGACAAACTCTTTTGAGGAACAATGATGGCATTGATATAATTATGGTTAAAAAATACATATATATGTATATGTAAGTATTATACACATATATTGAACAAATGGTGAGCTATGTGAGCTCCTTCTCTGTATCTTCTCTCTATCCTCTCTCCCCTTCTTATTTAGAAGTCTCATTTGAATGTCATATGATCATTTGCTCCTCCTAAAATGGGAGGAGCACATCCATGGAACTTAGTATTTCATAGGATCATGGATTTAGAACTGGAGGGTATCTTAAAGGTCACTTAGTTCAACTGCCTCATTTTGCAGGTCAAAAAAACCCTGGAAATATACAGTTACCTTTGTACACACATGAATGTGAAATATGTCAATATGTACAAATCAATATATTTTCCTGAACATATTACAAAATATTTTATTCACATATTTAAATACATAGCTGAATTCATCCAAATTGCTTTTATCAATGGACAACTTTTGCCTTCTTAAGAAGAAACCAGTGAAAACTAGATTTCATTAGTGTACTGAGAAAGAAATCCAATTTAAAATGCACATTTTCCTGAAGCAGGCAGTTGAAAATCAGAGTCTAACAGTCATAACTGAAAATTTTGTTTTTAAAAAGTGCACTTCATTTCTTATTATTTCTGTCAGATTTTTTTAAAAAGAATTCAGTTGTTTATGATTGTGATTGCTTCCTTCCTTGGATCTGGGCCCAAAGGTGAACTAGGTGAGTTCCAAACCTCCCAATGAATGATATATTTGTCACCACTACATAGAACTGCTTCATTTTAGGTTATTTTGTTTGTTTTTCTTTTATGTAAACATAAAATCCTTTAAACTGCAGGGAAGCAACATGAGACTCAGAAGGACTAAGGGAGACACCATTTTTCTTCTCATTCCATCACCCTCTATCCCTAAACCCTCTACCATTAGAGGCCTCCTTGGTATTATTATGGGAACAATGGTGCTGTTCATACTGAGAGCTCACTGTAATAGCTCTGCTTTCTCCTTTATGGCTTGGATGTGAACTTGACTGATTGCCCAGGGAGCCTATACTGTACCTTGTCGGAATGCTTATTAAGGAGGCTGGAACTTGATTTTAAAAGACCTGAGAAGAATACTTCTGAGTTTCACCAGTTCCATAATGCAGTTCCTCTGGGCTCCCATTAAAAGACAGCCCCAGGTGAACCAAGTACCAGGTTGCATTTGAGTTAGAGGGGGGAAAAGTGTACATTGTGATGAAGTGCTTTTAACATTTCACAGTTTAGCATAATTGGATTCTAACAGGAGCTTTCTGTCAAGAAATCTTTTCAGTCAAGAGTCCTATCAAAGAACTCGGTTTCATTTACATCTCTATTTAAAAGGCATATTTTATTCCAAATGCTATCCCTGGGGATAATTAAATGATACATTGACAATCTATGAACCCAGCAAGGGGACTATGGTAAGAACACTCACGCTTTTTTTTTTTTTTTTACAGAATGTATACATATTCCTTTGAAATTGTTTTCCCAATTATGTAACTGTTTGAAAGGTTGGGGGGGAAGGTTAAAAAAAGATTAGGATAGAGGTAGACTAGTAGGTTTTATTCATCAAAAATATATATTTTATAACCAGTATCAGTTACCTATTCAGTCATAGTAAGTAATGTCAGAAGAGCTGGATCTCGTGGATCAGTATATGGAATAAGTGCCCAGAAAATTGGGAATGTTCTTCTTAACTTTGGCACTTAAGCTTTGTGTGGCCTTGAATAAGTTCCAATAACCTCCCTGCATCTCCTCATGTTTCCTCAACTGTAAAATGGGATCATAATATTGAATGGGAGTAGACAAGTTGTGCATGAGCCACTAAATATGGCTCCTATAAAAGTAGAGACTTTCACCCATAAAATTTCCTACATGCCAGACTTAATAAAAAATCTATTTACTATTTCCTTTCTTCCAGGCAAATAAAGAGATGTGAAGTAAACAGTCATTGGATAATGCCCACTATAAGCCTCTTTCCACTCATTTATAAAGTTATGTCATTTCTAGATTTATTTGGGGGGGGGGGGGGAGGCAACGCTATTTCCAAATATCAGTCCATTGCAAATATCTTGTTTCATAGCTAGGAAAACTAAGGTTGCAAAGGAGTTCCTATAAATTTTGTTATGCTGTTTAGCCCAGGAGATCTACATGTCGCAAATGCAGAGGCTGTCATTAATGGGTCTCTGTTAGTGACCCAGTAGAGAGAAGAGGACTCAAATGTTTAAGTGAATGTTGCTGTCAGAATTATTAAATAATAGTTCTAATATTAAGTGGGTAGGTAAACTCTTCAGCTAAGAAATTTTTTCAGTATGTTCACTCAATATTATTTTCTATACATTAAATGAAATTTTAGAAAATGAGTGTTCCCATTGCTCTATCAACCAACCTTGTTATCATTTTGGAGTATATACTCAGTTATCTAACATGATCTATTTTGAAAAATCATAACTTTCAAATTTTAGGAACTATAAAAAATATTTATTGAACAAAATACACAGTATTCCACTAGGCAATGTAGAATAGACCATAGAAAGAAGTGGATGGCAGTATCTATACATAGACATTATCTATACATAGAAATAAGACATATAAACACAGGAATAATAAGTGTGTGTGTTTTGTGTGTACACACATAGATATATGTGTATATACATATATCTATGTGTATATATATGGTTACACACACATATGTTCAATGAAACAAAAACAATTAAAACATCAGATTTTTTTCCACGTTGAGTTGATATAAAGACCTAAACTTTAAAAAAAAAAACCAGAAATTTGGGACACAAATCCACCTTCTCAGACATAAAGGGAGGAGAAATGGGGGTGATAGCTTCACCAGTTGCCTAGATTATCAGTCAAGGCCAAGTTCATGATCTATTGAACATGTCCCATGATCTGGTCACAGCTGTGCCATCTGCCCCCACGGATGAATGAACCAGCCACCCAGCTGTTACTCTTTCCCCGAAAATCCTTTCTCGACTTCATGTGTTACCTTCAACAATTATCATTTTCCCTTTTTTTTTTTATCTTTGCCGATATGATGAGTATGAGGTATTTTCATTTCCATTTCTCTTATTAGTAGTAACTTGGAACTATTTTTTCACAAGATTTTTGATAACTTACTTTTCTTCTTTTGAGAACTTTCTATTCATCATATTCTTAGATACTTAGGAGAGACAGAAGCAAACACAGAGACAGAGACAGATAGACACACATGTGAGTGAGCACACACATACACACACACACACACACACACACAGAAAAGATAGAGACAGAAAGAGACAGACAGATGTAGAGGGAAAATTACATGCTTACAACAGGGATATAAATAAATGCAAACAAGATAGTTCTTCTAGTCAAGAACCTTAGTAATGGGAAGAGAGACAACAACATGGGATACATATGGAAAGAGGAAGAGTACCTACAAAGAGGCAAGGTAGCCAGTGAGAAGAAAAATGATATCTAGAGAGAGCTCAGGCTAGAAAGAAGTGAATCACGCCATAAATACTCCCTAAAACGGTGATCCCTGAGAGGAAATGAAAAATGTGGATATTCCAGAGAGAATCAAGAAATTGTGGTGGAACATTAGCTACAGTCCTTCTCAAAATGCCACTTTTACACCATTAACCCTTTCCTTTGCCACATGTTTAGCAGATTCAGTTCAAAATGTCCAAGCTGCTCTTGAGTACTACTTCTAAGATGACAAGAGAAAACAACCCTGTCTCTCTTGAACTATATTTCCAAGACAATTATACAATCAGGATCCATCTAAAAAAAATCAGCTACCTTTCTTAAAGACAAATTCATATGATTTTGCTTTGTATTCAATTGCCATCTCTAAATATCTCTCTTTGTATAGCAGCAAATCCTAGAACTCAGAACTCAGAATTCATAATAATAACTAAGATGACTGTGTGATTAAATTCTCATACAACTGACTTTCACCAGGACTAGAAAGGTATTTTATATCTTCTATCCACCCATGGCCACTTTGCTAAGCCACAAAATAAGATTTGTGATCCCGATACATATATATTTATGTATTTGATATTGTACAGAATGACATAATTCAATTCATTCATCATCCCTTGGAAGGGGATTAAAATTCTACCAACACCAATAGTAAATCTTTTTGCTTAGCTTGGGGGCCTGTGTTTTTTTTTTTTTTGATGAGCTGGTGCAATACTCCAAAATAGATAGTAGGAAGAATAAAAAATATGCACCATGTAAGGCCTCAGTCTGCCAATTTGTGAACTAAAGAATTGTATTTCCCCATATAATATAGGATAAATCATGTTGTAATTTCCAAGGCAAGCTAGGATCATAGAATTTAGGGCTAGGAGGCATCTTAGAGATCATCTAGTACAAACTGTTAATTTTATCAGTGATGAAACTGAGGTCCAGAGAGGCTAAGAAATTTTCTATGGTCACATAGACAGTAAGTAGCAGAACTGTTATTAGATTGTAATTCCTCTGGCTTCAAATGTCATATCATAAATTATGATACAATGAAAGTTTACTTTAATACTTTATTGCAGTTGTTCTTATTCTTTTATTAAATTTTGTACCCCTCTGGGAGTCTGATGAAGCCTATAGACCAATTCTCAGAATAATATTTGTTAAATACATAAAATAAAATGCATAGGACTAGAAAAAGAAACCAACTGAAATGTAGTTATTATTTTTTTTTAATTTCATAGACCTCAGGCAACCCAGCTTTAGAGTTTTGTGGTTTCATTTTTTTGGGTGGACCCTCCACTGATACAAATAGCTGCCTTTCTATGTTTTCTATGGTTATTGTCAAATCAATTCATCATCTGGTGATGAGCCTCTCTAAATTTTGCTTGGCTGGCACTTCTATAATAGATATGTAAGCTGTTAACTAGGCTTTTCAGACTCTTAGGCTTTTCAGATTGCAAGTATCCTGCTGTGAGGGGCAAGATAAAAGTCAACATGACGGGTGATAGCTTAGGATTCAGTGAATGACTTTGGCATCTTTGCTGTCTGATCAAGCTCTAAGTGTTTCATAGCACCTGCTTCAACTGCCTTCATGGAACATCATTAAAACAAATTGTTCTCATTAGCCCATTCTGCTAGGGCAGTGGTTCTCAACCTTCCTAATGCCACAACCCTTTAATATTTGTATATGGGCATATCTGCATGTGGGCAAACCTGCCTGGAGACGGATAGAGGAGCTATCTTAAGACCACTGGAAATATGTGTTTTCCAACAGTCTCAGGCGACCCCTATGACCCCTGTGAAAGGGTTGTTCGACCCCAAAAGGGGTAGCAACCCAGAGTTTGAGAACCACTGTGCTAGAAGAAGTCTTCACATGCTTGAGGTACACATCCCCCTAATTCTCTGATAGCTCTGAGGTCTGTTGGTTACCCTCAACCTGGGTTAGATTGTCTGCTAAGATTGTTTTACTGGGGTGTGGCCACTGTACATGCTGTAGCTTCTTTGAGCCACGGGTGAGAGTTGAGTGAAGGTAGATACCAAAGGTGGATAAACAGTCCTGAAAATGACTCAACTGACCCTTATACCAGATGTACTACTTTTCCCTAAACACCCTATACACCCCATACAGGTATGTATACATATAAGCATGCATGCTCATATACATATGCATGTGTTTATTTTTCCAGGGCTCTTAGATTCTTGCAACCTGATAGATCATGAAGACATATAGCATAGCATCTTATAATTTGAGGTTTAAAATAATACACTAGGCAAGAAAAAATATTATAGCTAAGGTTATGGAGTTTTGGATGAAGATTTTGCTTTGTATCTATCAAAAAATCCAAGCATACTATTTGAGAATTACTGAATTACAACCTTTGATAAGAAAGGAGTTTAGTGAAGATAAGACTAGAAAAAGTCAGTGGGAGATATAGGAGACAAGACAAAAGTGAGCTCATTTGCCAGCTATATTCCATGAAGGCAATGGATTGTATAAGCTGGATTTGAAATCAAAGAACATGTGTTAAATTCTGGTTCTTCTACTTAGTATCTATTTGACCTTGGGAAAGTGACTTTGTCTAATTTTCTTCACTTATAAAATAAAAAAAAAGTCTGACTACATCACTTTAATGGAAATTGCTGACTCTAAAATTATGATCCTCTTGCATATTTTGGGGAATCAGGAAAGATTTATGGTGAGCTGATCCTTTGACTAAATATTTAAATGTGGGTAAAATGTCAATGTAGAGAGAAAATAGTGTTTTACTGGAACAACAGAAGACATAGAAATGGAGAATATAGGCTGTGTTCAGGGAAAGGTAAATAGTTCAATTTTGTTGGAGAACAGAATGTGGGAAATGGAGTTATGTTATTATAACACTAATGAAATATTCATAGCACCCATGGTGGATATGAATATACGGGTGTAGTTCTGAATCACAAAATGTAACAGACTCTTCATATGGAAGAAAGAAAACATTTATTCAAACACCAAGACAAATCCATTATAGTAATCAAGAAATTGGTACCCATAATCAGTGTAGCAAGCACTGACATCCCCAAGGCTTCCCTCCATCAGACCTTCAAAGCAAAACAATCTCCCTTAAACAAAAATGCCCCTGTCTTACTCATGCTAGCTGCTCTGCCTCCACACTGCTTGGTCCCAGCTCTGCTCTTGCTCTCCCCTGCTGCTCCTTCCTGCTCCATCCTTCCTATTCCACCCTTTCAGCAAGCTCCTCCCACTGTGAACTCCATATGATTACATTTGACCTATTAAGGGCAGGGACGGTCTTCAAATTACCATTACCATTACATTTATATAACTCCTATCAATGACAAGGAACAAAAAAAAAATTGCCCATCATATTTATGGATTAAAAGAAAAAAGTTCATGACAAAATGAAGGACAGAGAGTATCATAGAAGGAAAAAACAAACAAAATCCATATAACAACTAATTAGAGAAATATAAGCTAAAATAATTCTTAGGCCTCATTTCATATCCATCAGATTGTCAAATTTGCCCCCTCCCCCCAAAAAAAGAAAGAAAATGACAAATGTTGGAGGAGTATTAGAAAATAGGCTTATTGATGCATTGTTGATAGAGCTATGAATAAGTTTAACCATCTTCAAAAACAATTTGGAATTATACACAAAAATGTTTTCATGCCTTTTGACCCAAGTATATCACTGCTGGACATAAACCCAAAAGAATCAAAGAAAAAGTAAAAGGTTCTATATGTACAAACATATTTATGGTAGCTCTTTTTTGTGATAGCAAAAACTGGAAATGAAGAGGATGTCAGTCAATTAGGGACTAACAAACAAATTGTGATAAATTAGTGTAAATTGAATAGTATTAGACTGTAAGAACAAGGAAATAGCTGATTTCAAAGAGACATGCAAATATTTGGAAGAACTGATACAGAGTAAAGTGAATAAAATCAGTAGGACAATTTATACTACAACATCAATGTTATACAAGTGAATAATTTTGAAGACTTTTCTAAACTTACGAAGAATAAAATGAGCAGAACCCAGAAAACATTTTTATATAATGATGATAACACTATAAAAGCAAACAGCTTTGAAAGTGATGAAAGCTCTGATCAAAGCCATGACTATCTATGATTCCAGATAACTGCTGATTAAATATGCTATATACTTCCTGATAGAAAGGATGGATTGAGGATGAAGAATAACATATATGCATGAACACACAACCACACACACACAGAGGAATGTTTTGCATGATTATGCATATTGTTACAAAGAATTTTATTTTCTTCCTTTTTCCTCCAATGATGTGGCAAATAGAAGGGAAAGGAAAATATTTATCTTAATTTAAAAATAAAATTTAATTAAAAGAAACACATAAATTTTAAAATGTATCATGATAAACATGTGAACCTGGATCTCACCAAGCATTCAATATCTATGGTGAAGAGTATGTTGACAGGAACTAGCAGGGAAGTGCATGAGGGAGGAAAATGAATGTGCTTAGCATAACTAGCAACTCTGAACTGCTAGCTGTGTTATTGATCCATTCAGGAATATCTACATCATACAAAACTGCCTCTCTGCTCTCTACTCAACTGTTGATCTTCATTACTCTTCAGCTGGGGAAATCATCTGCTTTACACTTGAACATAACATTTAAAAGTTCTTTCAATTTCGTATCACCTTTAAAAGAGTGTAAGGAATATGTTACCATCTAATGTGGATTCAGAAGTTCTTTTTAAATTGAGGAAATGCAAAGCTCATCAACTTAGCTATCTCTGGTCTATATATGCCAGTTCAGAGTTACTCACTCACACAGATGTTCCATTATCCAATCAGAGTCAAGCTCACAGCAATACAGCTCAGATGCCATTTTCTTTAAGTCATCTCATCAGGATGCAAAAAATAGCTTCAAAACTCCTGCTTTTCTTATCCAGTCCAGAGGTGGTAGTAGTGAAAGACAAATCCTTAAGAGAACCTTCTTTTCTTTCCAGTTCTAGGTGGCGCTGAAGAGCAAAAGCAGATGGGAGCTTTTGCTCAGTTTAATCAATTCTCTGTCCAACAAATGAGAACACACTCAGATTAATTCTATCAGTCAACTGCTTGTATCTGACACAACTTTGATAAAAAATCTTTTCATCACCTTTTGCTATGTCAACAATTCTTCTTCTCAGATTCTTATGTCATTTTCTTCATTAACTCTTTTCCTCTGCCATCCACCAAATTTCAAGAGGCCCCTAACTCTCATAAATACATGTGTTACTTAAAATCTCATAAGTTCTCAAATTATCCCTATTAAATTGATAAGCTTTTAAAATATATTTTTTGTTATTCAGTCATTTTTCAATCATGTCTGACTCTTTCTGACCCCCTTTAAGTTTTGTTAGAAAAGATATTGGAGTGGTTGGCCAGATAAGGAAACTTGAGGCAAATAGGCTTAAGTGACTTGCCCAGAGTCACAAAGGTAGTAAGTGTCTGAAGTCATATTTTTTTTATTTGGAGGGGGGAAGGCAGGGTAATTGGGCTTAAGTGACTTGCCCAAGGTCACATGGCTAGTAAGTGTTAAGAGTCTGAGGTCAGATTTGAACTCAGGTCCTCCTGACTCCAGGGTTGGTACTCTATTCACTACGCCACCTAGCTGCCCCCTGAGGACAGATTTGAACTCAGGAAGATGATGTTCCTGACTCCAGGCTTGGCACTCTATGCCCTGTGCCACCTAAATTGCCTTTAAAATTTAAGCCTATCTCCAAATATGTATATTATTGCCCCTTCCACATCACAACTTTCCACATTGCAATTTTCCCCATCCCAGTTTCATTATATTACAAGTCAGCATAAGGAATTAAAAGGGAATTTTGAGAGAGTTTTGCAGAAGCTGCTGACAACATGCAAAGAAAGCCAGCAGACAGCAGAGAAAATACATAAAATACATGTACAGTATCATATAATATCAACACATTTTATCTTTTAGTACTATAAATATGCCCAAATTTTACAATAGGGTACTGTAAACACCCTATAAAAGAAGAAAAGAATTCAGACTTCTTTGCTGGTATGAAGGGAAGGCCGAAAATTTTTGCATCGATTTTCCAGATTACAAGAAGTACTACATCTAAAACCCCTGTGATATAGAAAGGATAACTGTTTTTTTTAAGTTTTATCTTCTTTAGTTACAAAACATATAAGCATAAGTTAGTTAACATACCATAACAATTTGTGATTATTAAGTCTTCAAAATGGTGATTTATTTATTTAATGAACTTGAAGTTATATCTTTATATTCATGTTTCTCTAGTTTTTAACTGTCCACACACAAGTAAAGAAATATTCTATATCATTCACGAGGAAATGGAATCTTTGATATTAAAAGCATAGTTTATCTCCTTTTCCGAATTACCAAAATCCCATCTGAAATTTCTTCATGCAAATTCATTAGCAAAATATATTAAAATTATATTTTTATTTATGTCTTACATCCTTTGACAGTGGAAATCCCTCTCTTTATTCAAAACAGTTTTTTACCATTTCCTTTTCCTCTGTCCTTTTCACAATTTAACTGCTTTGTTTAATCATACCTGGTTGTATAGTGACAAGAGTAGACTAAAACTCTGGATCTAGAATCAGGAAGACTGCAGTTTAAATCCTACCTCAGATTCTTACTAGCTATGTTACCCTGGTCAAATCACCTCTATTTGCCTCAGTTTTCTCAACTCTAAAATGAGGGCAATAAGAGCACCTACTTCTCAGGGTTGTGAGGATTAAGACAATATTTGTTTTGAAAAACAAAACAACTTAGCACAGTATCTAGTACATAGCAGATATTTAACAAATAATTTATTTTCTTTCTCATATATATTTCGTATATAACCTTGGAAAAGTCACTTAACTTCTCAAGATCCTAAACAATTTTCTAAGGCTATAATTGGCAGAGAAGTACCCAATCTCCATTGGTGGGAGGAGTTTACTCATCTTGGAATTCCTCACACCAGTGAAATTACAGCTGCAAACTATCCAGGTCTATCCCTAACTTTTGTGAAAATACTTCCTACATAGTGATTGCATTTCTTAAAGAGAATGAAAGGGTTAGTATCCAAAATGTCAGATTGGCATTTCTTTCATCACAAACTTGCCACAAGATTGTGAAAGTTGTACCTTTTTGCTCTCACACAAGAGCAGACAAAAAAAGAGACCTTGGATTATCATCTCACATGAAAAATGAAAATATCAGTGTCTCATTAGTTAAAAAGAGATCTGAAATTCCATCCTTAATCTTTAAGCATCTATAAAGAAGTTCTTTGAAAGTGATCAATTATTACATAGGTTCTCTTCATAATACAAGTTATAACAGGTTAACTCTGATAATTCAGTTAGAATGTTCATCAATGAACAAGCTTCAAGTAGTGCTTACCTGTCCTCACTATTATTCTGCACAGCATCTGACAATACTGTTTGTTCATCGCTGGGACATCTGGTTACTCTTTAATCAATTCGGTCACAGTTTCATTTATATAAAGTCTCAATTTTGTCCATGTTGTTTGGAACTCATGAATTTAATTTGCCAGCAATGATTAATTGATTAATCAATTATTTGGTTACTGTATAGTGGCTTGTTTTCTAACAGATCCATGGAATAATCAGGACACAGCAGCCATAATCCATCACTTCAAATTCCAAATGCATTCATTAAAAACTTAGAGAAGAAAATAAATTGTATCTTTCAGAACATTTCCATCCTATTTCATGATATGTTTCCTTCATTGATATTTTATTCAAATGAAGTTATCCTTTGAGAATGGGATTATTCTTTAGAGGAAATTATAGATTTATTTTACTGAACATTCTGGTAAATTGGGAAAAGTCAAGTATTATTTGATGGAGATATAGTCAAGTTAGAATGCAGATTTTAAAAGGATTATGTCAAATTAATTTGTCTACTTGTGCTTTTTGTGCATATGTAAAATTAAATTATTTTCTCTTTGTGTTGAGTGGTATGGATCAACAGTTCTGTGATAAATACGAAAAGTCATGAAAAAGTTCCCATTTGATGAGAAATGCTCCCACCCAAGTCTTACTTCCATATTAATCTATTTCTCCATCATTACTAAAAACATGTGTTACAACTTGACAACTTTTTTTTAACCACTTCATTTCCAGTCCTTGGTCTCCATCTACTCAAGTTGTTGCCAGGAAACATGGTTGACTAGACATCATGAGATCATGATATTCAATTGCTTGGATAAATTTAAAAAAAAAAGTTTTCCCTAGTGTAACATCATATGCAGTGCCAGAAATGGAAAGTAGATACTCTGGGAATTCTGTATCACTGCTAAATTATTTGTATATTTGCCTAAGGCCAGTGGGAAAAGAATAGGGAGGGTATGGTCTTAATTGCATTTCTGTTTCTATTTGAGGATAGTGAAAAACAAAAATGAATGCACTCTTCAGACAATACTACTACTTATTAACAAAAACATACTATTACATTTGTATAGTACTCAATAATCTTGAAATTAGCCATAAGTAGGGAGGAAAAAAATTGGTGTTTTGTCTCAGGGTACCATATGTAAAGAGCTAAAAAAAAAAAAAAGTTACCAATACCATCTGCAACCCACAATCAATATGGAAAAATAGAGCTTAGCACCTAGTTAATAACAATAATTAAAATGAGAGGCTTCCAGATAACTACTTGGAGTGATCTCCTCTACTTCATCACCAAAATCTTGAGACTCTACATGGGTCCTCTCCACCAGCTACATGCCTCTTGCATAGAACACAAAGTTCAGAGCAATAACTAACATATTTGACGTCACAACAAAAGTCCAAGGGGATCTCAAGAAGCTAGAGTACTGAATTGAATCTAATAAAAATGAAATTCAATAAGAATAAATCTAAAATTTGTACTAAGGGAAAAGAAAACAAACTTTGACAAATATAATATGGAGATGGCATAGAGAGCCATAATTTCTTCTGAAAAGAATCTAGAAGTTTTATTGAAATGTAAGATCCATGGATGAGTAAGCAGTGTCATGGCAGCAGTGGCCAAAAGAATCCAATGCTGGAGGAGCCAAGATGATGGATTAGAAGACCTGATTGAGCTCTTCTCCCAAACTCCCCAAAATACCTGTAAAAAATGACTATAAACAACTTTTGGAGCAGCAGAAGTCACAAAATGACAGAGTTAAACAGATTTCCAGCCCAAGACAATCTGGAAGACCAACTGGAAGGGTCTATTGCACCCAGCTGAGAACAGAACTTAGTCCAGCATGGCTCCTGCACAGATAGGACTGGAGCAGGCTTCTCAACCCACAAATGGCAAAGATAGATTCAAAGGTCAGTGGGAAAGCTCTCTCACCTGGGTAAGAGAGGAGCATGGTCTTATACCCTAGGGCACCAATAGCCACTGCCCAAGCAGGAGCTACTTTGGGAGGTCTTAGCCTACGGACAGTGGAAAAATCAAGCAACTGATCTGTGTCACAGTCCTGCATGATGGTCTTAGGGTGAGAAGGAGCCCTGAAGTGGCCAAACTGGTGGTGGCTATGGAGAGGGAATCCTCCTAGCAGTTCTGGGGCAGAAAAGAGTGCTTGTGGTTGATCACAGAGAAAAGCACAGGTCAGGAGAGGAGTAAACACCTCTTCTTTGATCATACCACTTTGAAGGAACTGAGAATGTGTAGGTCCCTAGAGACATCTCTGAAAACAGCAGCACAAAACCCCAGAAACTTGGGGCAGTATACCCTCCACTTAATAAAGAGCTCAAAAGTCATTGGTTAAAAAATTGACCAAACAGGGGGGAAAAAAGACTGTAAAAGCTTACTTTCTTGATGAAAAGGTATTTTCTTACATCCTTGGGGACCAGGAAAATCAAAGTATACAACCAGAGGAAGGCAGCAAAGTCAAGGCTCCTACATCCAATGCTTCCAAGAAAAACATGAAATGGTCTCAGGTCACAGAAAGGCACAAAAAGGATTTTGAAAATCAAGTAAGAGAAGTAGAGGAAAAAAATAGGAAGAGAAATGAGAGTGATGTGAGAAAATAATTTTAAAAGTCAACAGCTTGCTAAAGAAGACCTAAAAAAATTTTTGAAGAAAATAACACTTTTAAAAATAAACTAACCCAAAGGGCAAAAGAGGTCCAAAAAGTCAGTGAGGAGAAGAATGCCTTAAAAAGCTGAATTGGGCAAATAGAAAAGGTGGTCCAAAAGCTCACTAAAGAAAATAATTGTTTAAAAATTAGAATGGAGCAAATGAAAACTAATGACTTTATGAGAAATCAAGAAATTATAAAACAAAACCAAAAGAATAAAAAAAAAAATAGAAGACAATGTAAAATACCTCATTGTAAAAAAAAAAAAATTACCTGGAAAATAGATCCAGGAGAGATAATTTAAAAATTATTGGTCTACCTGAAACTATGATAAAAAAAAGAGCTTAGACAGCATCTTTCAAGAAATTAACAAGGAAAACTTCCCTGATATTCTAGAAACAGGGGAAAATAGAAATTGAAAGAATTCACTAATCACCTCTTGAAAAAGATCCCAAAGCAAAAATGCATAGGAATATTGTAGCCAAATTCCAAAGTTCCCAGGTCAAAGAGAAAATATTATAAGCAGCCAGAAAGAAACAATTGAAGTACTATGGAAACACAATAAGGATAACACAAGATTTAGTAACTTTTAAATTAAGGGATCAGGGGGACTTGGTATATGATATTCTAGAGATAAAGGAAATATGATTAAAACCAATAATCATCTACCCAGGAAAACTGAGTATAATAATTCAGGGGGGAAATGGAATTTCAAAAAATAGAGGACATCCAAACATTCTTGCTGAAAAGACCAGAGGTGAATAGAAAAATTTACTTTCAAATACAAGAATCAAGAGAAACATGAAAAAGTAATTAGGAAAGACAAGCCATAAGGGACTTATTAAAGTTGAAGTGTTTTCATTCCTACATGGAAAGATGATTTTTGCAACTCATGAGACCTTCCTCAGTATTAGCATAATTAGAGGGAATACATAAATACATATGTGTGTATGTATACACATGCATGTGTGTGTGTGGAGAGAGAGAGGGGAAGAATATAGAGGGGAAGAATAAATAATCTCACATAAAAGAGACAAGAAAGAGCTTTTACAATAGAGGGGAAGAGGTAGGAGGTGAGAGGGAATAAGCGAGCCTTACTCTCATCAGATTTGACTTAAAGAGGCAATAACACACTCAATTGGGTAGGGAAATCTATTTTACCCAGCAGAAAAGCAGGGTGGGGATAAGAGAGGGCGGGATAACAGAAGGTACAACAGATTGGAGGAAGGGGGTAATCAGTAGCAAACACTTTTGTAGGGGCACAAGTCAAGGGAGAGAATGTAACAAATGAAGGGCAGGACAGGACAGGAAAATGTAGTTAGTTTTTCACAACATGACCGTTGTGGAAGTGTTTTGCATGGTTACTCATGTATGACCTATATTGTATTCTTTGCTTTCTCAGTGAGAGTGGGTGGGGAGGGAAAAAGGAAAAGAACGTGGAACTCAAAAATTTAACAATGAATCTTAAAAACTGTTTTTCCATGCAACTGGGAAATAACATGCACAGGCAATGGGGTATAGAAATCTATCTTGCCCTAGAGGAAAATAGAGGGGAGGGAAAATAGAGGGGGTAGTAGAAGGGAGGCAGATTGGGGGAAGGAGTAGTTGGGGTGCATGTTGCCATAGGGTGGGGGGAGGGGAGAGATGGGGAGAAAATTTAGAATTCAAAATCTTGTGGAAGTGAATGTGGAAAAC
>CM053589.1:63802177-63825563 GCA_028646515.1 Pseudochirops corinnae | reverse complement strand
GTTCTTGACATATCTACATCATTAAGAGGACAATTTTAGAATAGAGTTAATGAAATTTTTTGGGGGGGAGGGACAACTTTAAGCACCAGTTGGAGTTGCTTTTTTTTTTCTTTACGAGCTCTTTGTACTTTTGATTACTTTTGTCTGTTACCTTTATTCTACATTTTGAAGGTGAGGGTTTTTTAAGGAGTATGGTTGCAGCAAAACAGAAAGGATTGCAAAGTGGTAAGAGGGCTGGTCTAATGCACTTTTGAAAGTTCATTATAGAAATGAATAGAAAAGCAAATGATAAGTTTTTGATAAACCCATAAACAATGCTTAGCTATAAGAAACATCATTGTATGATACTGAGTGAATTGAGCAGAACCAGGAAAATATTGTACACAGTAACAGCAACATTGTGTGAAGACTAACTTTGAAAGACTTACCTCTTCTTAGCAATGCAAGAATCTATGAGAACTCAAGAAGGCTCATGATGGAAAATGCTATCCATATACTGAAAAAAAAAAACAAAAAACAATGACCACAACTATAGTCTAAATGCAGATAAAAGCATACTATTTGCGCTCTCCCCCACCCCCTACTCTCTCTCATTTCTTCTTTCTTGCTGTTTTTCTCCCTTTGGTTCTATTTTTCTTTACGATATGACTAATGTGAACATATGTTTAATATGAATGTATATGTAGAACCTATATCAGACTGCATGCCATATTGCAGTGGGGGTAGGAATGGGGAGAAAATTTAGAACTCAAAATCCTATGGACATGAATGTTAAAACTAAAAATAAATAAATGATATTTTTTAAAAAAGAAAAAAAAATCCCATGATATATTGAGTTGCATTAAGAGGGATAAAGTTTCCAGAAACAGGGAGTTGATTATCCCATTGTACTTGCTAGATTTTTGGTAGAACTCATCTAGAGTATTGTGTTCAGTTTTGGGCAATATAGTTTTAACTAGAGAGTCCAGAGGGAAGTACAAAAGCATAGTGAAGGGTTGAAGGATTTGGGCAAGGGTAGCCTGAAGAAAAAAAATACTTACGGAAAACCCTAGCAGTGTTCAAATAATGAAGGCCTGTCATATGTAGGAGTGATGAGATTTGATCCGTCTGATCACAGGGGAAGAATCAGGAGGATGAAATTTTAAAAAGATGTCAGTTTAAGCTTGATGCTGGGTGAAAAATCCTAATAATCAGATCTCTCCAAAACTGTAAGGATTTATGTTGAGAGGTGATAAAGATCTATTTAGAGGTGTTCAAGTTGAGCCTGGTCAACTAGTGTTGGGTACATTATAGAGTGTTGGATCTTATAGAATAGATTCCATCATGCATGAGTTGGATAAAATGGTCCCTGAGGTACCTTCCAATTCACAAATTCTATGATTCTATGAGATGGCTGAGGTTTTCTTTCATCACCACCACTGTGTGTGTGTGTGTGTGTGTGTGTGTGTGTGTGTGTGTAGCATGCTACTTACCCAAATCGAAAAGATTCCTAGATATGACTCTGTTGTCCAAAGTAGTTAAGGTGTATCACTTGTCTTTATCCCCATAGTGTTTTTAAAATTGTTATTTAAAAAGACATTTGTGTATTATGTTTGCAATTCATTGCTCACTAGTAACTCAATAAAAAAGTTTTACCTATGATTTATTATAACCCTCTCAGATATATAATTCATGTATGATTATCCACATCTCACATATGAGATAACTGGGATAAAACAGTTAGTTGACTTGGTGGTCATAGAAGCTGGTGTCAGGGAAGATATTCTAATTCCAGGTTCTTTCCACTAAACATTGGTTTCCCTAAATTAAAGTTTAGCATTACAGGCTGTCAGTCAGGCAGTAACCACTTTTAAACAACTGCCAAACACCATCTAGAATAGATTCAAACCAGTTTCTTGAAGTAGAAAGACTCCAAACCATTCCTATTGAACCTGATCCAGACTGAAGGCAATTTTCTCTTAGAACAGGTTAGTAGAGAAGAATAAAGTATTTCAGAATAATCCCATTGCTTACTGACACAGAGCTACAAAGGAATTACCACAATGCCAACATATCATACCACAAAAATTGATTCTTGTCCTGTTATTTTATTTAAGAAAACAGCTATTTTCTCTCATCCTTCTTGGCCTCTGGGATAAAGAAAAAAAAGACTATCTCTAGGTGGCTTTTCCCTCTGTTGGAATGACAGAGGTAGGGAATAGAACCAAGAGCTGGAAGGTACACAGAACAATTATAATTCAACTTCTTCAGGGTACTGGGAACTTTTCCCACCTTTTGGCAAGGTAAAGGGGTTTTTTTTAATTGCCAAATTGGGCTTTTGTCCATCTCCTTAGGCAAAAATGGTTCCAAGATAAGGCAAAGAGTTCACAGCTCTTCTTTGTAGAACCATGTTGGCATGCTGAACGAAGTTAACTTATGCAATTTAATTTGTGCAATTTACAGACCAGATCCATTTTTCATTAGTCATTAAAATGTCATTTAAAAAAAAAACTTTTTAAATGGATGGCCAAAGAATTCATTCCCTAGAGCCCATTCTTTTGGTAATGAGCCTCTCCATACTCATCCAGGAGTAGTGCTTATAAAATAAGTAGTTTGTCACCAGGACCATCACTTAAAATCTTTCCCTTCTTGGTAGAACCTTCTGTAGCTTTCACTTATTTGAAATTGCCTCTGAGAACTCTTTCACATATGTGACACAATGACTGACCTTGACAGGATTTATTAATTATGCATTGTGTTTTATTGTCCAACAGGTTAATTCCAAATCAGTTGAAAGATACTGAATTTGGAGTAAAGAGACATACATTCATATCTTTGCCACTGTCAATTGATCAGAGACTTGAAATTGGTCTAGACATCTCTTGATTTAATGAATCAAACACATTTTAACTTTGGGTGGGAGGAGTTTTGGATCACTTTGTAAGACGTTAAGGCCATTGGATAAAGTGAAATCATGCCACATAGCAAATGTGCTATAATTGGTTAAAGAAATACGTTCAGGCCCAGTGAGTTTGGTATGAAACAGTAGACCAGTTGGTGAACATAGAAAATTTCAATATTAAGAGAAGAGAAAGCAGTCTAGCACAGCCTCTGAGAGGAAATTATTTGTTAGGGAAGAAATGAGCATTGATGTCCTCTCCCTATTCCTTAGCAGAAAGGAACTCTTTGAATTTGAGAAGTCTGAAGTATTTGGACTTTTTCCCTTGATGTCCTAGCAATATACCCACAATAAGTGTGGCCCGCAGAAGTATCTGCCCAGTAACTCAAGACAAACTAGGTACACTAAGGAAATAGAACATCAAAAACTATAGGAGTCCAACAATAGCAATAGCTAAACTGTATTTAGTGGGAAACACCTTCTGGATTCCTGCAAAAAAAAAAAAAGTTTCAGAAGTTGTGTTATCTACGTTCCCTACGAGTGAGCCCTCTTTTCCCCTGATCTTTGAATACATTTGTGGAAGAGTCTGTCATAAATATTGTAAAGGGAATATTTTGTATTAACTGTTCTCAGTCTATTCATTAGTAAATATACCTAATTAAAGAAAGTATGGTTAGATAGCTGATATCAATTGTTAATGATTGGGGGAAATATATTAGCAGAGTCTTGTGAGCTGTAATATTAGAAAACCACTTCTAAGTCCTCAGGACTTACTCTAGAACCCTGTTGATACCAGACCTACCCTTCTGAGTAGGGATTAAAAGAGTAGCTCTATGGCACAAATGAAACATATATAAGATCACAGATGCCAGCCCATTATCATACATCTTGACAACTCATCTCCGGCTTTGCATAATACAGGTTGATATGATTACTTCTATTGTCAAACTCAGTTAAATTACAGGAAGGGGGAATTTTACAAGTGTGTCTCATCTCCATGAACCCCTCTTCAAGAGTCATAAAATGTGCCTCAACTTAGAGACACCTTCACTTCACACTTAACTTTGACAAATCTGACATAAGAGAATACCAATGATAATAATAATGATGATCACTAGTTTCATTTATTTCTTAACGAAAAGATAGTCCGTAATTTTACAACTACCTTAAAAAATATAACCAACCACTCAATTCTACCAAAATAGTCCAACCAGCTGTGCATATATAGTAAAGCCTCTTCATGAGTCTTCAGGTGTAATCCTCCCTACAGGCAGTTTTAGAAACACAGGTTGTGAGATTTACTGATCTAGCTCATGATTTTTATCCCCCCTGTAATAAAATAGGTAACCTCATTTCCTAATTGAAGCTTGAAAAGAGTCCGGGGAGCCAACATTCTGAAACCCTATTCAAGTAAAGCTCTAGGTAATTGGTCCGGGATATTGGCACAAGCTTTCAATCAAATCCTGATTCTGGCATTGAGGTGGATTACTTGATGAAAAGAAAAGTGCTGCAGGTGGTGGAGTGCTACACAGAGTGCCTGTAGTGTTCTGATTCCTGCAGTGTGAGGCAGAAACAGGGTTGTGTTAATTACATTCATTTTTGATATTAATGTGCTGGGCGAAAAAAGGAACAGAGGGAAAAATAGCAACAGGAAGCTGACATTTATTTCTTTTCCTCAAGGTGGAAACACACTTACATGAATGTATCAGAGAAAGAAAGTAGCTGCATGGTGTGAGGAATGATACTGAGTTTGCTGCTATAATGTTGGGAAAAGGCTTGCAAGCGCATTTGTCAGGAAAAAAAAAACATGAATTAAAAGAAACGTTCATCTCTTCTTATGAACTTCTACAGTAAAGGAAAGAATTAACACTACATAAATATAGTCTTGATGCTGCTTGTAATTTTTTTAAACATAAATGAAGAAAACAAGCCTATCCCACCCCATGCTCTCCAGGAATTCATGTTCCATTGAAACAAGACAGATGACATGAAGCATTCTAATTTTGATTCTCTCCTTGCTGTTCTTGTCATTTACTTTTGTTTTCTTAGAACAGCCAGTCAACAAGCATCTGTTAAGCCCTTGCTATGTGCCAAACACTGTGCTAAAATGTGAGAATAAAAATACAAGCAAAAAGAACGGCAGTACCTGCTTTCCAGCTACATTCTAATGGGAAGAAAGAACATAAAAAGAAGCTAGAATCGTGGGGAGGATCCCAGTGGGCTGAAAAGAGAACAGAATGATAGAGAAGTTTGGAGCAAGGTATTCTGGTGGAAAATGAAGAGATGGCTGGTCTGGGCTCTTTGCTTAAAGTGAGGAGAAGGCAAAAAAAAAGATAATATAATAGGGGGCAGGGAGAGTGTTTGCTTTATTTTGTTATTATTTGTTTTATTTTGCTTTTCACAGATACAATTTCCTGACAATCAACTAGCTGGTTACTTTGTCCTACTCCTCTTGGTTTAAAGTAAAGGGATGGCTTCAAATTAGTCAACCTCAAATGAGATTCTGTGGACCTGCATATTTCCCCTCCCCCCCCAAGGCAAGAGTAGACTCAAAGGACCACCTTTATAGCACAGATAGACCAATGGGATTCCACAAAAAGAGCTTCAGCTTTTGTGGAACATGGATAAAAAGGCAATCCTACTTTACATATAAATCTATTAGTTATCATTCAGTCAGTAAGCATATATTAAAATACTGCATAATACGTGTGAGGCATTATGCTAGGAACCAGAGATACAAATGCAAAGAGTCAAATCATCCCTAATTCCTAACTTACAAGGGGAAGACAAGTCTATGTGACAATGTTTATAGAATAAATACAATGTTTAATAAACATAAATATATCCAAAGTAGACAGACATATACTAATTTGGGAAGAGATTCACTAACATTTAAGAGAATCAGCAGATGGTGCTTAAGTTTCATCTTAAATGAAGAGAGAAATTTTTGAGGCAGAGATAAAGAAGAGGATTGTATTCCAAACATAAGGAATGATAAACGAAAAGATATGGAGATGGGAGATGGTGTGTAATGAATTAGAAATATCTGCATTAATACGGTCATTTAAGATCATCAAAAGTGAGCACAGAGTGAAAAGAAGAGGTCTCAGAACCTCATCATTAGGGACAGAGCATGGACCATATACAAATAAGAGAGATCTCCGTCTGTATTTTTTTTTTTCTGCTTGTAACTTCTGTTTGTATTCTCTGAAGTTTAGGGTGCTGACTTTTTTCCCCTGAACTAGGTAAATGATATATGTTTGATTAAAATAAGATTGGTGTTTTGTTTTGTTTTGTTTTGTCCTTTTGGAGGGGAAAAAACACGACAGTTAGGGTTAAGTGACTTGCCCAAGGTCATACAACTAGTAAGTGTTAAAGTGTCTGAGACCATGTTCGAACTCAGGTCCTCCTGACTTCAGGGCCAGTGCTGTATTTACTGCACCACCTAGCTGCCCCCAAAGTAAAATTGTTAACCTTTTTTTTTTTTTTTAAGTTGTTTTCCTTTAGAAAAGCAGATCAAAGAACCTGTGCAAGCAGTCATCTTGGGTATGCTAGGGTGCTTGCTGCTACAATAACATAAAAGCACTTAGTTATTCTTGATGAATTCAGGTCACCTGCAGCAGATAAACTATATTCATGGGCACTGGAAGAAATAGTGCCTATGTGATTGCTGAGCCACTATTAGTGGAAAATGGTAGAGATGACACAGAACAGAAGAATGGTACATCTAGTACTAATTTTTTAAAGTTATGATTTTTTCCCTCCTCCTGTTAACTTAGTTCTATGTTCTTTCAGCTACTCTTGCATATGCTTTTTTGAAGTGGCCCAATTCTTTTTTTGTTATTGTTAGTTTACAAGCTGCAGATCCACAATCCCTTGAGTTTCAAATTGTCTCCTCCACTCCCTCCCCCTCTCACCCCCACCCTGTGGAGGCATGCAAGCAAGTATAGGATCTGCAAATACTTTCACATTGGGCATTAGTCTGGTTGTATAGAAAGGTTGTAACCAATGGAGTGAACAATGGGGTGGTCCAATTCTTAATGATTCTCTTCTCTGTGCCTCTGATCCCTTCCTCCCATTAATCACCCTTTTTCTTTCAGGGTTTGGCTTTTATCTTCCTTTTTCTTTTTTCTTTTATCTGGATATTTAACCCTTCCTCCATTTTCCTTCTGTTGGTCCAGCAGAATTCCTCTTCCCTTATTCCCCTTCAACTAAACCCATTTATTTATATCTTTCATTCATTTTTTTCCTCCTCTTTCCAGAAATGGTTTCTTTCAGTCTTTTCATTATCTATCTTCTCTTTCTATATACACTAGACTCTCAGTCTCTGGTTCACGGCCCTGATAATTATCTAGTCTCTCTCCATTCTCTGTATTCTTTATAATTTTCAAGATATTCATTCCGGTCTCTCCTTTCTTGGTACTGCCTCTGCCTGGTAGTTTCCCCCAAGGATTTCCTTTTTTCCGTTGTACTTTACTCCAAGACAAAGCCAATCACTGCAGGTGCCAGAGAAGACACTGGCCCGTGATTGGATGTCCCATTAACACATTGACATCACTGGTTATCACTACCGCTGATTTATATACTTTTCCTGGTTATTTTCTCTCCATTCCTCTCAAAATCTTCTCCCAGGACCCTTGCTCTCCCACTCTATCAGCTGCTACTCTTTCCCAGGATATCCAACTCCCTCCCTCTGTATTTAGGACAAGTGTGTGTGTGTGGGGGGGGGAGGGTCAGGGCATGTGTGCGCACACATGCACTTTCCCCAATTGTAATATTTGTTTGCAGTGTAAATCTAACAAGGTTGTTTTGAGGGGGAGAAGATAAAATCTAAAGATGTAATTGAAAAAACTGCACAATGAAGAGGAAAAAGCACCAGATTTAATGTTAGAAATTCTTGATTTGAATCCTAACTCTGTTTCTGATTAGTTACGTTATCTTAGAGTAGTCATTTCACTTCCCAGACTTTGATTCCTTCACCTAAAATATTAAATGATCTGAACTACATGATCTCTAATATCCCTTCCACCCTTGAATTTTATGATTTGCCAAGAGGAATATAAACACAACCGTTATATTGTCATAATCTAGTAATCGTTGTTATAATCCAGTTTCCAATCCATATCTAACACAAGTATTATTGTTGTAATCAATGATGAGATTACAAGTAGCTGAACTCGGGTAAAAGTAGAAGAAATAGGAAAAAAATATGAAAGATATAGTAAAGAAAGGGCTAATATAGATATTTTGGTGTGTGTGTGTGTGTGTGTGTATATATATATATATATGCACATATGTATGTATGTATGCATGTATGTAGTCTTTTACCTTCTTGTGGCATATGCCCATAACTTTAACTTACATAACATAAAAATGTAATATACAGAAATACTCTACGCTTAAGCAAAAACCCAACATCTTTTCTTCAATATTTTTTTTAAACTGAAATCTACTTTATGATTTTCAAAACTGAACTCATTTGTAGAGTTTGGCACAAATCTGTTTTTTAAAAAATATTATTCTATTAAATCATTGCATAAATGCTGTTCTATCAAATCACTTTATGATTTGATTAGAGATTCAGAAGAAACTCCTGAACAATTCAACAAACATTTATTAAGCATCCTCTATGTTCAAAGCAAGAGGCAGCATTTCTTAAGGGACATAAAGTTGACTTTGTAGTAGGGAAGACATGAACTAGAATCTTTCTTCTTACATGTATTAGCTGAGTGACCACTGTTAGGTCATTTGACCTTCAAGTACTCGAGGTAACTCTTGAAGACTCTAGGTTATGTATCATCAAGCTGCACTGTTGGAGTATATTTCAGTACTGAAAGTTTGAGTTCAACTCTGGAGGTTGGTAGGGGGTAGGAAGAAGAGATAGAAAATATATAAAGTATATTTATTAACTAAACTGCTAAGATTTAGGATTTCACGTTAAATTTATTTACCCAGAGTATAGTATGTGACTTTTTTTTATTGATTTGATTTGGTTTCATTTAATTAGAATACCTAGACTGTCCAGTATCAAAGACAAATTTCTTCTGGGATAGACAGAAAGACAGTGACAGAGAAAGAGAGACACAGACAGACAGAGAGGAGGAAGGAAGGAAGGAACGAACGAAAGGGGTGATAGTTATATAGCACTTACTATGTGCTAGACCCTGTGCTAAGTGATATTTACAAATATCATCAAATTCAAACATCACAACGACGCTGTAAGGTTGGTGTCATTGTTATCCCTATTTCATAGTTGATGAAAACTAAGGCAAACAGAAAGTTAAGTGATTTGCCTAGAGTAAAATAGCTAATAAGAATCTGTGACCAGATTTGTACTCATCTTCTTCCTAACTCCAAACCCAGCACTCCATGCACTGCCACAAGTTGCCTTTTACAGAAAGAGAGGAGGAAAGGAAGAGTGGGGTTGGGGAGAGGGATAGAAGGAGGAGAGAAGTAGAGAATGGTAATGAAAGTAATGAATGTATGTCTATTCATAACACTTATCATCTTAAAAAGTGTTGCATACCAACAGATGTAAAAATAATATTGAAAATATTATCTAAAATATCTTAGGTGCACTATAGTAATTTATGGCTTTTATCTTGAAATATGCACATAACCAAACCCAAGGAATGAGGTGACTCTACACCATATTTTTGGAATTTTGTCTTTTTATCAAGAAATACCCTAACTCAAAACATGACACTGCTCTCCTTTGCATAGTCAATGCACATTCTCTGGTGAGTACAACTGATAGAATTCTTGTTTCTCTCATGTTCAAGGCATCCTTCCAAGACTTAGACTCTCCATTACAAAAGCAAACTTAATTAGTGAAATACGTGTGTGTGTGTGTGTGTGTGTGTGTGTATGGTGTGTGTGTGTGTGTGTGTGTGTTTAATGTTGGATTGAGGCCAGTGAATCTCTTCAAGAGCCAAACTGAGGAAAGAAACCCTCTTGTATTGAGGCTTCCTGGTTATAAACAACTTAATGCTTAATTAAACAACTAAAGCTGAGAAAATAGAGTTTAGGGGCCCCAGCAAGGTGTTTGGTTACAGGCATCTAGAAAGAAAAGAATCCAAGTTTCTCAGGAAATTATTCATAAAATTCTCAAGGCTCATTTAAAGATGGTGTAGAGACAGGAAGTAGTGTTCAATTTATTGTATGGAAACATAAAAATGTTTTAGGGGTAAATAGGTCTCTTATGCATTTACTCTGTGAGAGTGGAAATCAGTATAAGATGACTTTAGAACCTATTACAACAAATAAGGTAGGGAGGGAGACAGGCTAAAAGAGGATTGTGCCACATACTAACTACTGTTTTTGTTTTTGTTGTTGTTTGTTTTTTTTTTTCCTGTGGGGATGTGGGGGATGAATGAAAGCATTTCAATTTATAGAGATGAGCTCTGGTGCTGAAGGCTGTAAATCCCAAGGTATTGCCTGGATAGACATTTAGAACTGGCACTGAAGTCAGAAATGTACAGGTTGTGACCAAAAATCCATGATAGTCAACCACCTAAAGTCATCTATTGAAGTTTCTGACCCCTGTGATTCATGTCAACAACTACTAGCCCATTAGGGTGAAGTGGCAGCTGAAAACCCTGAATATACTAATCTTTCTTCTGAATTTCACCATTAATAATTCATGTCTTTAACGTGAGATTTTGATCACTGTTAAAATTCAATTGGCTAAAGAATGAGTAGCCTCCTAAAGTCGATTAGCCATTTATACTGGTAAACTATAAACTCAACAAGAGTCTTAAAGACTACTTCTTAGCTAAACTTGTATTTAAATAGTAAAATTTTTTCTTCTCCCAACAACAAAATAGAATACCTATTATATAAAATTTCTCTCTATCATTTGTTTAACAGTGCTTTGGCTTATATTCACATCACTTAAGATAGAGGCACACACATAGGTAATGACAAGAACCTGCTTCTGGGAGAAGATATCCTGAGTCATTTCTGCCATAGTTAGAAGAAGCCTCTTTCCATTGGTAGCATAACCAGAACTGCATATATCTTTAAATCTCTCTGAGACATGCATGGCCATTCTCTCTTTCAGTGGTGTAGGAGGATGAAGGATTCTGCTCACTTTATGGCGTCATTCAGTAATTGGAGATGGACCTAGAGTCACTTTCCCCTCTTCTTAGATTCTGTGGCTCCAAAAAGGGGTCAGGTGTTTTCCATCTTGTTTGATTTGCCCTTTTAAGTTCTAGGTTCAGGGAGCAGAGTCCTGGACAGATGGCATTAAGACTATGATGACCTTGAATCCCTGGGTTCAAAAGAGAAACCCTGAAAAGCCAGGGTCCTAGAACATAAACCCACTAAGGTGCTGGATTTGGATGGTAATAAAACTATGTATTAATAACAGTAGCTAAAGTTTACATAGTACTTACTATATCACTATGCTAAGTGTTTTACAATTATTATCTCATTCAAACTTCTCCACAACCCTGAGAGGTAATGCTATATATTTACCACTTTACAGCTGAGAAAACTGAGGCAAACAGAGATTAAGTGATTTGCCTAGAGTCATATACCTTGTAAATGTCTGAGGCTAATTTGAACTCAGGACTTCTTGGCTCTAGGTCTCACACTCTATCTGTTGTGTTACTTAACTGCTCAGGAACTGAGTTAAACTGTGGGCCTAATTCTTTTCCCCTCACCACAGATGTAAGTGATGTTGAGGGAAGATGCTTAACTGTAAGTCAGCAACAAAAATATATTTTCTGAAGTAAACCTCCATGAAAACATCACGATTGTATTACATGAAATATACCTGGATTTTTAAAAAAAAAATGATAATTTGCTTAATAGTACTTATGTTTAAGCATGTTGGTCCACGTCATAATTGTTTTTAAATAAAGAGAAAAATAAATAACTGAAAATTAAATAAATGAGTAAGTGGCATACCTTACATGTGGTGATTTTCTATTTCTTCTGCTAATAATTTTATATATAACTCTTTTTATCCTTCCTGTTCATTTAAAAAGGGAAAAAAATGAAATTAAAAACTTAAAAATCATTTTTAATTAGTGAAACTTCCTTATTATGGCACTTAGCATTTCCATTAGAAAATCAAAGGCCCTGTAGAAATATCTTTAACTTACATCTGTTTTCCCCCTTTCTATTTATTTGACACCTACCATAGATGAATTTCATATAACAACATTCCTTTTAAAAAGTATGATCTGACACATGTCAAACAGGAGAGTCAGCATCATATTATTTGTACTCTCATATTTGTACTCTCAGGGGAATAATTTTAAAACAGGTTATCACTTACCTGGTAAATTTTCTGCATTTTTTTTGGATATTTTGTCTTTTAACTTAGCTGCCTCTGAAGAGTTCTCTTTTTCATGAGTCATTTTATTTCTTTCTATTTTTGCTTTCCTTTTACTTCTTTTCTAGTCAACCACATATATTAGAAACAGTCCCAAATGAGTTTTGTTTTGCTTTTTTCCAACTCTGTTTTCCTCGAAACATTCCTCTACATATTTGCATTTGCTTGCATCTACTATTTATGATATTCATAAATACATAAGCATTTTATGTGTTGGAAAAAACAGCAGAATTACAATCATAGAATTGTATCCTTAGAAATCATATTAGAGATCATCTACTCCAATTCCTTCATTTTATAAGACTTTTTATAAACCCTAGAGAGGCAAAATAAATTTCTCAAGATCAGTTGCAATGTTGTAAAATAATCCCAGAGATTGTTTAGTCCAATCAAAAACTAGGTTGGAATCTCTTCTACAATATCCAAAAGTGTACATATATCCTCCACTTATAAATATTCAATGACATAGCACCCACATAGCACCCACAACACATCATTCCTACTTCTGCACTTCAGAACAAAATATGTCTGATCACAACTGTGTCTTGTACCTAGACAGTCTGAATTAAGGTGGTGTCCTTGAGAATAGAAATATATGGATATCTATATGAAGTATATTTGGAAGTAGAATTAAAAAAAAACTTCAGAAATAATTCAACATGAGAGACAAGGAAGATGGAATAAAGTTTAACAAAAAGAAAAATGTGGGGTGAAGCCAAGAGGGTAGAGTAAGAGCAGGGACTTGCTTGAGATTTTCCCCAAAGACTCTATATACTTGTAAAAAATGACTCTAAACAAATTTGAGAGCTACAGAACCCACAAAATGACAGAGTGAATCACATCTCCAGACCAAGATAGCCTAGAATGGCAACAGGAAGAATCTATCACACAAGGCTGGGAGCAGACCATAGTGTGGAGTGGGCCACATTGGCACAGACAGGACTAGAACAGGCCTCAAGGGACTGAATCACTATCAGCTGTAGTCATCTCCAGTCTTCTTAACCCACAAATGCCAAAAATAGCATAGAAGATCAGTGGGAAAACTCTGTGGGACCAGGGTGAAAGAGGAGTGTGGTCCAGTTGGGGTTGGGTCCTAACCCCAGGGCAGTGGAAATGGTGGTGGCCAAGGTGGTGTCATTGACAGTGGTGGGTGGCAGCAACAACAGCAGCAGCAGCTACTTCCAGAGCTATGGACCCACAGATGGTGGAAGATCTAGGAGTTGATGCAAAACCCCAGAAGCCTGGCACACCAACCCTCACTGGAAGAAGAGTCCTACCTTGACAAAGAATTAGAAAGTCAGGTATTTGGCTGGGAAGATGAGCAAATGGCATAAAAAAGCACAGGCTATAGAATATTACTTTGATGACAAAGAAGATAAACACATAACCAGAAGAAGACAACAAAGTTAAAGTTCCTATATGCAAAGTCTCCTAAAAAAATATTAATTGGTTGCAGGTCATGGAAGAGCTCAAAAAGGATTTTTAAAGTCAAGTAAAAGAAGGAGAGGAAAAATTGGGAAGACAAATAAGAGCGTTGCAAGAAAATCATGAAAAATGAGTCAATAGCTTGCTAAAGGAGACGCAAAAAATACTGAAGAAAATAACACCTTAAAAAATAGACTAACTTAAATGATAAAAGAGGTCCAAAAAGCCAATGAGAAGAAGAATGCCTTAAAAAGCAGAATTAGCCAAATGGAAAAGAAGATCCAAAAGCTCACTGAAGAAAATAATTCCTTAAAAATTAGAATGGAGCAAATGGAAGCTGATGACTTTATGAGAAATCAAGGAATTATAAAACAGAACAAAAAGAATGAAAAAATAGAAGACAGTGTGAAATATCTCATTGGAAAAAAACTACTGACCTGGAAAATAGATCCAGGAGACAGCATTTTAAAATTATTGAATTAGCTGAAAGCCATGATCAAAAAAAGAGCCTTAGGCATCATCTTTAAAGAAATTATCAAAGAAAACTTCCCTGATATTGTAGAACCAGAGGGTAAAATAGAGATGGAAAGAATCCACCAATCACCTCTTGAAAGAGATCCCAAAAGGAAAACTCCTAGGAACATTGTAGCCAAATTCCAAAGTTCCCAAGTAAAGGCGAAAATATTGCAAGTAACCAGGAAAAAAAAATGTGAGTATTGTGGAAGTACAATTAGGATAACACAAGGTGCAGTAGCTTCTACATTAAGGGATTGAAAGGCTTGGAATATGATATTACAGAGGTCAAAGGAAGTAGGATTAAAACCAAGAATCACCTACACAGCAAAACTAAATATAATACTTCAGGGAAAAAATGGATTTTCAATGTAGTAGAAGTCTTTCAAGTATTCTTAATGAAAAGACCAGAGCTGAAAAGAAAATTTGACTTTCAAATACAAGAATCAAAACAGGCAAGAAAAGCCAAACGAGAAAGAGAAATCACAAGCAACTTGTGGAAGTTGAACTGTTCATATTCCTACACAGGAAGATGATATTTGTAACTCATGAGACCTTTCTCAGATATAGGACAGTTGGAGGAAATATGTGTGTGTATACAAACATATGTATAAAATATATGTGTGTGTTTATATGTATATGTGTGTGTGTGTATATATGTAGATAGATGATAGATAGACAGATAGATAGATGGATAGAACAGAGTGAGTTGAATATGAAGGAATGATATAAAAAATCAAATTAAAGGGTGAAAGGGGAATATATTGAGTGGAGAAAAGGAAAAATATATTGGGGTAAGTTATCTCACATAAACGAGGCAAGAAAAAGGTTTCACAATGGAGGTGAAGAGCGGGGAGGTGAGAGGGAATGGGAGAATCTTACTCTCATCAGATTTGGTTTAAGGAGGGAATAACATCACACCCAACATCTCTTTTGGTCCTCACAGGACCCTACAGAAAATAAAAGGGGAAGGGGATAAGAGGGGAGCTGGATGATAGAAGGAAGGGCAGATTGGGGGAAGGACTAGTCAGAAGAAAATACTTTTGAAAAGGTACAGTATCAAAGGGGAAAATAGAATAAGTGTGGGCACAGGATAAGATGGAGGGAACTATAGGTAGTCTTTTACACCATGACTATAATGGAAGTGTTTTGCATAACTACACATGTATAAGCTATATTGAATTCTTTGCCTTCTCAATGAGGGTGGATGGAGAGAGAAGAAGGGAGAGAATTTTGAACTCAAAGTTTTATAAACAAATGCTAAAAAAAATTATGTGCAAGTGGGAAATAAGATATACAGGCAATAGGGTTTAGAAATCTATCTTGCCCTATGAGAAAGTAAGAGGAAAGTGGATGGGGGTGGAGGGATGGGGGGAGTGGCATGTTAGAAAGGAGGACAGAAAGGGGGAATCAAAATGCATGCCATCTTGGGATGGGGGAGGGGAGAAAAGGGAAGAAAACTGCAACTCAAAATCTTGTGGAAATGCATGTTGAAAACTAAAAATGAATCAATTAATGAATATATATATATATGTATGTGTACATATATATATATATATATATATATATATTTAATGCTATCCTATGTGGTGAACAGCAAGGTTACTAAAATTTAAAAAAAAAACCCAGACTACTAGAGGGATATGTGATTTTACCACAGTAAGGAATTCTCAGAGTATGAATTATTTCTACCAGTGCGGATCACAATCTATGATTGAGTCCATAGCTTAGTATATAAATTCCTGGGAGTTGTCTGAGACCCTCAGAATTAGAGTTGCTTGCCCAAGATCACACAGTATCAGAAGCAAGATCTGAATCTATGTCTTCTTTACTACAATCCAAACATCATATCATATTTACATTGTACTTATATGTCTTTACCTAGGATCATAAATTTAGAGTTTGAAGGTACCTTAGATGCTATCTAGTTCAACCCATGCCATTTACAAGTAAGGAAACCAAGGCCTATAGAAATGAATTGCTCAAAACCACACAAGTAGTACATGACAAAGTTATTGGGGAGAGCCAGAATCAAGATCTCAGTGATTTTTTCTTGTTATTCAAGATGTCCTAATGTTTGCAATGAAAGCATTCAATAACACTGACAGCCAAGTCAATTTGACCAGGATATATCTTTTCCTTTTCACTAAGTATAAAGGTCTGTACAGGAATAAATAGGTCAAATGGTATGGTAAAACACCCAGACTCTTTACCATAAAGGAAACTGCTAGTTGTGTAAATATAACAATTAACTTTAAAAACCCAGACATAAATAGCCTCAAGCCCTACAAGATACATTTTCTGTATGTGCTCAAACAGGTATGCTTGTTTGGAATGACATAATCAGAAGGGGCCTTTTAAAGGAAGCCATCCCTCATTGAATGATGTAGTATAAAGAACATTGGATTTGGAGTCAAGAAAACCTATGTTCAAATCTTGAAGTCTGTCTGAGAAAGGGAGGCAAGATACAGGATGACAGACAGGGTCTGATAATTTTTTTTTTTTAAGATAGGAATGATGAATATTTCTGATGGCAAGAAGGAAGGAGCCATTATAGAAGCTAAGGAAATGCAAAATAGCACAAGAGGATGACAGAGAGGTCAGTTAGTTTGCTGGAAAATAGGTGAGAGGATGGAATCAAGAGTACATTACAGTTGTTAGCCTTATTGAGAAGGACACACTCAGAGACTGGAGTAATGTAGCAGAGCATCAGGGATTGATGTCAAAAGGTTTTGAGATGAAGAGAAAAGAAGAACAGAGAACTCAAGGCAAAGGAGAGGTACCTGAATGCTAAGACTGGTACACCAACATATTAAAACAATAAGAAAACTTCCTCTATAATGGCTATATCATCTATGGAACATTTATAGGAAAACATGGGCAAGAATCAAATAGAATGGAACTGTGTGGAAATGTTAGGGTGTTTCCTCAAAAAATCCTGCCTTCTTCCCAACTTCCTTCTTACCATCAAGGGCAGAACGTGAAAGGAAGAGAGAAAAATCCCATCAAAATGCTCTAGGACAATGGGAGGGGGTTATTTTATCTGGGGAGTCCAGAAGAGACTTCCTAGAAAAAAATGAGACTTTACTATATATTCTAAGCTACCTGAAAGTAGAAATCATGTTTTCTTTATCTCTTTAATCTTTCCCCATCTCCCCTTCATTCCAACCAGGTGACACAGTAGAGTGTTGGACCAGGAATCGGGTTCAATCCAGCCTCAGGCATTGATAGCTGTGTGACAACGGGTAAATCACTTAACTGCTGTGTACCTCAGCTTCCTCATTTTACAAATGAGGAAAATAATAGAATCTATCTAACAGGGTTTTGTGAGGACCAAATGAGATAATATTTGTAAAGTACTTAGCACAGTATCTGGCACATGGTAGGCATTTAATAAATGCTTCTTTTCTTTCTTCTTTCCCCAGCATCTCCTTCATAAAGCCCAGTATAGTATAGTTCTTTAGGCACTCAAGAAACTTCAGTGGGAGGAAGGAACTGAATGAAGAATGAATGAATACCATTTTTGTGGAATATTCGTTTGACAGATTAATCATGTCCCCAGGGTTGTTCCTTCAGGGAAGATTAAAAACTGTGCTACATACTAAAGGACCTGCCCCAATCATGCTTTTCAATCACTGACAGTTTCAGGAAAATGTATGACAGTGTAAAGACCAATTTTGGGGTTATCATCATCATTATTTTCCAGTACTATATCCTTTCAGTGTAAAGAAAAATGTAATCCCCAGTGCTTTGCTGAGTATTTCACAAGGATCTCTGAAGCTTCTGATCTTGAAGGCAGGCAAAACAGCCTGGATTTTAGACACCGAGCAATGTTGTTAAAGAAATCATTTCTGTGCTAATATGTAAATATTTTATGAAGTGTAAAGGGGCAATATTTTTCAATAGGTCTTTGTGATAAAGGAAGTATAGAACATGTTTCTATCAGGAATACATATCAAGTAAAAACCTTCCCCAGAGATATTTAAGACCAAAGCTAAAATAATGATAATTAATGCTAATATGGAAGCACCTTTCAAACTCTATTATGAGGTGTGTTGTGTGATTAAAAAAGGAATCTATCAACATGGTGAGGGAAGATATCATGGTTTGATGGAATGCATTCTTGATCCTCAGTCAAGTAAGAACTGAGTTCAAATCATTCCTCTAACATGGATTACCTCTGTAACCATGAATAACTCATACCTCAATGCATTGATTCCTTCATCTGTAAAATATTGACAAACATAGTGCTTACTTTATGAGGTTAGCATAACGGTCAAATGAGGCAATGCTTTTAAAGGGGCTCCAAACTTTAAAATAAAAGGTGAGTTATTGTCAGCATTTCATTCCCTGTGATCAGGACTCTTACCAGGCTGCCCCATTGCTCTACACAGTGTTCTGTTTTTTAGATTCTAGAATGGTACTCAGCATGCTAGCCCCCCCCCCCATTGCCTTTTGTCCTAAATCTCTATTTTCCCTCTATTTTCCCTTTTTAATCTTCACCACTTTTCTACTTAGTTTGTCCTGACCCACTCTATTTCAATTTCTTTTGCATTTAAACTCATGAAGCAATTAATTCATAGTCCTATGGACTTAGAAGTTGAATTCATAAAAGTCTAATAGAATTTGGCTGTTGCTAAAGCAACAAAAATATTAGCTTGGCCCCATTTGCTTTAAAAAAAAAAAAAAAACACCTCACAATCTGCCCAAAACGCAAGATCCAGTAAGAATGAGACAGAATAGTTCACTGCTGTGGAATGGCAAATGTAAACCTACCTTGGGAATACAAACAGTTCAGACTTTTGCTGAATAAATCAACTAAATTCCCCTGTGTTCAAAGATACAGTCTTTGGGAAAGTGCCCAGGAGATGCTAAGTTTTCTGAAGTGATGTTAGATTATTAGTAGATGTCACACAGAAAGACCTCAACCTTTTAAATTCCATACACAATAGGTTGCCACCCAGACTAATTTTGAGGTCTGCTTTAAATGGTTGCTGATTAATACTTTGTATAATTAAATAATCAACTCTCCAAATGATAAATTAATCACAAAGGGATCAGTAATAAATGACATACTTACGCAGCATTTTTATAATAGTCTAGAAACCAAGCTTGTCCTCGGAGTTCCCATAACAGAAATGAAGTGACTATTAGCTATAACTCAACCTCCTCAGTCATTTAACATTTGACCCTTAGATCTAGATAGATTTCCCTTAAAGAAATCAAAAGATATTGTAGACATCCCAGCAGAGAAGCCAGTGTATTAAATAAATTTAATGTCACATGGCTAATTGCTCAAATATCATTTTATTTATTATTGTTTCTTTGATAAATTGTGAAATCTATTCACCTCCTGAGATATGATCATTATCTCTGTTGAGCTACATCAATACATAGGCAGTAGGAAGTTTCCCACTATTCCCTGTTGCTCCTCTCCACCCTCAATCTCCTTGTTTTGAAGGAGTAAATCATAGAATCTGGAGCTGGAAATAATCACTTGGTTCATTTAACTAATTTTACACACAAGAAAACCAGAGCCTAGAGAAGTTAAATGACTTATCAGAATCACTTCAGATTGTGAGGAAGCTAGGTAGTATAGTATAAAAGCACTGGTCCTGGAGTCTATAATGGTAACGGAAATTTGAAGACCTTCCCTGCTTTGAAAGTAAACTCTACCCCTTAATATTGAATATAGTCACATGGAGCCTGTGGTGGGAGGAGTTTGCTGCAGGGTGAAGCAGAGCCCACAGGAAGCTGGCAGTCAGAGTCAGAGAGATGGTGGGAAGAGAGCATGCTCAAGCAAAGAGTTAGGTTTGTGAGTTGATATTGATCTTATATTGGTTTGTGGGAAAGCTAAAGGATGTTGTGGCTCTCCATGTTGTTATGGCTTATTAACTTCTTTGCTACTGTGATGGAATTGGCTTACTGGTTTGGGGATTTGGTTTTCTGGTGTCTGAATAAATGTTTTGCTTCTGTCTTTTATAGGGAGAATCTGCTATATTTTGTGATTAAGCACCATGCAGGAATAATTATAGTCATGATTAGTGATGTAAATACTGCATTGGCACCACTTAAATTCAAATCTAGCCTCAGATACTTAATAGCTATATGACCATATGTAAGTCACTTGCTTTAGTTATCTCATCTGTAAAATGGGGACAATAATAATTGTTATTATGTCCAACTCTATGTGACCCCATTTGAAATTTTCTTGACAAAATTACAGTGATTTCCCATTTCCTTCTCTGCCTCATTTTACAAATAAAAAAAAAAAGTGAGGTACACAGGGTTAAGTGACTTGCCTAGGGCCACACAGCTAATAAGTGTCTCAGGCCAGATTTAAACTCCAGGAAGAAGAGTCTTTCTGACTCCAGGCCCAGCACTCTATCTACTGTAGCATGTAGCTCCTATACAATAACAAGACCAACCTCCCACAGTTGACACTGTGACAACAAAAAGAGATAACATTTTCTAAGTATTTTGTAAATTTTAAAGTGTTATATAAATGTTATTTGTCCTTATTCTTAATCGATTAGATAATAAGCAGTAGAGCTGGGATTTATACTCAAGTCTGCTGATCCCAGAGTGCATGGTCTTTTCATTTTGTGATACAATCTGCAACCATTTTAAGATATTCTTTACTGCCTTCCCTTTTCTCAGTTTGGAACTAAGAAAGAGATTCCAAGGATTCCTGGAAATTCTTGGGGGAACATTTCTGAGATCCCCTAGATCTGTCCTAATGAAGTCCCAGGTTCCAAGAAAATTTAGTAATTCATTGGAAGTATATCAATACAGGAACATTTTGAGAGTTATATCTTCATACAAAGAAACATAACAACAAAAAAACAAAGAAAAAATACATGTCTTTTGTCTAGAGTCTAGACCAAAGGTATCATACACAAGGATCACAGGCTGTATGTGTCTTACAACACTTCCAAGCAAGGCCCAATCTGATTAAAATGTAATTGGGAAATATTTATCAAAATAAATAAAATACAATAGAATATAGAGGATGTTAATATATATTTATTTTTAAGTTGACATGTGGTTATCAGGGATCCTTATGTGAAGTTCAGCTGCTTGTTTCTATTTTAATTTGATACACCCAATGGAGACCCAACCTCCAAATAAAGATTGGTTGCAACTGACTTGATAGCAAAAGCTGTAGGGTGGGGGATGGCCAAAGTTTTTGCATGTGCAAGAAAGGGTATGTTGGGAAATATTTGACAACTGACTCTCCAAGAAAAACAAATGTACCCACAACACACTTTTATTTTATTTTATTTTTGCTTTTTGGAGGGGGGAATGCAAGGAAATTTGGGTAAAGTGACTTGCCCAAGGTCACATGGCTAGTAAGTGTTAACTGTCTGAGGCTGGATTTGAACTCAGGTCCTCCTGACTCCAGGGCCAGTGCTGTATTCATTGTGCCACCTAGCTTTCCCATATAACACACTTTTAAGTCTAATTTTTTGTTGTTGTTCTTGTCCAATCATACCAGCTATGTTGAATTCATTGTGACCCCAAATTTGGGGTTTTCTGAGAAATATCCTGGAGTGGTTGCCATTTCATTGATATTTTCTCCACAACTTTCTTAATTCTTAACAGCCAACAAAACAATAAATCAAGTCCTGATTTATAGCATTTACCTATTTATGAGATGCAACTAATCATACTGAAAATTTAATAATGAGATCTCTTAAGCCAGTGTGAGCTGGCTCCAGCACTCCCCTATGTACAAATCAGTATGTTTAAGAATGTCCATTGGAAGTCAGAAAATACATCTATTTATGAAAAGAAATAGTTCATTTAAAGTAAGAGGGAAGAGTCATACATCTAAATAAGAGGCCCTGTATCTGAGAAAGTATAAGCCTAGATTTTTGTGGAAGGCTATTAATATCAAAGCAGAAAGTAAGGTCTTTGAGCGCAAGGATGTTTATTCAGTGTCTGGTGTAATTCCTTCCCTATAGAAGGCACTTAATAAATGTTTGCTGAATTAAATTACTTTATATGTACTCTGTTACAACTGGCTGAAATACAAATCACTGTATTATTGATCCTTTTCTCAATTAAACAGCTTTTAGCTCAGTTGGAGTTCTAATACTACATGGTTAGACCTTTATAAAGTGAATTTCCTTTAATTTGACCAATGTTGATTAGCATACCTCTATATGGAAGACTATGTGCTATATACTAAGGATAGAACCATAGACACAACACAATCATTGGTCTTAAGTAGCTTACATTCTAATGAGAGATAAGATACATGCACAAAAAACTTCTAGATTGTTTTCAACCTCAATTTAACCATGATGAAAAATCATGACCCAGGCAGTGACACACTAACTGTATGACTCTTGGCTAAGGACTGTCATATTTCAATTTAGGAAGATTGATAACCAGGTTGAATAGCATGCTGTGCTTTTCAACCAGAGCAACTGTCCAAGGACTTTTAAGCCAGAGAGCATTTATGTTCCGAATCTATGGAAGAAGCATCCACACTGATGAAATCACAAAGAGAGCAATGTGCAGACATCAACAAAAAATTCCGGAAACCATGCAATGTCTGAGATATCTGCCCCTCCATTCAAATGTCTGGTTAAGTCTGTATCTTCTGTGTGGGTACCTCCAAATGTGTGCTTTGGTCGTATGTCTCTATATGTGTGTGCCTACATAAGTGTACCCTGTCTATAGATGTTCTTTGATTTAAGTGTCTTCATGCATATTCCCTATTTATTCTACTTTTCACACTGATATTACATGTATCTGTAGGAAAGTATGCTGGAAGGTTATTGGAGACATGCTTTACTGCTTCTTTTTATCCTCTTCCATTAAATACCTTCAAATTGAATTAATCATGTTTCCTGATTGATTATTAAAGATAAGCAAATCTGCAGTAGTCTAATACTTTTTTTGCTCTTTAAATTATTTCCTGTTTATCCTGTATATAGCTTGTTTTGCATATATTTATTTGCATATTATCTCCCCCATCAGATTGCAAACTCCTTGAGGGCAGGGACTATCTTCTTCCTCTTTTTGCATCCCCAATGCCTACAGTAACTATAAATATGCTGATATAGTTATTAACCACAAAATGGAACAGGGTCTCTACATAAGAAATATAGATAGTGCATTCATTTAAATACCAGAAGACTGAGTCCCAAAACCAGAAAGTCAAAGCCAACCCAGTAGTGATGAAGTTGGCACATGTGGTCAAAGCAGTAAATACC
>CM053589.1:63775121-63801677 GCA_028646515.1 Pseudochirops corinnae | reverse complement strand
GCAGCCGCAGCCACTGCCTCTGACGCCGCTTCCAGTCTGCACCGCATGGAGACTAGCTTGGTTCCGGCGTTCTCTTGCTCCACCCCTTCCTGCTTCGTCAGCAAGCTCAAGGGGCGTGGAAGATCTTCAAATCCTAGTATCATTACATTGCCTGGCATATAAGAGTGCTTAATAAATAATAAGTAATTCATAGTTTTGAGTAAATGCAGACCCACAGAGTATTTTGAACCTGATATAACTTTACCTGGTGGCCATACTGTGTGAGTACTACATATATAAGCATCTATTATCATTCTGAACCTGGAAAAATGAAAGTTGTGTCGAAACTAAAATGGTGATCCAGGCATCCATCGAAAGAACAGCATCTGTGTGGCCAAAGACAACTCATTTCACCTTTCTAGGCTTTGGTTTTCTCTTTTGTAAATTAAGGACATATTGGATTGAAAGATTTCTCACGTACCTTCCAACTTTAAATCTCATAAAACTGTGATATCCCAACATTCATATTTTTGAGAGGGGAAAATGCAAATAGAGTGTATTACATTTCTAATATGCAAGTTTTAAAACTACATATAGATGATATCACATTGTTTTATCATATAAAAAAATTCCCCTTGAGCCCCAAAATGAAAAATAAGTACTTTAAGTTACAGTATATAATATTTAAGTTGTATTTGATAAACACAAACTTTATTTTGAATTAAGCAATTTTGCTTTATTTCTTCCTTTTAAATATGGATAAAAGAATTAAAATTAAATTTAAAAATAAAATTAAAAAATCTCAAGCCAACAAATAAAAGCACAGAAAGAGAAAAAGTGAATGTAAGCTAGATGCTCAGGGTTATCAAATTTGAGAAAGAGCTTGGATTTCAAGAACTGATTATTTCCACAAACCATTCCACACAGAGGAACCATTTCCATTCCCCTATTAAAAACATGCTGAGTTTTTTTGTTGTTGTTGTTGTTGTTTTGTTTTGTTTTAAGTCTTGCAATCCACTATGCCTGCATAGACAGCACAGTGATTGAATTGTCCTCAAAATGCACCTTCAGATTCAGGTGTACCTTGCAAATCCATTTTACTACAGATGGGTATGCAATCAATGTTTAACCAGGACAAGAAATATGTAGCAAAAATTGAAGATTTAGAAGTAAATACACGTCATTACAGAATATGGTAGCGTGAGATCATCCCTTTTATCTGAACGAATAATTGCAGGCTAAATTCACATTAGCTACTAGGGTAGTTACATCATACTTATAGTTCATTTAAATTCTAAATCTTTTTTTTTTTCCACATATATTCCTTTAAAGTCAAGTGTCCATTCATACTGTAATTGCCCATTGTTGTACAGTTCCTTCTGACTCCTCATGAACCTATTTGGGTTTTCATGGCAAAGATATTAGAGCAATCTTCTATTCCCTTCTCCAGTTCACCTTACAGAGAAGGAAACTGATGCAAGCAAGGTTAAGTGACTTGCTCAGGGTCACACAGGTAATAAGTGTCTGAGGCTACATTGGAATCCAGGTCTCCCTGACTCCAGGCCCAGTGATCTATCCACTGAGTTACTTAGCTGGTATTTTTTATCATTTTTTTTTTAAGCTAAGCAAGATTCTCCATGTATTCTTGTTAAATTTATTCAAATGTTTCAATTGTGGTATGAAGATGATCTTGAACTCTTTGAAAATTGACCTGGTAAGCAAAAGCTCTGCATGATATATTGGAAATAATGAGGATGGCACATTGTAGTGAAGAGAGTGTTGCATTTGGAGTCAAAGTACCTGGGTTCAAAACCTACGTTAGACACTTAGTTGTGTGATAATGAGAAAGTCCCTAACCTCTCAGAGTCTCCTTATTCTTGAGGATAGAAATGACCTCCCTTTGTACATGCATGCTCAATGCGTATTGCACTGACTAACAAAGAAGATTTTAAAAAAACTTACTTACTTGTTTCCTTGATTTTAAAATGGAGATAATACCTATACTACCTACTTTAGAGGGTTGGGGGGTGGGGGGAGAGAGGTTGACCACTCTGAAAACCTATGTAAATTTGAATTATATTGTTAGCTGGATGACACGTGTTACCCAAAGACCAGGCATTAAATTGTAGTCTCAGACAATTTCACTTGGCTATGAATGGTAGTTTGTTTATGGGAACATAAGCTGAAAGAATAATTCTCATTTACCCAGTTAACCTGATTTCTATTTAAAAATAAGTATGCATTGAGTGCCTTATCATATACATAGGACATTGTTCAGTTTCCAAAATAACTAAATAACAGAGACTAGCTTCAAGAACTTTGCAGTGTCCTGGGGAGAAAAAGATTTAAACACATGCAGAGTAATATCTGGTCAACTATCGAATGACATGGTACAGACAGTTGGCACTATCTCTATTTATTGGGCTCATGGAACTTTATTGCAAGCACAGTTCCCATAGAGATGTATATGTGCTTTTAGCCCCTTGCTAAGGAGACACAGAAACTACTTGAATTGATCTATAGTGACTAGGGCTGCTTCTTGATGATTGGTTGACTGAAGGATAGACTTTTATAAGGAGGAGCACTCCCTCCTTGGTTTGTGAGAGTGATCTTGAAACAGTTCAACTATTTTCCCTTTTCTTTCCCTTGTACTCCCAAGTTAGAGCATGGAAAGAGTCAGAGATTTCTCATTCCCAAACTTATTGGAGGGTAAAAAATGAAGGCGTTTCTTTACCAGTGACATTATTTTACCTATTGATTTCAAGTGTTTCATTAAAAAATACCTGAAAGTGTCACTTATGAAACAAATGCCAACTGCTACTCCTGGTTAGGACTGAAAATAAGCTAAGAGACTGTCAGTAAAAGAAGATGATATGTGACTGCTAAGCAACAACAATGGCTGAGCTAAAGGATCCATCCCTAATTTTCTGTCATATGAATGAACCAACTTCTTTGGAGAAGTAAGCATGGATTAGGGACTAATGTGACTCTTTTGGGTAGATAAAATGGCTGGCAATCTATGTGGCATATTTTCAGAGGCTTGGGAATGACTTATTAATCACAGAATATCTTCCCCAAATGTTCTGAATTTTGAATTTTTTTTTAAAGAGATAAGCTTTTCAGTTATCACCAAGGCATAAAATATAGAAAGCACTTAGAAAGGTAGTAAAGTGCCTTAATTTCCTAATGGGCTATACAATGACTTATATGAAGCTTTCCAAAGAGTACAGAGTAATGGGGAGTGGAGTGGAGAGAATTAAAGGAGGGAATTAGATAGGCATATTACTGAATTGTGACAGGGTAAAGAAAAGGGAGAATGGAGATATCAAAGACAATTTTGTACTAAAATTTTACCTTAGAGCAGCCCCCTTGAGAGAAAGTGACTAAAAGTGGCCCTCACTGTGTGTAGTTAATATCATATTATTTCATATACAAATAATCTTAATATCCTGTTCACAAATAAAATTAAAGAGAGTCATTTATATTCAAAAAGCATATATTAATCTCCTTTGATATACAAGGCCTTCTCTCTTCTTTCAAGGACATTACAATCTACTAGGAGAGATAAAACATGTTTGCAAATAACTAAGCTAGTGTATAATAAGAGTGTAACAGACATACAAATGAAGGTTAATGAGGAGAAAACTTTTTTTTTTTTTAATCTAAGGGATCAGAAGACTATGGCTTAATTATTTTTGTGTCTCTATAGTAGATTCTTAATGAATAATAGTTCAATGAAGGAAGGAATGAATGAATATAATATTTGTAGTAGGTATTTAAGGATGGATAGGATTTAAACAGGTAGAGATTGGGTGAAAAGAGAGACTAAATTTCAGATGCTTATTGCTAGAGAAAGATTAAGGCTCATTAAGAAATAGCACTTTCTTTGGAAAAGCACACTTACAAAACCTGAACATTCACTTTATTAGAGAAAAATACAAATCAGCAATGCAACATAGAAGAGGGAAAAATAGGACCCAAGAGTAACACATTACACTGAAACATGGCAAACATAGATCTAATTTGGTAGCAGGCCATAGACCCATAGGCATTAATTATAGCATGAAGCCGAGAAAATAGTCCTTGCCAAAACAACACCTGGAATGATGTGCTCAGTGTGGGTTTACTGGAGATATGATATATCAAAGAGACTAGAGACAAAAGCAACAAAAGGACTCAATGATGTAGGAATTTTGAAAGTTAAATTAAAGGCTTAGAATCATTTTATCTAGATGAACCACTGAAAAAAATAGAGAGTAGAAATAGAGATGTAACTGACGTAGGATGACAAGGTCTTTGTCACACTTTGCCAATGTGGCAGGGAGAAGGCATTTCCTCCCTAGAAGTCCCTGTTGTCCCTGGCCCTGTGCATTCCTTCCCCTCCCCTCTTACCAGTATACTTTATCCATAAGGCCGTTATTACTGTGGTATTTATTTCACAGTCTTCTGCTGTCCTACACCACCACCATATAGTATAGTCCTAGTGATTTTACTACTGTGACTCTCATCACCAGGGGCAACTTCCCTCCAACCTCCCACAGTGGCAAGGGTCAGATTGTGCCTTCTCTGGGTATGGTTATGTCTCAAATTATCTGTCTTCAGAGTTGTACCCCCACTGCCAACTCTACTCAGTGTTTTTTTTTCCATAGATGAAGAAAAAAATTCCCAGTTATTACTCTAGTTAGGGAATCCTTCCTCCTCTTCCATCCCCCCAGTAACCCAGAAGTCACTTCTCTGGCAAAGTCAAGGACCTAAGACATGGCCTAGGAATGACTAAATAAAAAAGAATGGCAGGTAATCAAAATAGCTGTTACTAAGCTCAATGAAATAAAACTTACGTGATTTCATGGCAGAATTCCTCAGTTTCAGTTGAGAACCTATTTTTTCTTATTTTAAACATAATCTTAACAAGATACATTTTTTTTCTTGTTTCCTAAGGAATATTGGAAAAAAGGAAATAAGAAAAGGAGGTGAATATATTGCTAGCAGCAAATACATAGAAAGGACCTAGAAGTGATAGATGAAAACTGACAACCCAACATGAGTGAAGATTAAAACAATAACAAACAACAACAGCAACGCCTTGTCCAAAAAGACATAAGAACTCAAAAATTAGAGTAGACACAGGAAATTCACTGTAAGGGCAAATAGCCCAGTATTAATCAATAGCAGATAAAGGTAATGTATAGTATTAATGAATCTTTATAATGATGATCTTGAATCATCAGTAAAAGGTTAAATATTGGAGACAGGGAATCATACAGTCATAGAATCAAAAAATGAGAGTTGGAGGGAACCTCTGGAATCATCTATATTGAACTCTTTCCAAAAAAATAATAATGATGATGATCTACAGTTTGTCAGGCAGTGTGTTTTTCAAAAATGTTTAGTAATGGTGATTTCACTGTACTCCAAAGGAAGCCCATTGCATTTTTGGTAAGCTCTAGGTACAAATGCAGAGGTAGTGGGCAAGAAAATAAGCATGTTCCCCTTGATATTTTGCTTCTTGAACCATTTCTGGTGGGTGTTGTGTTCTGTCTCATCAATGAAGGAATGGGCAGTTTGGGATGATACAGCAAACCCTTGATCCCTTGTTCTTGTTTTATGGGGGTGGAGTGCTGTATGGGTTTCAAAGGAATGACTCCATTCTCTAATGCTCTCTTTCTTTCTATGGCTGGATTATGTAACATACAGCTCACTATCTTTGAGTTCCTTTTAAGAGGAGGAAGGTTGCGTTCACTCTTCCTCCTGCCCTTGAAGAAATAGCACACTGCTCCCACATGACATCGATTAATGAGCTGGTTGGGCTGAGCTTGAGACTGGATCTCAAAGCTCAAGCTTCCTGTTTTGCTTCTGTGTTTCTCTCTTGAGTGCAAATGATTGAATAGTAACCATGAGGTAGATATTTCTGATCTTGGAGACAACATCATATGTTCAAAACTTATAGAACTACTGGATCCTCAATCAGTATTTGATGCAGTGTGGGAAGTCTCCACTATAGTAAAGCAATTTTTGCAGAAGAGCAACAGGAAGTCAAATTCTTACCCTGGTCTCTCTTGGAAGAAAGGATGGAACTTTGAGGAGATAGTATAGAACCTAGGTGAAGATGAAATGTTTCTACAAAATGTTTTATGTTTTGTTGTTTTAGGTATCAACCTCCTGCCAAGTATAATGAGAGTTACAAGGTGCTACTTCTATTTAAGATTTTTGTCTTCTCTCCTTTGGTCATTATTAGCTTGTGACTTGGTTTTGTTTATTTGTTTTAGCATCTGTTTGGATGAAAGGAAATAATAGCAACCCTAAACCTGATATACACTGCGTACTTAGGACCTTTCTCTATTCTCCACTTTGGAGAAACCATTGAAATGAGCCAAATATAAACTTAAATACATTTTTCCCTTGAGATCTAGGACAAAAGCACGTGGATCCAAGTAGTTTAAGAAAACAAGCCTGACCCATTTTGTCAGAAGCCAGCCTCCCACAGGACAGAATGTAATCCAACTTCGTGTAAGCCCAGAGCAAGAAGGTCTTGAAATAGAATTTCATCATTTGCAATATTAGGCAACATTAACAGGAGTTTAGTGCACTGTAAAAGAGGGAATTTTTATCACTCACTTGTCTAGAGTGTTTTGTCCAAATTCAGCCAACAAAATTTTATCTGTTATTAAGTGCCTACCTACTATGTAGCAGGTACTATGCTAAGCCAGGGGGTTAAAAAATTAAAAAGGAAAGAAAGTAAATGACAGGCTCTGTTTTCAAAAACCTCACAGTCTAATGAGAAAGACAACATGAAAACAACTACATGCAAAAAAGAGATATACAAGATAAATAAGAGATAATCAACAAGAGAAAGGTACTAGAATTAAAAAGGATCAGGAAGAGCTTCTTTGACAATTTAGAATTTTAACTGAGATTTTAGAGAAGCCAGGTGATGTGGAAGGCATAGAAGAAGAAGAAGAGAGTTCCAGGCATAGGGGACAGTCATGGAAAATTCCTAGAGTTAGGAAAATGAATATCTAGCGTGAGGAAAGGTAAGGAGAACAGTGACATTGGATCACAGAGTAATGTCTTAGGCCCTAAGACTTAGGGGACTGGAAGGGAAGAGAAGATATAAGGAAAAAGAAGACTGGAAATGTAAGAAAGGGCTAGGTTATGGAGTGCTTTAGAAGATGAAGAAAGGATTATATATTTGATCCAAAAGACCAAAAGAAGCCGCTGGAGTTGATTGGAGGTGGAGGTGGGGTGAAGAAAGCAGCCTTATGAAGATCATTTTGACAATTGAGTGGGGAGGGTGGATTGGAATGAAGAAAGAATTGAGACAGAGAGACCTATCAACAAATTATTTAAAACTTCCACACATGAGGTGATGAGGGTTTATACCAAGTTAATGGCAATATCAGAGGAAAGAAGGGACCATACCTAGGAGACTTAGTGAAGGGAAAAACAAAAGGATTTGACAATGGATTGAATATGTGGGGCAAGTGGAGAAATAAGAGTGAGAAGGCAAGAATGATAACTGGCTGTGAGCCTGAGTGACTATGAAGATGGTGGTAGCCTCACTAAAAATAAGAAAGTTAGGAAGAGAGGAAGATGTTGGAGAAAAGATAGTAAGTTCTGTTTTGTATATGTTGAGTTTAAAATTTCTACAAGACACCAATTTCAAAAATATCCAATGGAATCGACAATGGTAATTGAAGGGGCAAGACTGGAGGTTAGAAAAGAGGTATAAAAATAACAGAATCACATGTATAGTTGGTGATAGTTCAATTCATGAGAGCTGATAAAATCATCAAATGAAATTAGATGGATGAAGAAAAGAAGAGCATGTAGGACAGGGCCTTAGAGGATACCCTAAAGTTAATGGTCGTGACCTGAATAAAAATTCAGCAAAGGATACTGAGAAAGAACATTTAAAAAATTTAAGGAGACAGCACTATCAGAAAAACCTAAGAGGGGAAAAGAGAGTATCAGGTAGCAGAAGACAACCAACAATATCAAAGATTACCACATAGTCTAGAAGGATGAAAATTGAGAAAAGAAATGGCAATTAAGAGATCACTGGAATGTTGGAAAAAGAAGTTTCAAGTGAATGTTCAGATCATAAGCCAGCATGAAGAGAATTATAAAAGGAGTGATAAGAAAGGAAGGCATAGATTACAGAGAGTATTTTTAAGATGTGAGCAAGAAAATGAAGAACAGAAATAGAATGATGGCTAACAGGAGTGGACGGGAGAGAGGCTGATTTTTGTTTTATTTTGTTTTGTTTTTGAGAAGGAGATATCTGGCCTTGTTTGTAGGCAGTATGGAACAAAAAAAACCTAGTAGACAAAGTGGGGGAGTATGAAGATCACCAGTACTTAGTTCTTTGTATTGTTAGGTAGACAGATATTTTAATCACTCTGACAAAATTAGACTAATACGAAGGATGAAAGGAAGATTTAAAATTAGGAAAACAATTAACGTAACTAATCATATTAAAGTGAAAACAATCAGAAACACTTAATCATATCATTAAGTATAGGGAAAAGTATTTTGCTGAAAACAACAATGATAACAAAAACCCCAAAAGCATGAAAGCAATATGATTTTTAAAATAGACACTTAAAATCAAATGTATCATTATGTATAATGGAAAAAGAATTGAAGTTTTCCACTGAATATTGGAGGAAAACATGTATGTTTCCTTTCAACATTATTATTTAAACCTAGTTCTAGAAAGGGAAAGGTTATTAATAGAAGAGAAAAAATGAAGTCCTAAATATCAGGGGAAAAGAGGCAAAGCTATTTCTTTCTTTTTTTTTTTTTTCATATAACTGATTTACTTAGAAAACCCCATGGACTCTATTACAATAACAGAGAGAGAGAGACAGAGAGACAGAGACAAAGAGAGAGACAGAGAGAGAGGCAGAGACACAGAGAGACACAGAGACACAGAGAGACAGAGACAGAGAGAGAGATAGAGACAGAGACAGAGACAGAGAGACGGAGAGAGAGAAAGAGAGAGACAGAGAGAGAATGATAGAATGATTTAGAAAAGTAGCAAACAAAAAATGAATCCACAAAAACCATAAGCATTTCTATATAGCAATAACAAAAGTTACAAGTAAATAGTGAGAAATTCTAAACAACTAGAAAGTGCATGAATCAGTTGGGGATTTATTGATCAAAGCAGTCTCAAGACATCCGAAGACAATTATGATGTGTTCTTTAAGAACATGATGGCATATTTAAATAATTGAAGAGACAGACATTGTTGATGTTTAATTCATGCCAATAAAGCAAAAATTATAAGACCTAAATAACTTTACAATTTCAGTACTATGCTACCAAGAGGATATTTCGTAGCAGTAGACAAAATAATAACAAAATTCATATGAAGGAACATGAGGATCTAGAATATCAAGAAAAATGCCAAATACAAAAAGAGATCATTTATAAAATAAATATAGACTGTTCAGTTATTGCCTCATGCTATCATTTTAATACCATACTCTCAAATCATGAATTAGTAGGTCAACAGATACAAGAGGAAGAAGAAAATCCATTTATTATGTCCTGGTCAGCAATTCGAACCCTCATCCCAGAGGTTCAAGATGGCTAATAAAACTGTATACTTCTGAACCAGTGTTTCCAGTTCAAATACCTTTTGAACTCATCAAAACTCGAAAGGAAGTCACTTGACTGGCACTTTGTAACTTATATCAAATTAATGCATTATTTCAGTGGTGTTCCGATAGGACAGGAATTTGTTTCCTACCCATGAGCATCTTCCTGGGCACCTTCCACAGGAAAGGCCAAAGACTGGAGAGAGGCACAGAGATTTTATGGGATGAAAAATTTTATCATCCCCTTGCAGATTCTTTCTCTGAGTCAGAGGAAGAATTGGGGTTTGAATGGATAAAGTTCTTATTCCAACTGCTTGTATTGTGTATGTCTCAGAGATAAAATTAAAACCCTGAGACATGTAAGGTTATCAAATGTAAGCCTTCAACTGGTATCAACTTCACTTTTTAAAAAATCCTTCTTGAAGAACAGCTATTTCTTTAAACTGGGCTGTCAGCATCATCATTTTATAGCTTAGAGGTCTCATGTGGTTTAAAATTGTATGCAACAAAAGTGTGAGAGGAATGAAATACCTCTAGATCTTTCTCTTTCATTTAATACACTTCAATAATAAATGAGGCGACATCTTTGACTCGAGCTTCCTATAGTTTAATTATCATTATTTTCTATTTTGGAATTTTTCTCCCTCCCCCAGCCTTTTTTTTTTTCTTTGCCATTGTTCCACTAAACTACCAGACCATCTGTTCACTTGGCAGATGTAAGTCAGTTCTGTAATTGTTGTCATTCTTAGTGTAGTGCAACCCATGCACAATATAGAGGACGTGAAGTACTACATTCATGAGTTAGCCAAATGTATATTGTTATCGAAATTACTTGTCAAAACGTCAAATGGAACAGCATTTGATTTTCTAAGCACTGCATGCATCTCCCGGGATTACAATGGGAGGCCTCTATTATTCTGTTACTTATGCAATGCATGTCTCAGATTTTTGACTACTTTAAAGTAAATGGCATGAGCACTTAACAGTCCTGGGGTTAAATTGTAAAAAGGCAAAGCTGGAGTTGTTTACATTTCTTTTTAACTCAGGCAGTGAATTGAGTTTGGTGGAGGTATATAAGTTTCATAACATTGTGAGACAGTGAAATCCCATATACAGATGCAGCTTGCTTTAAGCAAAAATCAGTATAGTAAAATCTGGATTTCCGTTAGGTTTATAACTAGATTTTTTTCACCTAAGGCAAAAACAGTTGTAGAGGGGAGTGGGAGAAGAAGGATGGTGTCACAGAGAACAAAATGCTCAGGGGAGGCTATGGTTATTCCAGAAAAAAAAGGAAGGAATGCATCTAAACTAGAGGAAATAGAGACTGTGGAGAGGTGCTATGACAACCCTGGGGGTGGCAGTGACAGTGAGACTATCACTTTTGTCATCTATAAACTAATTGTGGAAGTGCTCATCTCTTCTCTTATCAGCCCCCTAGAATAAAGGACAGTTTACTAGTGCCAACTTTGATTTATACAAAAAATAAATTGGACAATCAAATAACAGAATAACAATAGAATGAGACTGAAAGCACCAGGGCAACATCTGATTTTGAATTCTGCTTCAAACATATATATGAGCTGTGCATCTTAGAGCAAGTCTTTGAATCTCTCAGACTTAATTTCCTCCTCTATAAAATAGAGATATTAGTGACACTAACTCCCAGTGTCATTTTGGGGATCCAATGAAACAATACATGTAAAAAATGTAAATAGCTTTGCAAACTCAAAATGATCTATAAAATCTATTCTTATCTTTCTTGTCGCATTTAGAATTGAAAAGGAACACAGAATTCATCAAATCTCAATCTAGAGAGTCTGAGACCCTGAGAGCAACTAGTAACTATCAGAAGTGAGATTTGAACCTAGGTTCTCGAATTTTGGAACTTGTGATCATCTAGTCTCTCTCTCTCTCTCTCTCTCTCTCTCTCTCTCTCTCTCTCTCTCTCTTGCAAATGAGTAAATTATTTCAATTAAACTTTTAAATAATAAGCAAACAAGAAAAAAAAAACTTTCCCTAAACCTCCAAGTTGTAAGAAAATGATCTTTCCTTGCCTGAACTTCTCAGAAAATTTTGTTTATTCTGTTCTAATGTGCATTTTATGTCATATTTTTCCCCTAAAATTATAATGTCTAACTGCAGAGTTCCCATACTTCTAAACTCACAATCACTGGTCCTTGACACACAGGTCTTGTTATAGTTGCTGGGGATATACAAGCAGAAATGAAACAGTTACAGTTTTCAAAGAACTTAACTGCTACTGTGTTCTAGGATGTGGCCTGTTTAGTGATGTCTCCCAGGCAAATTTATAGAATGCAAGTCCAGTCTGTCCTGGAAGAGCCATAGGTACCAGGCCTCGAGTACAGCCTCCATAAAATAGACTGATACTTTTCTGTTAACGTCTGGCAAATTCAAAAGATGCGATCCTTCCCAGGTGGGAGGGAGGCAGCTTCTAAGTAGCTCATGTAATTTAGATTTCCCTGAAACTACATCAAAGGCACATGTTTCATTTTTTATAACAATTACTTGTTTTATATGGTAACCATCACTTCTACTGAAGTGTAAGCATCTTGATGATGGGAATTATTCTTTACATATCTCTTTATAGCCTTCAATACTTTGCACGTCATCCATGCTCCTTTGAACTAAAAGGCCCAACATTCTTCACTGGCATTTGATTCAAAAAATTCTACTTTTGATTCCATGTACTACATATGGCAAGGCATGTGAAGATCAAAACTCAATAGTTCAGGAATTAAACAGAATCCAATAGGATATTATCAGTTTTATCAGCAGGGGTAAAACAGAGAACAATGAACTCTTTCCTGCTACCATAAGGGCAATTAAAAACCATTGCTATCTTTTGAGCTGCTTAATAAATCTTTATGAAATTGAATTGAATTAGAAATAATCTCACTACCTCAAGGTTATAAGATTATAGATAGGCTGAAAGCTGAAAAGGACAGCAGAAGTCATGTAGTCGTTCAAGCCACTTATTTTACAGATGAGGAAACTGAGTCTTGAGGAAGTTAATTGACTTGTCAAGGCACATAGAATAAGACATGGGATTTGAACACAGCTCTTTTGACTCCAAAACCAATACTCTTTCCAAGGTAACTGGAAGACTGAAACTTCTGACAACACAGACTTTCCATATTACTTTAACAATTTTATGAATTCACAATTTTACTTTTAGTTTTTTAATAGCAAGAGACCCTGCATTTATGGAATAAAAGATCCCTATGCAGTAAATTCCTTTTGTTAAAGCATGATTTTGCTCTCTTTATAATAACACATTTAAATGGAGTTCTTATGCTTTAAAAAAAAGACTTTCCTCCTCTGGTATCCATGATATAGACAGTGCTAGTAATGGCTTAAAAATCCCAATCCAATTCTTTCTTTTTCAAAAGTCTTCCTTTCTTCATTTTAATGTATTGTTACCCCCTTCTATATTCACTTACAGTGCTTCCTAAAGCATGCAGAGACCACCCAAGAGTATATTAAGGAAAATCATCAATTTCAAAACTGTTGGTTTTGAATTGGTCACTTTCTCTTTAGGGGGACAGGAGAGGGTGGGACAAGCACTAAAAGAAAAATCCCAATATAGAAACTCTGTTAACCAATTCACGTAGACAGCTCCACATAATGTATAGTCTTAGAGAGTTGCCCAAAGCATTGAAAAGTCAAGTGACAATACAGGTAATAAAAATAAGAGGCAGGACTTGAAACAAGACTGACCCATTGTCCACTATACCGCATTGCCTGGATTTCATGTTTTTTAAAGCAGGAAAAAGGAAAGAGAAGAAGCTGGAACACGGCCCCCGTTTCTGTCTCTCTCTGCCTCTGTATCTCTCTCTTTCTCTCTCAGTCATAAATCACATCTTTCACGTTGGCCTGGAAGTCAGACGTGCCCTTGAGTTCAATCTTTTGACTTAATTCAAGTTTTACAGAACAAATCCTTTTAGTAAGGGGATTTCTTTTGTGAAGTTGGATTCAGTCAAGGTCTACACTTCAGGACCCAGAAGGCCACGGCTTCCCCACCCCTGCAAGTTTAAGTTAATGTTTTCAGGTTGCCCTGTGAAGTTGTAAATGAATATGAGAGAGAGAATTTTTCTTTAAATGAGTGATAGAAATGTAAAATATCAATATACCAATTTTATACGACCTAAATGATAAGTCAACATATGTGTTTGTGTGTTTATTTTATATGCATATATTACATACACATATACATATATATGCACATATATGTGTTAAGCAGATATGTGTATGTATATAATGGAGAAAGGAAGGGAATATTAACTTATCAGTACCTGCTATGTGCTAAGTGGTATGTATGTACATATGTATGTATGTATGCATGTATTCTGCTTTATATGTAATATATGCATATTTAGTATATATATATATATATATATATATATATATATATATATATATATATATACGCACATTTCTCCCCCTTTCAGATATAAAGATATAACTGATACAAGTTGGAGGCAGGATAATGTAAGGTCACTATAAGCTAGGTGGCCTGCTGTAGTATCAGAATGTTCAGAAAAGAAAAGATCATCCTGCTTATACCACATGTAGAACATCTGTACTTTTGTGCACATCACAACTTAGGAGGGAAACTGATAACTTAGAGCATGTCCATAATAAGACAAATGGAATGGATAAGAACCATAGAGAAAACAAAGCATAAAAACTGGTTCAAAGAAGTCTATGTGGTTAGCCTGTAGAAGAATGTTGAATATTGAAAAGGGTGTCATATAAAAGAAGAATTATACTTGTTTCCCTAATCACCATAGGGAAAAATTAGAAGCAAATGTTTTAAGTTACAGAGAGGCAACTTACATAGTGGCTTTCCTCATATCAAAGGAAAAATCAACTAATAAGCCTCCTGAGGTAGACTGAACTATGTTATTTGTAGTGTGTTCCCTAACACTTAACATCTATAAGCAGAGCCTAAAAATGATCTTTTAAGAGGTGGCTAGGTGGCACAGTGAATAGAGCACTGGCCCTAGGAGTCAGGAGGACCTGAGTTCAAATCCAGTCTCAGATGTTTAACATATTAAAAAAACTAGCTGTGTGACCTTGGGCAAGTCACTTAACCCCAATTTCCCTCCAAAAAGCCAAACAAAATAACGATCTTTTAGGAGGATGTTTCAAAAGATTCTTGTTCAACTTAAGAGTTAGATGACAAAATCTACGCAGTCCCTTACAACTCTGAGATTCTGTGTTTTTACACTATCAATGCAAATAACATACCTTATAGATGTCATACTTCTTTTTTCCAAATTGTTAATTTGATGTACACAGAAAATTATATGTTATTATTCTTATTTTACACAGGAAGAAACTCAGGCACAGAGTAGTAAAGCAAGTTACCAACCTCCATAATACTGGTTAACTTCAGAGCTACTACTAGTTACTCAGATTTCCTGACTCATAGTTCAGCTCACCTAAAATTATAATGTGCACATTCATAATACACATATATATTATGTGTATACATACATCATATGCATACATATGAGCATGCATATTATGTGTGTATATACTATATATGTTAAATGCTGTTCCAATAGTCTTAGTGCAGTTTTAAACTATTCAAAATATTAAAGCTTAAAACTGCACTGGGACTTTTGGAACACCTTGTACAAAACAGCAAGAGCTAGCATTTGTATGGTGCTTTAGATTCGCAAAAAATATATTATCTCATTTGATCTTAACAACAACCTGTGAAGGATATGCTATTATTTTCTGACTTTATAGATGAGCAAGCTGAGTCTAAGAGAGGTTATTTCCCCTGAGGTATACAACTGGTGTCTAAGGCAAAATTTGAGCTCAGGTCTTTCTAACTTCAAATCCAGGACTCTGTTTGCTGTAGTCCCCACTAAGTTTATTTTCCCCTACTCTGGGTTTACTTGATTATACCCTAGATCTCATTTTCTTTTTCCTAATCAAGTGGACAATTTATTTTGCTTCCAGGAATGTAAGGAGGAAGAAGTAACAAATATGTTTTACCTGGAGTTACCAATGGCCAAAGTGAAATATAAATGGAACACTTGAACTTTCAGTTGTAGAATGTTTTATATCTGATTTACTGTAACCACTGAGTGACTATTTGAGCTATTAGAAAACAGATTTATCAGTACCAAAGATAACTTTTTAATAATATTGAGACACTAGAAGTATTAATTCATTTGATGATCTCTAAACCCTTCAGTTATTACCCATATCATCATTCCTTCACTGGCTACATTCTACTCCCTTCCCAATACTGACCCTTTGATGATCCATTTCAATATTTTTTGTCCTCTTCTCTCAAGTCCCTTGTCTCTTATTCTAACAAATATATTTCCTGCCAAGCCTTACCTTTTATTTTTTCCTACCACCCACTTCCTTCTTTCCTTCTATAAAGCCACAAACAAGCACCTTTCCAGAAGACTGCTACTGTGAACAGCTTTCAAGGTTCTGATTACACAGTATAGTGAACACTCTATTTATTCAATAACAAATCAGAGCAAAACATTCACAAAATCAAGGTACATTATTTAAAATGTTACAACTTATCACAGAAAATCAAAATACAGCATTCACAATCACCCATCACTAAAATGGCCACATAATTTTCACCACAGTGGTCACATAGTTTTGAAAAAAGTATAATCATTTAGTCAATCAATCATTTAGTAACTCAATCATTCATTCATCCTTAAGGTCACAAAGTGTAATAGTCAAAGTTCTCCACTCCTGGGTCACACTAAATTACAAATCATTCATCATACACTATTGAATCATTAGAAAATACACAGGCCATCCACCCCTCAGTCACAAGTAAATCACAGTCTTCTCAGTCAGTATCCAAGTAAAGTCTTCTTTTAGCTTGACTTGGGGTAGGCTCTCTGATTCCCTGCTTCCCCTTCCATGATTCCAGCTCCTACCTGGATTCACTAAACTATCACCTGGGTTCAAAGGCAGACAGCTCCCAGTTCCTTGTCCACCTCTCTATGCAGTCCCTGTTCTGCACTGAAGCTTACAGTGTCCGGTTGACCTTAAATCCTTCAGTCTCTGTTCCTAGGAAGTCAAGGCTTAACAAAGCCACAAACAAACAAAATATCAGAACCATAGTCATGCTTCCTCAGTCTTCTGCAGCTCTGGCTGGTGCTCAGAAATCCTCAGCAACTATAGCTGGCCCTCAGACTCAGCAGCTTTTCAGCATCTCTGTCTGGCCTTCAGAAGAAGCTCCAGCACCACAAGTTCCCTGGAAGTTCTGACTCTCTGTAAGAGTAATGGAATTTAAAGATCCCCCCCTATACTGGCTTGGTTTTCAGATTGAGTGTTAAAACACAGAGCTTGTGAATCCCACTTGTGGGATGGACTTGTTAATGTGAAGAGAGAGGGCTGAACTGGATGGAGCTGGTGCCGTGGATTTAGAGACAGGGACAAGCAGAGAGAGGCAAAAAGAACTTTCGGGGAACAGTATCATGGAGGCAGAGAGAGAAAAGAATTGCCAGGGGCTAGAGTTGCTGAGAGAGACTGCTGAGGGTCAGTTGGAGCTGCCCAGGACTTTTGAGAACTGCCACCTGGAGCTGCTGCAGACTGAGGAGGCATGGCTATAATGCCAATATTTTTCTGCCTGTTTTGATGTTGTTTTGATAGATTTGTCTGCTGGTCAAGGACAGTGCTGTCATTGCAGAGGTCCTGGAAACTTGCTATTGGTTCAGAAGCCCTAAAGAAGGATTTTCTTGCTGTACATGTACAGAAATCCTGGAAGAGGGTCTTGCTGATGTTTTCAGGGGTTCTGGGACTGTTCTTCAGGCAGAGAGTAAATTAATGAGAACATTGGCAATGTATATTGTGGTTTTGTTAAGCTTTGTCTCCTCAGGAACAGAGATTGCTGAGAACTTGCCTCTTGTCAAGATGAAGAAAAGATGGCTCCTTGGATATTTAATGCTGTGGATAATATTGTTGTGGCTTAGGGTAGATGGGCTTTGTAGATGGGCTCTTCATTGCCCGTTTGAGAAAGTGCTTGTTGGTAATTGGTGGTATTGTAATTTAGTTGTTTTCCAGGTGTGGGAAACTTTCGACTTTTTGTGCTCTGTAACCAACCAAATAAATGTACTTTCTTTATGATTGGAAACTAATCTCCATTTCAGAAGAGAGACTTTGTGACTGACTAAATGAATGTACTGCCCAGGGGTGGGCTATTTTGACTCTGTAATTCATGATTGAATTGAGATACTTTGTGATTGAATTGAAGACTTACTATATTATTGAATTACACATGGTGAATGCTATATTTTTATTTTCTCTGTTCTGTGAATATTTTGCCTTAATTTGTCACTGAAAAAAATAGAGAGTTACTATGCTGGTATTCTGAACCTTGGAAGTTGCCTTTGCTTGGCATTACACTCTCCCAGCTAGTGTTTTTCCTTATATACAGTATTGCTCCTCCCTATTCAGCCCCTTCCTGTCATGTCAGCAACAGGGGTTCATACCTTCTGTTTCTTTAACAGAGGATTAATTTGAAACTAGGTACTAAGTACCTCTTAGCTTATCAATACAAAGTAATCCTAAAATTTCATTACCATTATACCTACTCACATAGTGCTAAATGAAACCGGAGAAAATAATGAAACCATTTTGACTGGGTTCACAATAAAAAGCTACCTAATCTCAACTGGGCTTCCACTGCAGCAAGGCAGTATGCCTCATTAACAATTCATGTGAGCATCTAAAGAGAAAAATATATGGAAAGTGTTTTGTAACTTTAAAACATTAACTAAATAATAGCTATGATAATTAAAAAAGAGGATATGAAAGACAAAAAGGAGAATAATCCTGATGTAGTCAAATGTTTTTGGCTTCCAAGTCAAACTGTTGAATTATATTGAGCTTAAAGTACATTAAACCTTTTAGACCTTTTTGTTTTCACTTGAACAGTTGTTTAGCTGTGTGTCCTCTATCCTATACAAATGAAGTTAAGGTTTTTTAACCCAAGTATATGACTTTCTATTTATGCCTATTCAATTTCATCTTTTTTTACAAATTGAATACAGACCCAGAGTTTTAGACACCACATAAGTCCCAGTCAAAGATCTTCAGCTTATTAGGTGGAACCTTTGTGTAGGACCCATAAACAATGATGATCAAGAATTCTATAGAATGAGAAGGCATGGGTATATTGTAGTCTTCAGTGAAGGAGGGAATCTCCAGATCATTGAGTTTACAGATCTGTTGAAATGTTGATATAAAGTTCATCTTATTAGTCTTGGTTCATTCTTCTAAATTTATTAAAAATGTTTTAGAATCTGAATTTTTTCCCTCAACTGTTAGCTCTCTCTCCCAGATGTGAGTAACCCATAAATTTGATAGATAGGTTATCTTTGCCTTTATTCTAGTCATTGATTTTTTTTAATGAAACTGAGTCAAGGACAGATGCTTGGGACACTACTAAATGGTTCTCTCCAACCTGTCCTCAATTAAATATTCAACAAGCATTTATTAATCTTTTATTAAAATAAAGATTTTTTACACTAAAGTTCAGAGAACTCCTAGATCATGAACTTTGGTGACTAGAAAAAAAAAGAGGGTGCCTTTGATAAGAATAAGGGAATTATAAGGAAGGATGGCTTCGGGGATGAGTTGGAAGTTCTATCTCTGACCATGTTGAGTTTGAGCTTCCTATGAAATATTCAGGTAGAGATGACTATCAGGAAGTTAGAGACATGGATTGTTGTTCAAGAGAAAGATAAGATATACATACACACATATGTAGATTTTATAGTCATCTGTTTTATGATGGTTGAACCCATGGGAATTTATAATATCAATAAAAATAGTCTCAGAGTATACCTAACATATGGAGTGAGACAAATGATGACCCTAAAAATGTGTATTGGGAAGAAGTTGGCAGTCATGTGTGAAAATAATCATTACCGAACAATTTCACAAAAACTTAGGGAAGAGAAAGCATTTAAAAGGAGAAGGACAGCAAAGACATCAAATGCTGGAGAGAGGTAAAAAATGGTAAAGACTGAGAAAATGCCAGTGAATTTTTAAGATTTTATTTTTGAGATAAAACAAGTATTTCCATAACATAGTATAATAATTTTTTAATATTGCACTTGAAATTACAAATCTATCATGTACAACTTGCTATTTCTTTTAAATATATAATCAATGTATCGTGTATTTTATATCTTTTTTTTTTCCCTCCATACCTTTCCAGTCCTTAGAAATAAAGAGATCTCTGTTGACCATGGAGAGAAAAGTTTCGGTAGAGCAGATGAAGTAGAAGTTACATTATGAGTAGTTAAGAAGTGATTGTGAGATAAGAAAGTTGATGCACAATCTCAGAATGCCATGTCTAATGACTATTCGTTGTGCCTGGTCATTCATACAGTTCCAAATCTATCTATGCTTATATTTATTTATATATTTATATATATATTACACACCTTTCCATCTTGTCCCCAAGGAAATAGCCTATTAAATTTCACAAATTGCTATGTTTATGAATTATACTGCTATGCCAGTAGAATAAACTATTAGAGAAGGAAATTACTCTGGTCTATTGTGATTTGTTCAGACCATATAAGCTTTTAGCAAACTATTTCATTTGTTTTAATGTTCACAATCCATTCTCTTAAAAATGTAGTCTAGCAATAAATACTGCAAGGAATCAAGTTCATCTGCCCATCTATAGTTTAAAAATTATATATTACATAAGACATTTGTCCATCTGTTGTTTGGCCTTGCCTTCTCCACAGCTGATCATTTTTTTCTTTTTCAGTATCCTGAAATGTTCAAATCTAGCAATAAGTTCTTTAAATGCATCTAGTTATTATTTTAATCTCTATTTCCTCCCCTGTAGAATGGGCATAATAATTGCTCTAACTTCACAAGGTCATTGTTAGAATAAAATGTGATAGTTTAGGTAAAGCCCTTTGCAAACCTTCAAATGTTCTCACTAATATTGAGTTCCAACTCCCTAAGGAGCTTTAAAAACATCTTTCTCAGTCTAAAGATTATTCTACTCAACTAGATGATCTCTGAGATCCCTTCCAACTCTAAGATTCTATGATTCTCTATGGGAGAAAGGGTAAACAAAACAAGAATTGAACAGCCTTGCCTTCAGCTGTTATCATCTCCAAGAAGAGCTCTTATTTGTTAGTTGATTTCCCTCTTAGTTCCAATACACACATAAATGTCCTATTTGTTGCCCATGGTTTTCATTAACAGATAGCTCATTATAAACTTATGCTATTCTCTTATTGTTATTTTTCCACTTGGAAATATTTATTCTCTTGTAATGGACTTACTTCTATCTTTTTAACATAAGGTTTAAAATTCTGTTCACTTTTTTGGGGGAGAGGGACTATATTTAATGTGAGTCAAAATCTTCCCAGCAAATATTATATGTGATGATTGAACTCATAGAATTTTATGAAATCAATAAGAGAGAGCATTCAAATGCAAAAGAAGTAGAGTATTGGAGTATACCCACACATGGGGGTGAGACAGATGATGACTCTAAAAAGTATAGTGAAAAAGTGTTGGCACCCGTGAGTTTAGACTTTAACTTTTATGTATGTTTATGTGTATTTAAACATATTCAAGAAGACATTTTATTCAATTACTTTAATGATAGCATTAATTATTCCACATGCCTATATTTTCCCACTGAATTCTAATGAAATATTTGTGATATTTAGTTCCCATGTCTTTTGTAGTTCAAGAAAGAATCTTGTATTTAGAGGGATAAAATCTTTTATGAAGTAACAGTTGCTAAGGTAACTACTTTTTTCCCACTAATAATGGCTTGCATGAGTATGTAACCCGAATCTCTTGGGCTTTCAGAATCTGATCTATCCAAGTCTAATTTCCTAGACTTTCTTTGTATCCAATACATAATTTTCAGATTTCTGCCCTTGCGTCAGCCAACACTATCCCTCCTGTTAACTATACATGCCTTGTCCTCAGTGAATAAGGGTTTGATTGTGCATTGATTAAAATTACTTATTTAACTGCTTTAAAGTAAATTACTCAGAAATGGCATTTCCTACTAAAGAAAAATAAAACCATAACAAGGAAAACTTGACACATCCACAGTTTTAATCTGACAATCTCAAATCATGTAGTAACCAGCAATTAATTAACCCTTAGAACATTCCTGTCAGAAAGGTTTAATTATATTCACTTTACAAATAAAATGTTAAAAGGTAATATGCCTTGGACAAAGTTACAAAGTAGTCCTGGAAACATAATTCAGCTAACCCCATCTCCACCCCTAGGTAGTTGACAAGCAGTTAACAAATATCAATTGGTAGAATTCATTGGTTCTATTTGTCCTAGGAAGTTTCCATTTCATGAGGAAGTTCACAAATGGCTATTTGAAGAAGGGCTCATAATGTTCATTCAAGTATATTACCAAGAAGAAGGAGGACAAGAAAATGCACAAACCCATGTTGGTAAAGGTTACTGCAGGCCTTAAATGAAAATTACATGTTAACTAGCAAAATAAAGTCAAAGAAAATGGAAAGATAGCAGGATATTACTAGATGCATTAAGGGTATGATATAGGTGAGTTGCAAAATGTAATGGTTAAACAACTCAATGCAATCAATTTCCTTGATTAATTTAAATGATCAATTAATGATTCAAAATTGGTTCCACATATATTAATTCTGCAGACATAAAGGAAGTGGGGAAAGCCAGTAGCAATTTCAAAAAAAAAAAAAAACCCACCAGTTTCTCATGATCAAAATTCTAAATCAGGACAAAATTATAATGATTTGTGAACATATGTTCCAGACATTCTGGACAGTACTAATTTTTAAAATATATTTTAATGAGGCATTGAAAAAGAAGAGTAAAGTTTGACATATAACATACCCATATGTGGAGGTTCAAGAAATGTCCCTTTAGCCATTGCCTAACCTGTTTGCAACAGATATTTACTCTGTTACAACAGAAACTGGTTTTTGACCATATACTTTTAGCAAAAAGAAGGACTGTGGGGTAGAATCAAGATGGCAGAGTAAAAGCAGGAACTAACTTGAGCTTGTCCCCAATTATCCTCAGCACCTATAAAAAATTACTCTAAACAAATTTTAGAGCTACAGAACCTACAAGATGACAGAGTAAAATACATCTCCCATTGAAGACAGACTTGCAGGCCAACAGGAAGGGTCTATTGTACTGAGCTGGGAGTGAAGTGCTGACCCGTGTCACGACACCAGCACAGATCAGCAGAATAGACCCACCAGAACAGACTTCAGGGAACTTAATTACTTTCAGCTGTGGCAGTTTCCAGACATCTCAACCAATAAACAACAAAGAGAAAATAAAACGTCAGTGGGGAAACTCTGTTGGACCTGGGTCAGAGAACAGCACAGTCTGACTGCCATCAGGGTGGCGGAGGTGGTGAAGGCTACTTCCAGAGCTCCAGACGCACAGATAGTGGGGGGATCAACTGACTGACCAAACGACAATTGCAGGAATCTCTGCTGGCACTGAGGCAGGATATTCTTGCTTTGCACTGCTTGGATCTGGGTCACAGTCTTGGGTAGCAGTCCTGGGGTAAGGGGGAGAGCTGGTGTGGCAGAGTTTGTTGAGGCTATAGAGAGATAATCTTCCTTACAGTTCTGAGGTAGGTACCTAAAAGAGGTTCTGACAACAGCTGCTCAAAACTCCAGAGATTTGGGACATATTTCTTTTCACTCTGGAAGCAGAGTTCTACCAAGGCAAAGAGCTCAAAAGTCAAGTAATTGACTGGCAAGATAAGCAAACAGAGGAAAAGAATCAGACTATAGAATCATTCTTTGGTTACAAAGAAGATCAAAACATAGAACCAGAAGAAGACAAAAAAGTCAAAACTCCTGCATCCAAAGCCTCCAAGAAAAATATGAATTGGTCACAAGCCATGGAAGAGCTCAAAAATGATTTTGAAAATCAAGTAAGAGAAGTAGAGGAAAAATTGGGAAGAGAAATGAGAGTGATGCAAGAAAATCATTTTAAGAAGAGTCAACAGCTTGCTAAAAGAGACAAAAAAAATACTGAAGAAAATGACACCTTAAAAATTAGACTAACTCAAATGACAAAAGAAATCCAAAAAGCCAATGAGAAGAATGCCTTAAAAAGCAGAATTGGCCAGATGGAAAAGGAATTTCAAGAACTCACTGAAGAAAATAATTCCTTCAAAATTAGATTGAAGATAATGAAAGTTAATCACTTTCTGAAAAATGAAGATAACATAAAATAGATCCAAAAGAATGAAAAAATAAAAAGTAATGGGAAATATCTCATTGGAAAGACCACTGACCTGGAAAATGGATCCAGGAGAGACAATATAAAAATTGTTGGACTACCTGAAAACCATGATGAAAAAAAGTTCCTAGACATCATCTTTCAAGAAATTATCAAGAAAAACTGCCTTCATATTCTAGAATCAGAGGGTAAAATAGAAATTGAAAGAATTCACCAATAACCTCTTGAAAAAGATCACAAAAAGAAAACTCTTAGGAATATTATAGCTAAATTCCAGAGTTCTCAGGTCAAGGACAAAATATTACAAGCAGTCAGGAAGAAACAATTAGATGAATGTGTATGTATACATGTATTTTGTGAGTATATAAATATATATGTATATATATACATACCTGTGTTTATATGTATACACACATGTGTGTATGTATATGTATATTGTAAAGCCAAGCACCAGCAGCTTTCAAGAAGACTGTGGCTGTGAGTAGCTTTCAAGGTCCTGATTACCTAGTATAGCAAACTCTCTATTTATTCAATAACAAATCAGAGCAAAACATTCACAGAAAATCAAGGTAAGCAGTTATAGTGTTACAACTTATCAGAGAAAATCAAAATGCAGCATTCACCATGTCACAACTCAACAACTTATCACTAAAATGGCCACATAGTTTTCACCAAAGTGGTCACATAGTTTTCAACAAAGTACAATCATTTAATAACTCAACCATTCAATCATCCTTAAGGTGGCTTGCCTACTTAAGGGACACACAGTACAAAAGTCAAAGTTCTCCACCCCTAGGTCACAATAAATCATAATCTTCTCATTCAGTACACAGTATCCTAGTAAAGTCTTCTTTCAGCTTGACTTGAGGTTGGCTCTCAGCTTCCATGGTTTCTCTTCGATGGTCCCAACTGCAACTGTCACCTGGGTTCAAAAGCAGGAAGCTCCCAGTTCCTCGTCCAACTCCTTGTCCAGTTCTTCATCTAGTTCCCATTCCATATTGAAGTTCACAATGTCCAGTCCATCCCAAATACTTCACAGCCTCTGTTCCTCAGAAGGCAAGGCTTAACAAGGCCACAATAACATTCATGCATATTAGCATAGTCACAACAATATTTGTACAAAATACTGCCACCATAGTCATGCTTCCTCAGTCTTTGGCACCTGCAGCTGGCCCTTGGAAGTTCTCAGCAGCTCTGGCTGGCCCTTGGAAATCCTCAGCAGTCTCAACAGCTCCAGCTGGCCCTCAGAAGTCTTCTGCAGCTTCAATCTCAAGATCAAAATCACTTTCTCCACAGAAGTTCCAGTACAGCAGCAAAAGCCCAGCCTTCAGGTGCTCATCCCAAGAAGTTCTGATTTTCCCAGCTGGGGGTTTTTCCTTATACACAATATTGCTCCTCCCTGTTCAACCCCTTCCTGTTATGTCAGCAAAGGATTTCATACCTTCTGTTACTTTAACAGAGGCTTAATTTGAAAGTAGGTGCTAAGTACCTCTTAGATTAGCAATATAAAAGGATCTTCAAATTTCATTACTATTGCATATATATACATTGTCAAGCAAAACTATTTTCCCCATCAGATACATGCAAATAAACATGTATACACATATATATACAATGCTAATATACATATACACATGTAAGCACACAACACAAACATATACATATGCAAATGATATGCAGACATACAAAATCACATTGTGTACATATGTTTATGTGCAAGTCCCTGTGCACACACATACACTTATATGCACACACATAAAAAAATGTGCACATAGACATACATTTGCATATGCATATACATACACAAAGATTTTTGCCTTTGATACTTACTGACTATGTATTCATGGACAAGTCATTCAACTTCTGGGTGACCCAGGCAATTCTCTAAAATTATACATAATAGAGATGGTATTCTTATGCATTGTTGGAGGCCGCATCTTCACCTGGGAGTACCAATGAAATCATCTGATCTAATCCATTTTCCTATCATTTAGGTAAGAATACATTTCTTACATTTTGATGTTTCCTCATAAAATACCAGATATAATACAAGAAAGAGTTGGGAAATGTATAATGTTTTGCTAGTTCAGTTGCAATTCTAAAATTTACTTGGAATAAGAGAGTATAAAATATATTTGACAAAGGATAGAGAGATATGGGCAAGAGGATGATATAATGAGGATTCAGAGTCGGCTGAATTATTAAACTGTAAGAATGATTATTATTGGTTCAGAAGGAGGTTTCAGTGTAATGTTCCAAGGATCTACACCTGGCTCTGTCTCATTTAAGATTTCTCAATAATGATTTGGTTAAAGGTATAGATGTCAATAATACTGAATTTTTAAGAGAGAAATGACTGAAAAATAATAGCTAACATAAAGGATGACTTTTAGGGCTAAAAAAGAGGTTATTGTGTTAATGAATCTAAATGGACTAAAGACACAGATAGATAAGAGACAAACATAGGTATATATACACAAATATTTATCTTTGCATCATAATGTCTTAGATATAGTAGATACAGGAGAATGGAAAATGAACATCAATGAACTTGTCCATTGAAAGCTCATCCTTTATTTTTTCATCACCCACACTTTGTACAAATTAGAGGTGGGGAAAAGACCTGATCCATAGATAAGAGACAAACATAGGTATATATACACAAATATTTATCTTTGCATCATAATGTCTT
>CM053589.1:63748825-63774621 GCA_028646515.1 Pseudochirops corinnae | reverse complement strand
ATAAGGCTTGGGGGGCAGCAGCAAGAGGAGATTTGTGAGACAATAAAGATGCTTGGCCATTCCACTGAGGTGTGTCAGACTATTCTGTCCATATCCGGAGTTCTAACTCCGAAGAGTCGTCGGGGCAACTGAGAGCACCCACAGGGCCATGGGGGAAGCTCTGCACAACTGCAGGGCTACAGTAGGTACTCGGGGCCCCCTGGGGTTCCCAAGTCCAGCTGGCCCAGGCAAAACAACATTATGAAATGCAAAATGGATAATTTTGATTACATTAAATTTTTGCACAAACAAAGCCAATACAACCAAGATTAGGAGGGAAGGAGAAAACTGGGAAAGAATTTTTACAATCAGTGTGTCTGATAAAGGCCTCATCTCTAAAATATATAGACAACTGAGTCAAATTTAAAAGAATAAAAGTCATTCCCCAATTGATAAATGACCAAAGGATACTACCAGGCAGTTTTCAGAGAAAGAAATGAAAGCTATCTATAGTCATGTGAAAATTTCTCTAAATCACTATTGATTAGAGAGATGTGAATCAAAGCAACTTGGAGGTACCACATCACATTATCAGATTGGATAACACAGCAAAACAGGAAAATGATAAATGTTGGAGGAGATGTGGGAAAGTTGGAACATTAATTCATTGTTGGTGGAACTGTGAGTTGATCCAACCATTCTGGAGAACAGTTTTTAACTATGCCCAAAGGGTCATAAAAAGGTGCATACCCTTTGACCCAGCAATACCATTGCTAGTGCTGCATTCCAAAGAGATGATGCAAATAGGAAAAGGAACCACATGTACAAAAATATTTATAGCACCTCTCTTTGTGGGGGCCAAGAACTGGAAACTGAAGGAATGCCCATCAAGTAATCAATGGCTAAACAAGCTGCGGTATATGAATGTAGTGGAATACTATTGTGCTATAAGAAATGTTGAACAGGTGGAATTCCAAGAAACCTGGAAAGACTTAGATGAACTGACACTGAGTGAAGAGAGCAGAACCAGGAGAACATCGTATATAGTAACAGACACAGTTTATGAGGACTGTTTTGATGGACTTAGCCCTTCTCAACAATACAAGGATCTAAAATAATTCCAAAGGATACATTATGGAAAATACTAGTCAGAAAAAAGAACTATGGAGCTGGAGTGAAGAATGAAGCAGACTATTTTCTTTTTTGTTTTGTTTTATTTTGGTTTTTTTTCCCCTCTTTCTTGTGGCTTTTCCCATTCATTATTATTCTTGTAGGCAACATGGCTAATGTGAAAAAAAAAAAAAGCCAGAGAGAGAAGAGAAAGAACTTTCATAAGTTTAGGGTGAAGGGAATCATTTTTGCTGGAATTAAGATCATGAAACAGGCAACTTCATGGCATAATAATAGAGTTACCATTAGTCCTTCACCTCTATGAGTCTAGAGATGAATGCAGATGGGTCAAGGCAAAGGAAGTTTCACAGTTTCTGTTCATTACCTGATTGACATTTGTCTATGCCGCTAAATTATTAACTTGTAATTTAGTTAAAGGTTATTTAAAAGTTGGTGTTGCTTATGGTTGTCTTTAAAATTGCTGTGAATCTCTTTTATATTTGAAAAGTACTAGGAATTAGATTGGAGAAAACAAAGGATTTTTTAAAACCAACACAGAAGGCTCAACAAGACAACTGTGAAAGAGAAAGAAAAGGAAAAACAAAAAACAAAACACAATGCAGATAGGAGGACTGTAACATGACCTAGTCCAATCTCTGCCACTAATAGTGACCTTGGACAACTCAATCAAACTCTATGAACTCTGTTTGTTCATATTAAATGTGGTGGGTAGATTAGATGATTTCAGCCTTCTAGGTGGTACAGTAGAACAAGCACTACACTTCATCAAAGGAGGACCCTTTCAAATCCTGTCTCAGACACTAACTAGCTATGTCTCTCAGAAGAGTCTTTTAGCTTATTTTCTCATTTGTAAAATAGGGATAATGACAGCATCTACCTCAAAGGAGTGTTGTAAGAATCAAATGAAATACGTTAAAGTACTTCATAAACTTAAAAGTGCTACATAAATACTAGTTATTACTATCTGATGCCCTTTCTAGCTCTAACTTGAATATTGAAATGGATGTGGATTCTTTCAATAACTATTTTACCCTCTGGTTCTAGTACCTCAGGGCAGTTTTCCTTGATGATTTCTTGAAAGATGTTGTCCAGACTCTTTTTTTTTCATTGTGGCTTCCAGTAGACCAATAACTCTTAGATTCTCTCTCCTGGGTCTGTTCTCCAGGTCAGTTGTTTTTCCAGTGAGATATTTTACATTTTCTTCTAATTTTTCAATCTTTAGGGTTTGTTTGACTGATTCTTGATGCCTCATAGAGTTAGTAGCTTCATTTTGACTGTTTCTAATTTTTAGTGAATTATTTTCCCTGGTTAATTTTTTAAGCTCCTTTTCCATATGTTCAGATTTTATTTTTAGAGATTTATTTTCTCCAGTTAGATTTTTGAACCTCCCTTCCCATTTCAAAAATTTTGCTTCTTAAGGAGTTGTTATCTTTAATGATTTTTTTTTTCCATTTTGGCAATTGAAATTTTAAAAGATTTGGTCAATTTATCTTCTACCTCTCTAATTTGGCTTTTAAAATGCTTCTTGAACTCTTCCAAAAGTGCTTTTTGGATATGAGACCAATTCATATTCCCTTTTGAGGTCTCAGATGTGGTTAGAGAATCAGTGCTGTCCTCTTCTGTCCTCTTCTGAATTCCCTATAATAGGATGCAATCAACCTTGTTTTTCCAATTTGTTTTTCCCCATTGTTATTGCCTATTTCCTGGCTTTTAAAGTGGATCTCTGCTTCTGGGGTACAGAGTGCTCTGACCCACACTTCTCATGCTGGGAGCTAGTGGTCTGGTTATTGGCTTTGTGTGTTGTGACCTCTAGATACCATTATGTCTAGACTGAGGCCAAGGCCAGGACTCTTGGTGTTTTCCTGGGGTTACATTGAAGCCCACAGTGTGAGGTGTGGGGAAGGGATGGTCTGACCACTTCGGGTTTCTGCCTCTGTATCTCTGGGGTAGAGCTCAGGCAGGCTCAGCTGCTGGTGGCTGAGGACATACTGATGTATGCAGGTTCCCCTGATTATGTGAAGGCACACCTGGGGTTCTGGTGTTAGTATTTACAGGCTCCACGCCCCTGGAGTTCAGGGTCTCCTGTTGGTAGACTGAGATGGGGCTTGTTGGGATGACTGAAGTCCTTCACTTCAGCCTTGGCACAGCCACAGCCACACCCTTCCTCTAGGAGTCCCAAGCCTGTTGCTGGTTCCACTATTTCAGAATTTTACATTGGGGCAATATTATTTGGGTTTTCAAGGTCATAGAGGAATGTTAGAGCAACTAGGGTTTACTCTGCCATCTTGGCTCCCAGAAGTTGAGGTAGATGATTTTTAAACATCCAGGCTATTAGGATGATAGCCCCAGGGGTAGGTACTGCCATGAGCCCCTTCCTATCTCTTACCCAGCTCTGACAGATCCCTCATCCTGCAGTGAGAGGTCTGGGAATCACCTCTGTGGTGGGTGAATCTGGTTGTCAAGGCTTGCTCTGGCTCAACTGTGGTCTGATCTCAGGTCTGCACTGCTGCAACTTGCTAGTGCAGCCCCCAGGTTCCCTACTCTGTGCTCCTGTTGCCCAGCCCTACGTGCACACCCTCCTGGACTGTAAATCTGCCACGCTTTTTCTCCCAAAGGATTCTACCACTCTAAAATCCATTCTGATTCACTTTTTAGAGGTTACTGATGGAATTCATGGAGGATTTCAGGTGAGTTCCTGTTTTCACTCTATCATCTTGCCTTTACTCAGCTATATGATCTTTAGTATGTGGATCTGATTTTGTATGTTTAGGTATTTTTTCCAGTAATGCCAAATCACAACCAATCTATTCCAGATTATCTTTTGTAATTCTTGTCCACGTTCTTTCACAAATTTGTCTCAGGGGCTTTTCTTAATATCTTCCTAATGTCTTTTATTTCTAATTTTATAATTCCTGGTGACATTTTGCTCCCATTCTTCAAAGTTCTCCATTTGTTATATTTTGCAGCCTGTTCAATCCTATTGCCTCCATTGCCCTCTGTGTGATATTCAGTTTCCAGAACTAATAGACTATGTTTTATTGTTTTCCTTTGTATTTATGAGTCATTTTCCTGTAAGTCCCATGACCACTGTACTTTTCTTCTAACAAGGAAAAAGAAACTTAAGCAAAACAAACCAACACAGCTATTTGATCTGACATTGCATGCCATATTCCACAAGCCTCCCACCTCTATAGTGAGATAATGATATGTTTGTTTTATTATCAGTTCTCTGGGACCAACACTATTCATTACAGTGCATCAGAGTCTACCTATCTTTGAAGATATCTGTAATGTTATTGCAGTCATCTTTTAAATGACTTTGCTCTGCTTTGTTTAACCTGTATTACTTAACACATGATATTCCATGATTCTCAAAATTACTCATATCATCCATTTCTTATACTATAAAAATATTGTATTGTAGTTATTTATCAATATTCACTCAGTCATTCCTCAGTCAACAGGCATTCATTTTGTTTCCTTTGAGTTGTTGTTGATATTGTCATGGTTTGGGGTTTTTGCTACCACAAATTTATTATTTATCATATATAAGATCTTTCTTTTTGTCACTGACCTTTTCTAAGGATGTGTCCAGGAATAGAATCAGTAGGTCAAAGGATAATAAAAGAATAGGATTTTTTTTCACATAATTCCAAATTGTTTTTAAGGAGAGTCAAAACAATTTATTTTAATGCCTGTCTTCCTACAGTCACTCCAAAATTGTTTCCATTTTAATTGTCCTTTCAATTTAATGAATGTGACACAAAATCTCAGACATCTTTAAATTTGCATTGTTCTTATCATTAGTAATTTTGAGTATTTTCATAGGTTCCTAATCATTTGTCTTTCTTACTTGGAAAATTATTTGTTGCCATCCTTCGGCTATTTATCTACTACGACATAATGGTTTAAATTGAAATTACTTAAAAGGATCATGGAAAAAGAGATTATGATTCAACTAGAGCTATGACTGTAGTAGGACAATCTGGGTTTTGCCCCAGGGGAGATATTTTACAATGAAATATTTCACATTGTCTCCTATTTTTTGTTCATTCTTTTGGTCTTGTTTTATTGTTTTTTTGATTTCTCATAAAGTTATTAGCTTCCATTTGTTCAATTCTATTTTTTAAGGAATAATTTTCTTCAATGAGCTTTTGTACCTTATTTTCCATCTGGCCAATTCTATTATTCATAGCAGCTGCTATGGGTATTGCATTGGCAATATGTGTATCCAGGATCACTTTGTTTTCTATTCCTTTATTGGCCTGTTACCACTTGTGGCTCACTATGAAGACAAAATTTCCATTTTGACATAGTCACTGAAAATAACTCACCCTCATCTTTTCTAATTAATTAGTTAATTAGTTAGTTAATTAATTGATTGATTGATTTTTAGTTTATGACATTCATTTCCACAAGACTTTGAATTCCAAATTTTCTCTCAATCTCCCTGCTCCACCCCACCCCAAGATGGCATACATTCTGATTACCCTTTCTCCCAGTCTGCCCTCTCTTCCATCATGCCTCCCTTCCTATCCTCTTCCCCCTTACATTTTTATAGGTTGAGATAGATTTCTTAACCCTATTTCCTGTATATCCTATTTCCCAGTTTCACATAAAAACAATTTTTGATATTTGTTTTTAAGACTTTGAGTTCCAGATTCTCTCCCTTCTTCCCTCCCCATCCACCCTCATTGATAAGGCAAGCAATTCAATATAGGTTATACGTGTGTAGTTATGTGAAACACTTCCCTAATAGTCATGCTGTAAAAGAATAACTGCATGTCCCTCTATGATATCCCATCCCCTACTTATTCCATATTCTCCTTTGACCCTATCCATTTTCTTTTATCTTTTTTAATTATTTTTATTTTTATTTTTTTTTATTTTTTGCTTTCTGGAGGGGGAAAGGCAGGGCAATTGGGGTTAAGTGACTTGCCCAAGGTCAGATAGCTAGTAAGTGTTAAGTTTCTGAGGTTGGATTTGAACTCAGGTCCTCCTGACTCCAGGGCCGTTGCTCTATTCACTGCACCATCTAACCACCCCCAACACTGTCCATTTTCAAAAGTACTTTTTTCTGAACACTCCCCCAATCTGCCCTCCCTTCTATCATTCCCCTGCCCTTATCCCTTACCCCTTATTTTCCTGTAGGGTAGAATACCTGATTGAGTGTGCATGTTATTACCTCCTTAAGCCAAATCCAATGAGGGTAAGGTTCACTCATTCCCTCTCACCTCCCCTCTTCTGCTCCATGGTGAAACCATTTTCTTGCTTCTTTTATGTGGGATAATTTACCCCATATTTTCTCTCCCTTTCTCCTTCTCCCAATGTATTCCTCTTTAACCCCTTAATTTTATTTTTTAGATATCATCCCTTCATATTCAACTCACCCTGTACCATCTATTTATCTATCTATCTATCTATCTATCTATCTATCTATCTATTATCTATCTATCTATCTATCTATCTATCTATCTATCTATCTATCTATGATGTGTGTATGTGTGTATGAACATATGTATATATGTATATTATATATATGTGTATTGTGTTGTATTGTGTATGTATGTGTATGTATTGTATATGTATCCTGATTGTATTTCCACAATACCCAAATTGTTTCTTTCTGAATGCTTGCAATATTTTCTCCTTGACCTGGGAACTCTGCAATTTGGCTACAATATTCATAAGAGTTATCCTTTAGGGATCTCTTTCAAGAGGTGATTAGTGGATTCCTTCCATTTCTATTTTACTCTCTGGATCCAAGAATATCAGGGAAGTTTCCTTTGATAATTTCTTGAAAGATGATGTCTAGGATCATTTTTTGATCATGACTTTCATGTAACTCAATAATTTTAAAACTATTTTGCTTGTATCTATTTTCCAGGTCAGTGTTTTTTTCAAATGATATATTTCACATTGTCTTCTAGTTTTTTCATTTTTTTGGTTCTGTCGTATAATTTCTTCATTTCTCATAAAGTCATTAACTTCCATTTACTCCATTCTAATTTTGAAGGAATTATTTTCTTCAATAAGTTTTTGGACCTTCTTTTCCACTTGGCCAATTCTACTTTTTTAAGGCATTTTTCTCCTCATTGTCTTTTTAGACCTCTTTGGTCATTTAGATTAGTCTTTTTTTAAGCTGTTATTTTTTGGGTCTCCTTTAGCAAGTTGCTGACTTATTTTATTCATAATTTTCTTGCATCGCTGTCATTTTTCTTTCCAATTTTTCCTCTATTTCTCTTACTTGATTTTTCAAAATTTTTTTGAGCTCTTCCATGGCCTGCAATTAATTCATATTTTCTTGAAGGCTTTGGATGTGAGAGCTTTGACTTTGCTGTCTTTTTCTGGCTGTATGTTTTTATCTTCTCTGTCACCAAAGCAAAATTCTATAGTCTAAGTTGTTTTTGTTTTTTTTAAGCTGTTTGCTTATCTTCCTAAATACTTGACTTTTTAACTTTTTGTCAAGGTAGGACTCTGTTTTAAGTGGGGTTGAAGGTGGGGGTGTGTGTGATGGCATCCTAATAAAGTTTCTCTGAGCCCCAATATTCTAACTTCATTTTAGGCCTGGCACCAATGAACAGCAGGCCCACTTTACCAACCTAGACCCCCTGCCAATGTCCCAATTTCTTCGTATAAGCCTCGCTGTTCACTGGAACAACAGATGTGTCCCTGAACTCTTAGTTCCCACAGAAACAGCAGGTGTGTCCATGTGATGGGAACCCAGGTACTGCCTCTACCTAGTCACTGCCCCCACACACATTTCATAGGTGTGTTGTTGTACTCAACCACAGTTACATTATCCATCTAATCCAAGACAAGACCACAATGCCTAACTATCTATCTTGACCAGATAAGACCACAAACAATCAGAATGTTTAACTACCAGACCATAGATGGCATCTGTCCTCCATTACCTAATCCCTTAACAAACCCCTGCTGCCTTTTTAATATTAATCATATTTGCATATGCTATGTAAATTTTGATTATCCATCTCACTTTCTCTGAAATTGCTGGTTATTATTGGAACTTAGCCCATTTAATGAGAGGCGTCAATCTCAATAAATGTCTATACTTGGATTAAAGGTGGTCTGACTCTGAATTCTTTGAGATGGTTCCACCACAACACATCATGAAACCCCAAAAGTTTTTGGGTAGGCAGAGCTCCCAACACAACACTTTTTGGCATACCTAGGTTAAAACCACAATGTGTACTTTCCTAGGCTTCAGAGTTTTTGTATCAGCACCTAGATCCCCCACTGTCTGAGGGGCCAGAGAGCTCTGGAAGCAGCTGCTACTGCTGCTGCTGTTGCTGCTGCCCATTGCCACCAACAAGCCTGCTGCTGCCACCACCACTACCTCTGCCACCCTGGAGCTGGGGCCAGTCCCCAGTTAGACCATGATCCTCTTTCACCCAGGTCCCCAAGAGTTTTCCCACTGACCTTCTATGCTTTCTTTGGCATTTGTGGGTTGAGAATTCTGGATTCAGCCACATCTGCCAGTGATTCAGACCCATGAGGCCCTCTCTGGCCCTGTCTATGCTTGTTTGGCCCATGCCACACTGCGCTCTGCTCCCAATTCAGTGTTATAAACACTTCTGGTTGGCCTTCCAGGCTGTCTTGGGCTGGAGATGTGTGTTCACTCTGTCATTTTGTGGATTCTGTAGCTGAAAAATTTGTTTAGTCATTTTTACAGGTATTTGGAGGACTTTGGGGAAGATCTCAAGTAAGTCCCTGCTCTTACTCCAGCATCTTGGCTCCATCCCACCTCCTACCCTCATCTTCTTTACCCATGCCTTCTAACTCCACTCTATGATCATATGAAGGCAATTCTCCTCTGTTCAATTCATACTATGGGCAAAATTAGTCGACTTCTTCAGAATGTATTGTGAAACAAATAGAAACATCCCCCTCTTTCCTTTGCACAAGAGACCTTATGGAATTCCATCAATAATGTTACATGAATTTATTTAGTAGTATCAAGGTATGGGGAAAATTTAGCTTTGCCTAACCCAGTGTCTTTCATCATTGTCAACAAACATTTGTTAAGTGCTTACTATATTCCAGGTACTGTGCTAAGTGATGGGAATACAAACACAAGTGTAAATGAAAACAGACCCTGCCTAAAGAAGGGAAGGTCGGGGGATGAGGAGGAATGAAGGTATATGCATGCAAGTATGATAGGGAAAGTCTTGTAGTGTTATATCAGCCTAGAAAAGAAGCAAGAAATGGTTAACCTGACCAAACATCGCCGTCCCCCCCATTAAAATGTAGCTTATGGGAGGAAACAGTTAGAGGGAGAAGCAAGAGAAGAGGGTATTTCGATGTTAGAATTAGTCCAGGTGTAGAGTGAACTTTGAAGGTGAAGAGGTTTCTATGGCATAGTAGAGAAAGTCCAGTGGAGAGGATTGCCAGTACAAACTGGACAGGAATAGTCACAATGGTCTATTCTATGACTTTGTAAGGAGGGAGGGAGAAGGATTAGAAAGGATAATACATTATCTAGTTCTTGTTCAGTATTGATATTTTCAACGAGATGAAGGCCATTTTTCTTCTTGCCTCATATATCAAACAGTGCCCTGTTATTATGGCTCAATATCTGCCCATTAACCACAATTGATAGCCAAGTGGACAATTAGCAACTAATTATGAGGAATTTGATCAATATATTTTATAACCAGTTTATAGACTGAGATGAACCATCCAATTTACATCTGTGTTTGAACAGCAAGTCAGATGACAATAGCAATTCAGATTTGGATTAGTAATTTCCAGGTGAAGGCCTCCATTAATCTTATGCCTACATTAATTTATTATCCCAAACAATCTATTTTTTAATGATAATTTTCATGTGAGAATTCCCTCTTGCACTTCCTTAATTATTTGACAGTTGGAGCACCACGAAAAGGCACAAGTAGTGAAACCATTAGAGGCAAGATTGCCCTCATAATGTGCCTTGTCCAGCACTATTTTCTAATATCTCTTGTAATATTTCTAACTCGGTCCCTAAAAGGTAGCATGGCATAGTGGCTACAGGGTCAGGCTTGCAATCATCAAAACCTGGGCTTAGGGCCTATCTCTGGCACATAATATCTATATGACCATGGACTCATCATTTAATTTTTCAGTGCTGAGTCTAGGCAGCTCTCTCAGATTAAAAATTGTAAGAGTAGGAAAATCTGTCCATACCATGACATCTCAGGCATTCTCCATCCTGATGAAATCACAAGTCAGGACCAAACTTGCCCACTCAATATCTCAACTCGTTGTTGACGATTCCACCTATAACATCATTTGCTGGTCATCTAATATGCTGATGATCTGGTTACATGGTGAACTAAGGCGGCATAGTACAATAGGAAGTAATTTCTGAATCCATGGTTGTTGTTGCTTAGTTGTTTTCAGTCATGTCCAACTCTCCATGACCCAATTTAGGGTTTTCTTGACAAAGATGTGGCATGTTTTGCCATGTCCTTCTCTAGCTCATTTGACAGATAAGGAAAGGAAACAAACAAGGCTGAGTGACTTGCCCTTAAGTATGTGAGGTAAGATTTGAACTCAGGTAGAGGAGTCTCCCTGACATTAGGCACGGTGCTCTATCCACTGAGTTTTGTAGTTGCTTTTGGAATCAATAGACTTTGGTTCGAAACCCAGGTCTGCCAGTTAATACTTGGCTGACCTTGGGCAAGTCATTCCATACCTCTGAACCTTATTTTTCTAAGTTGCAAAATAAGTAGGTTAAATGATTCCTAATGCTCCCTTTTCACCTCTAACTATGATCTGATAAGTAGCAGCATTGAGTTCTCTGGACTTCAAATGTACTTTTGCCCTATTTATGACATTGCTCCACATAATATTGTTTCCATCAAACATCACTTGAGGAATTATTTACAGAATGACATTAGGCATCATTTGCCTGTTTAGTTGCACAAACAGGGGCAAGACATAAAAAATTCTATTTTGGCTTTTCAATAGATAATAATAGCTAACAACTATAATTTATATAGTGCTCTAAGGTTTGAAAAGTTGTTTTTTTTTAAGTTATCTCAATTAAGATGGATACAAGTGGAGGATAATGAATAAAGAAATGAGAGTGAAAACAAGGAATAAACTATTAAAAATGAAAATTCAGTGTGGGAAGATGAGTGTAGGAATGAGAAATCTAGTTGCAGAGTAAACTATATATTCAGTGAATTTCTTGCAGAAACGAAGGCCTTGCACCTGATTCCATTTTTCTGCCTCTTAAAATAAGAACTCCAGATCTTGGATAAAAGACTAGACTTGGAGGAAAGGGGTCATCCTCCTGAAAGAAGCAATATGAAAAGGCCAACAGATACACATTGCTGAAAGAGGAGAATAACTGTCCAGTGTATGCAGATTTTAAAAGCATCTGTCTGTACCTGAGAAGACTTTTCAGTCAGCTCCAGAAGCCGCCTGGATGTATTTACCTAGGTAACAGGTGGACAAAATTAGGCATCAGTCACAGGATGTCACCGCATATTAAGTTTCCAATATGCTCTCATTTAACAAGCCTGTTGCAATGGGCATGTGAAACATGCACATTTTGGTCTGTCTCCCATTAAACTGATAATAAAACCATCACTGCAGTTTAAAAAGGAAGAAAAAACTTAACTAAAGTTCAAGATTCAAGAATGAGGCATTCATCTTCTTGCAAAAGATCTTTGTGCTCAATAAGATTTCACTTAAAGAAGAGATTAAGCCATATGCTGTATTAGTCATTGATACTGTAATTTGCATATGCCCATCTCATGTAAAGGAAAATCAGTAGAGTAGGTGGTACTTACTAATTCAATGGAAAGGCAGATGGATAGCCAAATGATGTAGAGTTTCTCAATACAACCTTAAAAATATCCATTTTGATAGTGTTAGTTTTGATTCTCTCTTTGTATCAAAAGGTACTTCCCTTTATCATCCTTCTCTACTTGCCAGTTCTCCCCCTCTATGTATGTACCACCATTGAAATCTGTTTAGGTCAGTCAGGAAATATCATTCTACCTCAGGAGTTGCTTATCACTAAAGTCACCCAGGCCCAAGTTAGAGAATTATTTGTAGGAGGACACCATGCTGCAGATATAGTTTAGACTAAAGAGCCTCTGAAATGCTGTCAACCCTAGGATGCTAAGAATCCTTGTTTCTCATATAGATGAATCCTCAATAGCATGGCTACTTCAAGAATAGAGAAATGTGATGCGGTTACATCTTTCCCTATCCAGATACAAGACTACTCAAACTATGAAAAAATGCCAGAAAGGACACACTGCATCACCATGAAAAAATGGGAATCGTGAAGTCATTACAAGATAAATGAATAACATTTGATATCAGTCAATTTCAACTGAGGGAATATTTATCAGAATATATTTTACACTGAATAGAAAACAATAGTACCCAAGTTCACCAGAAAGCTTGGAATGCTAAAACATCAGATTGTTTTTTTCTGTTGCATAGACTCGTAGCCAGTGTAGCATGAATTAATAAAAACAAGATCCCTTCTCCTTTGTAAAAAATACCTTAAGTTCAATGGGGTTTTTAGTACTTGAATACCACAAAGAATAAAGTGTGTCTGTGTGTATGTGCATGTGTGTGTATTTATGTATGTGTGTTTGTTCATTTATGGCAGTTGATTACACCAATTAATTCTCCAGGCTGGCTATCTCTCACTTCATCCTGAGGGGCAAACCTTTATGGAAGACCTCACAATTCTTACTACCACCACCACCAAATGCCAGCCAATTGCCATTGGCAAAGCAGGAAAGCCAGACTAGCTGAAGCAACAAAGTACCCTGAGGAGAAATGCATGTGATATGTGCCACCAACTGATAGGTTAGCCCAACGGCCCTGACACCTGCAACACCTCCAGATCACCAGATCTACTTATATCATGGCCCCTGCAGCCATAGTTCAAGAAAACAACCCATATGGCAAGTATATGGCCTGCCAAAGGAGTTTGGACAGCTGTCACGTGATCCATGCAACCATCCATCGTCAATCTGTCTCTAGTGTAACTTATTTGTGACCCCAAAGGAGTTTATTTTATTTTAATTTTGGACCCTACCTACTGCCAAGTTGTATAAGAGGAGATATAACATGACAACTTTCTCTGCAGGTACTGCAACCATCCCTGCTCAGTAACCACAGCTACTGAAGAGCTAAAAAGGAAGGTTCTTTCTACCACAGCCTTTCATATCTTACTTTCCTTCCCCAGGAAACTTATGACTGGGAAATTTCATTATCCTGCAAGTTTGCATCTGCCTAGAAATCTTATCTCATTAGTCCCCTCTTCCCCTTTGATTGAGCCCTCTGACTTAGGGGCATGGTCATAGGTTCCAGGACTTCTATTTAAGTAGGAAGCTCCGTATAGACGTCTTCCCATTTCCCACCACCTACACTGCTTTTGGATTTCTTTGGATCTCTATCATGGCACTATCACATGGGCACCTTCTCCACAAACATTTTTCTGCTCTTTTTTGTGTATGTTAAGTTTAAATTGTAAGTTCCTGGAAGGTAGCAACTGTCATTGTTTTTATTGGTATTTGTATCCCTAGTGATTGGCACAGTTCCTGACACATAATGGGAAATAAGTTTCCAGGGGAAGGAAGGTATAATGGAGAGGTCCAAAAAAGTCAAAAAGTGGCATAACTGGTGTGAAATGGAGAGAAGACTGTGCTTAGTCCTCTTCTTATTGATTTGACTTGGTAAAGTCAAATGGCTTAACATCAGAGATTGATATGACATTATTAATGGAAATGACATTAAATAGAATGAATTATCATCTATTTTGCCACTATACCCCAAGGACTATGGGGGTTTTCCATCATCTGCCTTGAGGCTGCAATCTCCCATTAGGACATATGCTATTTGATGGAAGGGTTGATCTTGTTTTTCTGTTGGTATCATCAGCACTTGGCACAACAAATTGCAAATAGTAAGTAATAAATAGTGTTTTAAATTAATTAGTTAACCTCATCCAGTGTAATTGTTTCTGCAACTGGATTCTCTGGAGAAAGGTTATATGAGAAGGAATGGGAGAAAAGAAGACTCGAAGTGAATAAGGAGAAGGAAATCATCTATTGGACTTGGAGTATCTATATCTATGCTATTGAAGTAAGGTAGAGATTATATTTGAGGAGGAATATATATATATGTATATGTGTATATATACATATATACATACATTATATATGTATGTATGTATGTATGTATGTATATATGTATGTATGTATGTATAGCCAAATTTGGAAGAAATTGAGCATAATTTGGAACACAATCTTCAAGCTCAGATAATGTTCCAGAGTATACCTATGACTAGGAAGAAAAAAAGATTCAGTTAAGGAGGATATTAGAGGATTAAGAAAAATCAATAAGGATTAGATAGTAGGACCTAAAAGGGTAGACTCAAGAACTATAAGAAATCAGTTGGCAAGACAAGTCAAGGTAAGTTAAAAAAAAAAAAGATAAATGGAACAATTAGAGATTTAAGCAAATTTACAGACTGAATTTGTAGGTGTGGATATGGATTGGATATAGGCACAAGGATAAAAGGAAAGTGACAGTAACTACCAAATTGTTGTTGAGGCAGAAAAAAGGAGGCTGAGTGGGATTATCAAGTTTTTAAAAGGAGGCAATTCACTATAAAAAGTCTTGACCTGGTGCTTAGGGTTGAGACGTTAGCATCCAATTACTCAATCAATCAGTGAGTATGTATTAAGCACCTACTATGTGCCGGACACTATGCTAAGTACTGAGGATACAAAGAGGCAAGAAACACTTCCTGCTTTTATCCACAAAGAGTTCAAAGGCTAGAAGTTTCATCCTTTAGGGAAAGAAGGGAGAATTGTGAAGTAACTGGCAAGGAATACTTACATATCAGCTATACTGGAGGGACTATTATCTGTTTTCCAAGGTTGGGCTGATTTCTCTCAAAAAGGAAAGGTGAAATGAGTTGAAGAACACTTCTCCACACTCCAGAGGTTTCCTAAAGAAAACAAAAGCAAGACTTCAGTTATGATGGGGGGGCGGGAGGGGGAGGAAGTGGTGGGAATCTGAGGTATAGGAGGAGAGACTGGAAACTTGTCAGGATGATGAAGAACAGATAAGTATTGCCCATAAGAAAAAAGAAAGTGTGGGGAGGGGGTAGGTATAATTAGAGTTTTATAAAAGACTTGAGCCATTTATGGAAAATGGGATAGCTGAATGCTCTAAGGAGGAAATAACTTCTCATTCTCTAAAATGAATGAATGAATGAACAAATGAACAAATGAATGAAATATTAAATCCATAGAAGCTAACAGGTGAGAGATCATGGAATAATGGCAAAGAAAGAAGGTAAGCAATAATTAGATTACTGCCTGCTCCAGAGTACCGAGATATCTGTCCACCTGATAACCATGAAGAGGTCTGTTGTCATCCTAGGGTCCATATTCAAAACATAACTGAGAACTTCCCAAGATTCATAAAAATATATGAAAAGTTGTCACTTGGTGAAGGTTCAGATGAGCACAAATCACAATGATAAAAGGAACCTAAAAAGTAATGACAACAATTATGAAGTCTTTGAAAAAGTACTCTTGGTCACTGGGGCAAAGGTTTTATTTTCCTCACTTTCTTGTTAAAGGCAAGGGATGAAAATGAAGAAAAATTAATTTGGGAAGCAAGCAGCTGGCTAAAAAGATGATATCTGAGAACAGAATTTGAATTTCTAGATGATAATGTCCAATATAGATTTGACAGATATCTGGCCAGAGATGGAGCATACCTAACAGGCTAGTAAAAATATGTTTTCAAAATTACTTGTGTGTGAGATGAAAGAGTTTGGAGTCTGAATCTAAGGTCAGAAAAGGTCTTTATTCTTTCTCATGAGAAAGGACTCTACCCCCTGTCACCCAACATGGCATCTGTAGGGAGAGAACACCAGGTAGAAGGCAGCCCATGATTATATAATCTTCTAAGGCAGAAACTCAACCCCCCAACTGGCTGTCACTCTTATTGGTAGGGGGGCTGGCCCACAACCTAATTGCAGGAATCTCTCTGAGACAAAGGACCCGGAAACATATGGGTGTCCAATAAAAACAGTCTTAACCTTATTTGGCATATCTTCTGCTGTGTTGGGTCTGGGGGAGGGTCTCCATTTCTCTAATGCTTGAAGGTCAGGTAACTTGACCTTAGGCCTAGTGAATACTGAAGCCATTCTAGATTTGATTTTTCAGAATGGGGAAACTTCACAATAAATTCTCCCTCACACTTGTAAATCTAATCAAAAATGTTTTAAACTAAAAGGGATGGGAGAAAAAGAACTGGTCTAAAAGTTGTTGATGGTTATTATCTTCTATCTAGTTCTCTCTTACTCTTCCACTTTTCTTCTTGAAGCAAAAGTAAAGGTGAAAAAAGGCCATTTTGTAATTTTTTTTTTGTGACAAAGGTTTCCATGGCCTGACTTTTAAGTACTCCAAGCTTCTTAGCTAACTCAGGTTCAGTCTAATATTTTCTATTGGACATATGATACATTATTGTGTGCAGGTTTTTTTTTATTTATGTCAGCTGATTACAGTGATGAATTCTCCAGACCTATGTTAGCTAGTCCTTGGCCAACAGATAGATTCATTCAATATGTGTGTCTATATACATATGTATGTACATACATGTATACACATGTATATGTACATATACACATATTTGTCATTTAGAATTTCTTATATATACACAAATACATGGTTTTGCCAACATTGGAATTCCCAGGATGGGAATTTTCTCCTCTTTATGCATAGCCCATCACAACTCATCCCATCTAAGATTTAGTAAACAAATTTTAATAAGTCACTTATGACAGAGGATGTTTAAGTGACTTGTAGCAAATACAGCTGTCATGTATTAGAGGCAGGATAGGAATATGGGAATAAGATCTAACCCCAATATTCTCTCCACTAGTATCTGTTACCTCTATATGTAGCCATAAATAAACTGTTTTCGCAGCCAAACTGGGCTTCTTTCTCTTTCTTTAACATATTTTGTGATTCCGTGTTACAAGATAAGCCTTGTTCATATAATTTCCTTTACCAGGTAACTACTTTTTTCTCTCTTCACCAAGAAAATCTTGTCCATCTTGTGATTGTAGATTATAGATCTAGAGCTGAAGGGAACTAGAGGCCATCTAATCCAACCCCTTCATTTTATAGATGAGGCCCAAGAAGACTCGTGATTTGTGCATGGTCACACAAGCAGTAAGTCCCAGAGACAGAATTCAAACCCAGGGCCTCTGATTCTAGAAACAGTACACTGTCTATTCCAGTTAATAAACTATCTTTTCCATGAAACTCTCCCATATTAATTTACCCTTTCCTTCATTTTCACCTCTTTTTTTTGTCAGGGATTTTGCTGCCTTAGCAAATAGCACTTTTGTTTGTTTGTTTTTTGTTTTGTTTGTGTTGTTTTTTACTCTCTAAATCATTTTATCAGGCATCATTACATATTATAATTATTTACATTAGTGTTTTTTTTCCCTTTATTAGAATATAGTCTCTACTAGACCAGGGACTGTATCTCACTTCCTCACCTCAATCTAGCACCGTATTCTGCCCAAAATAAGTTTGTTGAATTGAGTTTTCACTTTATACATAATGTTTAAAAGTTAAATTTAACAGAGATGTGATAATCAACTATCTTCAACACAATAGAGTTGAAATTATTTTTTTTTCTACTGAATAGTCAGACAAAAAAAAAACACATCAGTTACATATAATCACAGAATTGTAGAATTTAAGAGTTAGGAAGGACCTCAACTGACATCCAGACATAAAAGGATTCTATTATAATATACCCAATAAGTAGCACTATATTCTGTGTGGCTCAGAGGAAGTGATTTAATCAGTCTAGAACTCACTTCCCTCATCTATGAAATGAGGATGGGTTGGTGGAGGGGAAGGAATTAGTTAATCTCTAGGTCCCCTCCTCTTATATTCAGATTCCATAAACTATTCAAGTGGTTTTTTTTGCATTGGTTTCTTTTTTCTTATTAAGTGTATTACTTGTGTGTTAGTTTTAAAAAAATCAATTTATTTTTCAAAATACTCAATATAGCATTTTGAAAAAGCATAAACAAGTATCGGAGTAGCTTTTTTTAAAAATGCAGTAAGAAAGTAGACTCTTGAAAATGCACTTTTTGCCATAACAAAATTACAAGGCTTATGCTTTCCCATTTGCTGAATGAGAAAGAAAATAACCTAAGTTCATGTCCATGCACTGATGCACTCTAAACATTGTGTTTTTAGTTAGTGCGAAACAAGCCTTAATTTTCTATGACCCCAAGGCTGTCTGCTTTCCAATTTGTACAAGATGTGAGCTTTATCAGAAGGCCTCAGGACCACTTGGAGCCACTCAGCTTAACTCTAGCAAACTGTACTGAAGTTCCTGCTCTGTGGATGGTAACTTTCTGAAGAGCTAGCAGTTCTGAAGGTCTATCACCCTGCCTACTTTACTGGTTGGTGGGTAATTTTGCATCAGTAATGGAAATGTTTATGAGGCATCTGCTATTCTTCTTATCAATATATGTATTCCTCCCTTAGCAGTTGGAGAGGTTTGATCTTTTTCAAAGAGCACTAGAGAACTTTTTGTTTGTTTGTTTGTTTTTTACCTCCTGAAAGGCTTGTAGGTCAAGAACAATCTTTCTTTAAAAGACTGGAGGACAATGAAATTTTTTTTTTCTGTCTTTCTAACATTTAAAACAAGAGAGTGGTTTCAAGCATAACAGCATACTACTCTTTTTTTTCTCTTAGACTGAAATAATAAAACTTAAATATACCTTAGGAAAAGAAAAAGAAGCATACTATAAAATTAAATATTGTAACTTAAATACAAAATAAGAAAAAGAAAAAAAGCATTGCCATGTGCACAGCAGAATGAAAGAGAGGATTTAAAATATATAGTAATAAATGTCCGTTTTGAGAAAGCCTCTATAATAAATGCTATAACCAAAAAAAAAAAAATACTATACATTGTGTTAAAGCTTTCTATCTTTTCTTTACTTCCCTGTTTGTGTGTGTGTGTGTGTGTGTGTGTGTGTGTACTACTTCAAAATGAAGGAATTATAAAGCAAAAAAAAAATGCTTTGTTCGATATATCAACATATCTGTGGACTCATCAATTTAGATATTCTCTCAAATAGTTCATGAAAACTGACCTGAGCCAGGTTGGCACAAAGTAAAGAAGCCTAGCTCTACAGTCAGAGGACCTCAGTTAAAATTCTGTCTCTATTTTTACTACCTGAGTGACTTTCAGTGGGTCACAGGTTCTTCATTTGTAAAATGAGGGAGGTGGAAGTAGATGACCTCTAGGGTAGGTACCTTGCAACACTAGCTCTACTCTATGAATATGCAAGACAATAATTGTTAAAGTGACTTGTAAATTGCATGACACTATACAAAAGTAAGAGAATCTTCCTAGATTTTGAACAACCATTCCACTTGCCAATGTAGAAAGACCAGCAGAAAAAAATTAAACTCTTCCAAAAGATTTTCATTACCTAATCCTACACAATTCTGATCACTCCTTGACCCTATATATCTGCTTGTCTCTACTGTCTTAGACTGCAAAGAAAAAACGTGATCATTCAGGATCTATTATTTTCATATATGTAGGCATGACCATCTTCATACATTTTAACTATGATTTTTTTATTTTGAAAATTAATCCTGATAGCCTTGAGCACTGCCAATTGATCTAAGAATGTCAATGTCTTAAGTTTCAGTAAATATCCTTTTAGGTCTTGATTTGCCAACTATCACAAGTTTCTATGACTTCCCATAAATACTCTGTTTAGGATTTATCCAGCATATTGAAGACTTTCTCTTAGGTTTTTGTTTGTTTTTATTTTTTTGCTTTTTTTGGAGGGGGAAGGCAGGGCAAATGGGGTTAAGTGACTTGCCCAAGGTCACACGGCTATTAAGTGCTAAGAGTCTGAGGTCATATTTGAACTCAGGTCCTCCTGACTCCAGGGCCACTTCTCTATTCACTGCACCACCTAGCCGCCCCTTGTTTGCTTTTTAAACGTCCTGTGAGTGGCACTGCAACCCTTAAACCATTCATTTGCTATCGTCCACTCTCTGTACTAGACAGGTTCACCTTTACTGATCATGCATTTATTAGACATTATATACTATACCACTGTTTTAATGTAATTCCTCATTTGTAACATGCTACATATATTTACACTTGTCATATACCTTCTTATTTTCTTACATTTAGGATTACCTGAAATTTTGAACCTTCAGAGATTTTAGTATTCCATTCTTAATAAAGATACATGTTATTCTGTAATTTATAAGAACCTAATAAATAAGACTACTGGGGGGGGAGAGTTAAACTATTTCAAAGTATCTTTTTAAGTCATCTTAAGCTATTTGAGGTCATCTATTCACATATAATTGAAATCCTAATCCTGAGTAGTTCTTATCTATTCATTAGCTCAAGTTCCCAAAGAGACTTCTCAAAAACTCAATATTTGTTGAGCCAATATAACTCTTAAATATTGTATATAATTGAAAACAAGAAAATCACCTTTATCTTCAACTGTTTTTTAATTCACACTGACTTCCCTTGCATTTAGTTGAATTTAGCTAAATTTTGCTTGATTTGTAGATATTTATAAATGTGACTCTTCTTCCTCTCTTTTTTTTGTTGCTAACAAAGATTACATTAAAAATAATTTTTTTTTCCCAATTTACAATCTCTTAGATCAATGAAGATCTAATGTTACCTACTTGAACAACAGTACTGCTCCCCTATCTTACTAGTCTGTTTCTTTTGCTGGCTCTTCATCCAAGTCACGTCCATTAACTATGGGTTTCACACAAGGGTCTGTCCTGGGTCCTTTTCTCTTCTCTCTCTACAATATTTTGCTTAGTGCTCTCCTCAGCTCCCATGTATTTTAACATCCCTATGCCAATGATTCTCAAATTAACTTTTCTAGCCTTAACCTCTGTGGGACCAGTCTCACATTTGAAACTGCCTATTGGACATCTTGAGCTAAATGTTTCCCATAGGCATTTAAATTCATCATGTTCAAAACAGAATGTATTATTTTTCTCTCCACATCACCTTTACTTCCTAACACTGTCAAAGGTACTACCATCTTCCCAGTCACTGAGGTTTACAACCTTGGTGTCATCCTCAATTCCTCACTCTCTCAAATCCCCTCCACCTGATATCCAATCTGTCACCAAGTCCTTTTGATTTTATCTCTGTAACATGTCTTATACACCTCCTGCTTCTGTCCTCTGACACTGGCACCAACCTGGTTCTAACCTTCATAAACTCACACCTGGACTGTTGCAATAGCCTGATAGTTGGTCTCCCTGCTATAAGTCTCTTCCTGTTCCAGTTCATCCTCCATTCAGCTACTAAAGTTATTTTCCTAAAGTACATATCTGACCATTTTACCTCTTAACTCAATCAATTACAAAGGCTCCCTATCATCTTCAGAATCAAATATAATAGATTTCTTTTTGGCATTCAAAGTCTTGTATCATACACACACACACACACACACACACACACACACACACACACATCTTTCTGGTTTTCTTATGTATTACACCAACAACAACCTACTGGTCCCATCCACATATATACTATTTCCATATTAGATATATTGCAAAGGAAAACACACAAAAAATAATAAAATTAAAATGTAAAAAAAAAAAGTATACTTCAATCTGCATTCAGAGTTCATCAGTCCTCTCTCGAAGATAACATTTTTCATCATAAAAACTATAGAATTGTCATGCATAATTGTATTGATCAGGGTGGCTAAGTCTTTCATAGTCCATTATCATTATAATATTGCAGTCTTTGTGTATAATGTTCTCCTGGTTCTGCTCATTTCACTTTGCACTAGTTCATAAAAACATTCCATTGTTTGTTTGTTTCTTTTGTTTTGTTTTGTTTTCCTGAAATCATCCTGCTAGTCACTTCTCAAAGCTAGTAGTATTCCATCACAATCCTATATTGTAACTTGTTCAGCCAATCCCCACTTGATGGGCATCCCTTCAATTTCCAATTCTTTGACACCACAAAAAAAAACTGCCATAAATATGTTTGTGCATATGGATCCTTTTCCTTTTTCTTTGATCCCTTTAGGATATAAACCTAATAGTGGTATTAACAGGTCAAAGGGTATACACAATTATATAAATAACACTTTCAGCATAGTTCTAATTTTTTCTCCAGAATGATTGAATCAGTTCACAACAACCAACAAGATATTAGTGTACTCATTTTTCCACATTCCCTTCAGCATTTGTCACTTACCTTTTTTGTCATGTTAGTCAATAAGGTATTGAGGGGACATCTCAAAGTTGTTTAATTAGCATTTTGGTAATTATTCACTATTTAGAGCTTCTCATATAACTATTAATAGCCTTAATTTCTTCTTCTGGAAACATATTCCTATCAACTGAGGAATGGCTCATATATTTTTGTTTAAAATTTGGTTCAGTTCCGTAAGTATTTGTGAAATGAGATCATGTTCAGAGAAACTTGCTATGATTCCCCCTGCACTTTTCTGCTTTCCTTTTAATTTTCGCTGCATTTGGTTTTGTCTGTGCAATTTTTTTTTTAATTTAATGTTGTCAAAATTACCCTTCTTACCTCCTGTGACCCTCTCTCTCCCTTATTTAGCATAAACTCTTCCCTTTCCATAGATCTGACAGGTAATTTTTCTCATGTTCCTCTAATTTGTGTATGATATTACCCTATAGGTCTAAATCATGTATGTATTTTGACCTTATCTTGGTATATGAAATGGTATATGTGAAATGTTGGTCTATGCCTAGTTTCTGTCAGACTGCTTTCTGGTTTTCCCAGCATTTTTTGCTAAATAGTGAGTTCTCACCCCAAATGTTTGCATTTTTAAGTGTTGTTTTTTTTTCAATGTTAGGTTAATGTGATCATTTACTCTTCTACATTGTATACATAATCTATTCCATTAGTCAACCACTTTATTTCTTATCCAGCACTAGACTGTTCTGATGGTTACTTCTTTGATGCATAGTTTGACATCTGGTATGGCTTCATAAGCAGATCATTTTATCACTATAACCCATCCTCTCCACCCCAAGACACTGTAAGGTTCTTGAGTTAAGCATATGTTTAATTTTTCATTGACCTGACACAATGCTTGATATCTACCAAGTAGTTAAAGTAAATATAAGTAAGTTCAAAATGAAAATGCTTGTTAAATGTGTGAGTAATTCTTTCTGTCTATAAATGAATAACACAACCTAGCAAAAAAATTTTAAAAAAAATTCTCCCTTCATCTCTAACATAGACTTTTTTTTATACCACAGCCATATTGACTGTTTTCCACTTACTGCTCCAACCAATAGGATTTGCCTTTTGTATAGTTTTTACAAAGGCCATATCTTTGTTTTTCAACATGTCCCTTGCTACTCTCTGAAATTCCAAGTTGATAATTTCCTTCAAAACCCAGCAGAAAAATTAAATTCTTCCAGAATGTTTTCCCTGGCTAACTCTATCCAATTTTATTCACTTCTTGACCTTAAAACCTTCTTAGCATGTGTTGCACTTTCTGATATCTTAAGGTTTCTTACAATGACATTTTTTGTTATTTATTACACATTTTATTCTTGTTTTATCTTCACAATGAGATAATAAGTTATTTAATGACAAGAACCAAGTCTTTATATTGATGAGTACCTCTAAAATGCTTTATATAATACATAGTAAATAAATTCTGTTTAGCCACTGTTCATGATACATTCAGTTCTCTTGTGTTGTGTGAATGTATAAAGCTGTCATTTGCCTTCTTTTTCTATTCAACAAATCAGGAAGAATTACATTAGAATTACATAAATTAAAAAAGTGCATAAATTACAAAGAATTACATAAATATGACACTAAGTTCAATTTGCGTTATTAACATTTTTCACTGGCCCTTTCTTAAGTCTAAAAAAATACACAGAATAACAAACTAAATCCTGTTTGTAGTATTTGCCAGTTTCCAAGATATATATTGTACACAGTGAAAATTTTACAATTTACTCAGGAGCCAGATCAAGCTGGATAACACACCCTTAAGTCACATGAATATGTTATCTCAAATGACGTGACACACAGGAAAGTGTTTTACAAAATCAAAAAGTACGATAAAAATATGAGGAACTCTCTTTAATTTGTTTGAATAATAGTCTTCATGGGAAGCAAATGACATGTCCAGATTTATTCCAGCAATAAGATAGGAAAGTATGTGTGTGGTTTTCTTGTTTGTTTATTTGTTTTTAAAGAGTTCAAATCACGACAACAAAAAAGGAAAGAAACACTGAATTCTTTGGCTTTGTGATAACAAATCAACGTGAAAAAAATTAAAGAGAGTGTTGAGAGGATGCTACAATTTTGACTTATCTCCAGATTTTTAAATCAAATATCATGTAAGGTGAATGGGGAGGGAACCTCTTTCTCTTGGCATAATACTGAGGCTGAAATAATCATATTAGAATAACTACTACTAACAAAATCATTTGAAATTTTGGATTTAACATTACGTAAAATTTAATATACATGATACTTAATCCTTTTCTTCTCTTCTTCTAAGACAGAGTTTCCAGAGAGTATGGTTGTTTTTAATCAATGGCATCTCTCTTAAAAAAAAAAAAAAGATGCCTAATAAGATAAGAGCAATGTTGGTTAGCATAACTAAGGATGTATGTTTCTTCTTCTTTGAGCCAGTTATAAAATAATAAGACCAGCAATGTCAAACATTACTTATCACAGAATAATAGAAAAATTTCACAAATGTCTCTAAAATGTCACAGCCTTCTTATTGCTTCCCTCACCTCAAACAAAGCAAACTTATCATCTTTTTAACTTTATCTAAAATAGAATAAATGCATTTAGTAGAAACATTCAAAAGAAACATTTATTATATTTTTTTAAAAGTCAAGGATTGAAAAGCAAAAGTTCAGAAAATTTTATAAATTCATAAACTGTCTTTTATAATATGCCGTATTAGCTGAGCTGAATGTGTGTTGCCTGGTGTATTTTCATTTTCTTTTCAAAACAAAACATAACAAAAAGAATGGAATTGAGATCTTTTCTATCACCACCACCAGAAACAAGAAAAGAAAATCCATGCTGGCTTCAAGAAAATGGATGCCTCCTTTATATCTTGATGGATTTTTGGGGAAAAAATACAACTAAAAAATGCAACCCAACCTGAAGTTTTACACATCCTACTTCTGTTTTCCCTCTTTTCATTCTATACATGAAGATTATGTTGATAAGGACTTGGAAAGAAAGTGAGTTCCCATTAGTAAATGATGGCCAAAAAATGAGGTGTATAGAATATATAATAATATAAAATAATATTGCAATATGAGAATCAATGGGAAAAATTCAACAAAATTGGGAAGACTTGCATGAATTGATGAAGAACAAAGGGAGTAAAAGCAAAAAGAAAGATTCACATAATTACCTTAATAATGCAAAGGGAAGCCGTAACCAAGATTAAGAGGGAAGTGGGAAATTGGGAAAGAATATTTACAACAAATGTCTCTGATAAAGGCCTCATTTCCAAAATTTACAGGGAATTCAGTCAACTTTACAAGAATACAAGTCATTCCCCAATTGATAAATGGGCAAAGGATATGAACAGGCAA
>CM053589.1:63715648-63730785 GCA_028646515.1 Pseudochirops corinnae | reverse complement strand
ATATCTCAAAGGGAAAAATCCCTAACTTCAGCTTCTTCTATACACATACATACATACATATATATATAAAAGAGTGAAGGTAGGGTTGACATAAATTCAAAGTTGGTGGACCATGACATATTAATCCCTCACAGGGTAGGATTAAGGTTCATAGACAGTCAAAAAAACCACACAAATTTGACTGGATTTGTTGTTAAAATTTGTTTATTAATTTGACTAAATAATGGTATTGTGGACCAGATGCACCAAAGGACCAATGCACATATATCATGTTTCCCTTTTTTTAAATATAAATGTTTCTAAAACAATGTTTTATTATGTTTGTCAAATGTTTCCTTTGTAATTCATAATTTGAGCAACATGAGGAAAGATTATATTGCTTTAGGATTTATTTCACCCACCACTAACATTAAAAATATCACCCGTCTACCTCCTCCCCACTGCACCCTACTTCTGTGGGTGCATGTGCGTACACACACACACACACACACACAGTATAAAATTTCCAAAGATAGGTTCTTATCAACCCACAAGGGCTACATATATGGTATACATCCCAGTCAATATCAAAACCATATCCTACTAGGGCACTAACACTTAAAAAAACATTCTTTCTCCTCTTATTTGTGTCTGCTTTCATTTCACGTTCATTCTCCAATATTTCCTTCTCCACTTTCCTCCCCAAAGAGTCATCAGCTGTAACAAAGATTAAAAAAAAGTCAATTCTTTAAAATCAAATGACAAATCCATCCTCTTTGGCAGAATATATAATATTTCATAGCCATGGTCCCACACCTTTGCAATTCAGGCATGTAATAGTGTGCTGATTCTATTAGGCATATTTTAAGCATCCCTGATATGCCTTAGAACATTTGATTTCCCGAACAATTCTATTTTATCCTGCTGAGTTCTGTTAGCCTTGGTGTATAGTCCGATTATCCAGTATTGTAAGTCCCAGAACAAAATACCAATGTGTGTGCTTTAGTCCATTCTTTCTCTTCAGCTCAGCAAGACTGGGAGTCTCCCTATTTTTGGAGGAGTCCTATACATCCCTCACCTATCTTCCTAGCATCAAGTAACAACCAAATCCTGAAAGGCCAAGATTAAACCCTCTAAGTTCCAGTGTTTGATTCAAAGAATAACAATAAAGTCTTCAAATATATATTAATTTTGCACAATTATTTAAAAGTTATTTTTGTTATAATAATAAAATAGCATTTCAAAATAATTTAGAATGATATTTCTTTAAAAAAGAAAAACTATACTCTATTTCTGAAAGGGAAAAACATAACACTCAAAGATACAAATTCATAAGGAAGTTATTTAAAAATCCATAGAATCACATGTTACAGAAGAGGAAAATGAAGCTAGAAAACTTAGGTGACATTTTTTAAAATAAAGAAAGTGAGTCCCATAGAGATCATGATCACACTGCTAGCTAGTGGTGGAGTCAATTTTAGGAACTAAGTCCTTTGATTCTCGGGCTATTTTTTCAAATTTGGTTGCTTGCTTTTTACTATAACATATATTGACTTGTTTTTGAAAATAAGGTACACATATTCTCTGATTATTAATACTAATTCAGTAACACCTACCTCACAGTATTGTTGTGAGATCAAATGAGATATCTGTAAAATGTTTAAACAAATGTGCCTAGTACATAGTAGTTCCTTAATTAACACTTGTTCTCTCACACTCTTCCCTTAATGCAAGGCATCTAGGGTTATTTAAAGTGTCTTATGAACATAAACAAAACAATGTTTCATATCTTCTTGCAATAAAAGCTGATCTATTGGACATTTTGGAGACTAAGGAATTGAAAATGTACATGAAGGCTATACAACTGGTATAGTGGTAGTGTCATCAATGGATATCCTGAAATATGGTAGAGGTTTGAGTTTGGGTTTGGGGGCAGGGAAGAGGAAAATGATTCCTTGTTTGAAAGTGTTGAGATTTCTCTGATGAATTGAGTTCAACTTGTGTAATCAATGGTGATAGAACACTGAATCTCCAGGGAGCTTTGTCAGTCATCTAAATAGAGGAAATAATTAAACCTTTGGGAGGTGATCTGGTCATCAAAGAGAATATAGAGAGAAAAGAGAATTCAAGACAAAGCCTAGAAGAATGTTCATAGTTAAGGGGTGAAATATGAATGAAAAGTCAGCAAAATCGGTTGAGAAGAAATAGTCTAGCAGATAGGTATAAAACCAGGAAAGAATAGTGTCACAAAGATTCAGAGGGGAGACAATATCCAAGAGAAGAGAATGATCAACTTTTTAAAATTCATCAGAGGTAAGAAGGATAAGGATTTTAAAAAACACATCAGATTTGTCACTGGATATTTACAAATATTTCAATAGAGTCAAAGAAACTTTGTTTTTTTTTTCTTTTTTAAATTTTCATATAGATGATGTGTTGGCCAAGCTTATAGATCTATACTAAAGATCAGAGAGGTAGGTTATGCCTACATGTAGGTAATTGAGATGTTTATACCTATATGTAGGTAATTGAGTTTTGGTATTCTAAAATTTCAGATGCTCTGATTCACTATACAATATTAAGTGCTGTAAGCAGAAAGACCAAGAACTGTGTTTCTTTGTGTTCACAGACCCATGGCAAAGAGGAACAAAAGAATTTTTCTATCTCTTGAATCTTAAGATGCATATACATTGAGCCAACAGTGTCAAAGACTTGAGTTTATGCTAGAGGAGACACTCAGGCCCATTTTTGGAATTTCACCTATTAAGTTGAATTGAACAACTATTTATTTTGTACCTACTATTTGCCAGATGCTAAAAAAATGTATAGTTTCTTCTGAAGAGCTTATGTTCTACCAAGGGCTTGGTGGCAGGGCAAGGGGAGAATAGTGACAGAATTTATAGAAATAAATAAGTATTTGTGGGGAGCAGTGAATTGTAAGACAAAAAGGCTTTATGTTAGCATTTGAACTGAATCTTGAAGAGTGGTAGGGATTCCGAGAGATAGAGGAGAAAAGGAAAGATTCCGTGAATGTGGGGGTTGAGGAGGATGGTCAGTTCTGAGAAGGGCCTCATTTTTAGCAAAGACATGGTGGCAGGAAATGAAATGTTATGCTCAAGGATTAGTAAGTAGACTACTTTGGCTGTAATTGGGAATTTTTTTCGTGGGGATTAACCTAAAATATGCCTGAAAAAAATAAATTAGAAATAGAACATAAAAGACTCTTTTTATTTTAAAGGAAATTGCATTCATTCATATTCTGAATCATTGAAATAAGATTAAATTATATTTTACAGTATATTTACTATAATACAGTAATTTCTGTATTATAGCAAAATATGGCACATGATGAGCATAAATAGAATGCAACATATAGCCAATGAGGAACTTTAAAGAAGAGGAGTAAAAGATGTAATCCAAGAATTGTATGATGGGAAGAGATAATGTGTTAGCCAAGTAGTAAGGGAGAGGGATGTCACGTAAAATAACCAGAGTGCACCACTGATAACACAAGAGAAAGCAAGGGAGGTCTCCAATACCTTGAAAAGCCCCTTTATGGTGAAATTATTATAGAACATAGACAAAGGTTGCATGGTGTGAGCAGACATGGCCAGACAAGGATCTGCATTGTTGAAAGGAATTTCCAAATCAATGATACCACCTAACCCCATTTTAAGCATTTGCATAGTTTTACTGATACTTATGGTTTACTCTTATTGGCTTTTGTTGTGGTTGTTTGTTTGTTTGCTTGTTTTTTAGTTCAGACCTAGTATAGACTTTGCTTCTGACTTAACAACTACCTAGCAGGACAAATCCTCCAAACTCTATGAGCTTCATTTTTTTCTTGTAAAAGTCACCTAATTCAACCTTACTTTTTAAAATAGTCATTAAGTGCCCTTGACACACAGTAAAGGAGGGGAAAAAAAAAAAAAAACCAGAATCAATCACAGTTCCTCTTATCAGAGAGGTTACAGTCTAAGTGTGGAGGATAGATCATATGTGTGTATATATGTGTGTGTGTGTGTGTGTATATAAAACTAAAAAAACAAAATATAGCATGAAAGTATAATAAAAGAAGAAAAGCAGTGCTAAGAGAGGTCAGAAGAGGAAAAGGTACTTATAAATGGGGAGATCAGGTAAATCTTTATGAAAAGGGGGGATTGTTTCAGGCCTTCTAGGAATCAGAATTCTTTAGAATTGAACAGAGCTAGGAACAGAAGGGTATTTCAGGTAGGACCTGAACAAAACTAAAATAGCAGGGAAGCTTGAAGTATGTTCATAGAATGGCAAATAGTGCACTTGGTCTATGATGTATATTGTGCTACTGAATTAATTTTTTTTCTTGTAAATCTTAAGAAGTTTTATACTACACACTGGAGCTATGTGAAGAAAAGGTCACTCTCTAAAATAAATGATTTTTTACTTGGAGGAATTTTTTTTCATTTTTTATTATAGAAAAAAAGGGATCATTGAATACGAGCTGATCTCTGAAGAAATTAAGTCCTTTAGCTTACGGTTTCATATGACATATGATAGCCTCAGAAACATTTAAGATCCATTATACTATGAAGTCTGCTCTCCTGTAGTCTACTTCAAAACTGCCCTGCCAGGCGATTAAAACTAAAACTAATAACAGGTCAGTTGACAAGTAATTACTGAGGGCCCACAGGGTATGTAGTCCTGTATTAGATGCTTGAAATTAAAGCCACATAATTGAAAGGGGAACAAATATGGTCTCTTTCTCTGAACATAAGCAATATTCAATGCTATTTTCTCTTACATGGACAGAAGAAGGACTACAATAATGGGCATATACAGATGCCATGAATTTGCCTACAACAAAGGTGCACATAATAGGCACTTAATAATGTTTGTCTAATTTAATTAATAGTGCCTTATGCTTGTATAATGCTTTCTTTTTTCAAAGTGTATATATTATTATAACATTTAACATTGTGGATTCTCAGTAAGGCAAATGATATGTTCCTGGTATAGATGAGGAAACAGACCTAGAGGGCTAAAGGGTCTTGTCTAAGGTCACACAGGAAAAAAAAAAAAATTCTTAAAGAGGACAGACACTGTCTCCTAATGCTTTTCCTATTGAATGTGTTCCATTTTTGCATTAGGCCCTAAAGTGACAGACCCAGGTACAATTCTGACATGCTCTCCCAACTAATGAATCTCTGGCAACATCAAAAGCATCTGGTGTGCTTTGTTCTCCCCAAAGAAGGTCTTCTATTGTTTTGCAAACACTTACAGCGATAATTAATTAGTAATTTAATTAGTTGATATCACTCACAAAGTGACATAAGCAGAAAAGGTTTATTTATACAACACAATAAAACACTGATAACTGAGTCCATAGATAGTCAAGATGTCTCCCTCTTCCAAGTGGAATATACACAGTCTGTCCAATTTAATAGTAAGCTTCTGTGGAAGTCAGTTACTGAAAAGTCAGATAACTTATCCTAATAAGGGGTTTAGTCATCTCCAAGGGATGGGTGTTACTCAGGGCTCCTAAAAAGTCAACCTTTATATGATATCTGAGACCATCCATGTAACTAACAGCTCCACTGAAGGTCAGGATCTAGGCTTACTCCTATATATCATGTTTTGTTGCATCTGATAGAAAGAACTACTTGCTGTTTCTAAATTTTGTGCTATTTTGTCCCACTACTGTGAGTCTGTTCTCATTGGAACAGAATTCTCCCAATTCTATCTTCACCTGATACAATTCTCAACCTCCAAATCCCATTTCAGATGTCACTTCTTTCAAAAATACCTTCCACAATCCCATTAGCTCCTGATTTTTTCTTGAGTCTCTTAAACTACTCTAGTTGACTCTCATGAATTCGATATTTTTTTATTTGTATATTAGTGTATATATATAATGTATATATATAAATATATGTATATATTATGAATATGTATATGTGTCTGTTTTGTGTGCATGTGTATATACATACATTCATACATACGTAATGTATGTGTATATACATATACACATATATATGTGTATATACACATATATAATGTATGTGTGTGTATTTGCAAATACTGACTTACCCTCTTCTTACTTCCTGAAGTCTGGTATACTACATTGTACCATTTCCCAAACATTCTCTGCTACAATTAAGGGTGGTTGGGGTATCTAGGCTCTCCTCAGATGACTCTAGGTCTTACCAAGGGTGTTTCCTCAAGTGAAGGGGGGCGGTTCTTGGTATCCCAATTCCACTTAATTTCTAACAGTCAGAGTTGCTTTTACAAAAGGATATTTACTTCAGAAAGTAGAATAACAATTATACAATTTACTCCTTAAATACACAGGTGGAATCATCTCTCCTCCCTCCTTTTACCACCTCAGTCTCTGGTAAAGGTAAGGAAACTAGGTTCATAGCGTCACTCAGTTCCTATAAAGTTCTAGTTCCAAGAGAAACCTTCTTCAGGCTTAAGACCCAGGTACCCTGGTTTTTCCAGGCTTCCCTATTGGGCAGGCTAGTTGCCTGCAATATTCCACCTGGAATCCTAGATCCATGGTCTCCGTGACTCAAATATTGACATAGGATATCACTTTTGATACCTGAAACTGAGAAGGGAAAATTATATAGAACAATCACAGACACTCCAGGGCCTATTTCTCAGTGTCAAGATAAAAGAACAGAGAGGGAAAAAAAGTCTTTACCATCTTGCCAGTTCAGTTCATGGTGCCTGTGCCATAGGTGAGTTGTGATCTTCACTGTTAAGGCTTGGCAAGGAAAAAGTCTACAGGAAAAAGAGAGACCATCCTAGTCTGGCTAGTATTTTAAATGCAGCCTTTTTTGATTATGCAGTTAACCAAAAGAGTGCACTCTCACCCACTCATGGTAGGAAACTAGAGAGTACTTCCATATTAAGTGATCTGGGCATGTTTCAGGTACCCCTCTCATGTGTGTAAACATAAATTTTATATGTATATTTATTTGATGTATGCATATGTGTGTATTATGCCACCTACTAAGTTCTAATGGGGCAGCTAGTTGGAGCCAAGGATAGAGTACTAGATTTGGAATCAGGAAGACATCTTCATGAGTTTAAATCTAGCCTCAGACACTTACTAGATGTGTGACCCTGGGCAAGTCACTTAATCCTATTTGCCTCCATTCCTCATTTGTAAAATATCTTGCCAAGAAAATCCCAAAATGCGGTCATAAATAGTTAAACATGACTGAAACAAAATGGACAAGTTAAAAACTCCTTGTTTTATCTCTGTTTCCTCAGCACCATGCCTTGTACAAAGGAGGAGACTGATATATATTTCTTGAGTACATTAAATATATAAGCATTAAAGGATAGTAAAGGACAAACACAAGTGTATGAAAAGATGCTGAAAGATTAGTGTCAAGGAGGATCAAGTCCAATACGAGCTAAGGTTTAAAATAAATGCTAAAGTCAATAAAGCACATTTGAAAAAAAATGTATTGAGAACAAGAAGAGTCAGAGAACTGATGAGAATCCTGTATGTTTAGGTAAGAAAGTGATAGATTTAAATAACAACAGAATATAGGAAAGAACAACAACTACTTAACTTTTGCTTTACTTATTTTTTTCCTCCATCAAATAGAATGATATTTAGCCTGGGGTGGGGGGAGAGGAAGGGGAGGATTTTAAATGGCTAATAAGAAATAAAAACTCCAAAAAAACAAGGAAGCAATTAAAAAGCACCCCTTAAAATCAATGAATTCAGGTTATATGGATCAGAAGAAAATTCAGGTTACCAAAAGATCTAGTGAATCATTGTCAGTAATTCTTGAAAAATCATAGTGGAAGAGAGCCTACCATTGGCCTTAAAACTTAGGAGATGTCCTAATTAAAAAAAAAAAAGATAGGTATGATACTCATCCATAGTAAAATTCATTAATTGATTGCTTACAGGGCAGTTTGTGATATTTAAAAAGAGAAGAGGTGGTCAGTATCAGTTCTTCAAGGATGTATAATTTTCTTATTTCTGTGGGATTATTTTATTGCCTAATAGAGCAGAGGAATGCATGGAATGCCATTGTGGAAAAGAAGGAAGAATGGAGAGTTAAAGAAAATACAGTTAAGTGGATTTGGAACTTGTTGACTGACTCACAGAATCATGGAATGTAGAAGTTAAGAGGCACCTCAGAGATAGCAGAGAGAGTATTTATTCCAACTGGTACCTTTATATGAATTCCTTCTGAGCCTTTATTGGACTCAAGGAGAATGCAATTCATGTGTATGTCTTTGCCTAGATATGTTCAACATGTTAACAATGTCATGGATAAAAGCAAAAATGCACTTAAATTTGCTTCATAAAATTAGATCCAGTCTTTGACCTAACTATACATACAGGATAACTAGATTATAATAAGTAATTGAAACACCTAGGTGGCAGAGTGGATAGGGCAATAAACTCGTAACTCATAAACACTTGACTTTGAGCACTGTCTCAGATACTGATTAGCTGTGTGACCCTGGGGTACACCACAAGCTCTCTCAATTTTAGTTTTCTAATCTGTTTAATGGAGATAATAATAGTAGTAACATAATAGTATTTTTGTCAGGATCAGATAAGCTAATACATTTAATGAGCTTTGTAAACCTTAAAATGCTATATAAATATTAGAATTAGTATTAACCCCCAGAGCTCTTTCATCAGTACTTATATCTGGGATAGATTCTGAAAATGGACAAAGAACTGAAACCAGATCTGAGTAGGAGGAAAAAAAAACAAACAAAAAAAATAGGTTAATTTTCCCTGGAGGGACTGTATAATTCTTTTAATGTCTTCACCCTTCTCCCTGATACATAATCCTATCATTTTTACATATATATGTACATACATACACACATACATCTATCTATCTCTATCTGTACAAATACCCACACAAAGAGGTTAACTTCTGTGTATGTGTATGTACACACTTGTCAAAATCACATAGGCAGTGTGTATAAGAGATTGGTTTTCCTAGTCATAATACATGTGTGTGCATACACATGCATTTTTTGCTTTTCCTTAATAACAGAAATGCCAACCAAAGAATCTGGAGTATGTGTGTCTGTCTATATATGAGTGTGATGAAAAAAGATTTTTTTTTTGAAAGCTGACAAATTTGTCTTTTATTGTCTAGCAATATGTGTGGCTTATATATGGTATATACTTAAAATATTTGCTGGATGAATTAAATAGAAAAGTGTAAATTTTTCTTTTCAGAATACTAGTTGTATTGTAAATTACCTAAAATAGAAAGACATGAGCAAATTCAAATAGAGTACTGGAAGCCATGTGCTAGCTACTTTAGGAATTTTAAATACCCTTTGAGAATAAAGGTCAGTTGCTTTATAGACTAAATAGGCCAGGTTCACTGTCTTTAGGCTTCACTCTCCTTATCCGGGCTCATGTTCTCCATCAACATCAATCTCTTGCTGCAGCTGTGAGAGTGATATGCTTTCCCCATTGCCTGATCATTCACTGACCTGTCTAGGAGCCTAAGTATCCATAATTCCCCTCCACTTTCTTTCCTCCTCTTTCCTTAAGAATGTTCATGTCTTTCCATTTAACCCCCTTCACTTAGATTTACACTGCTCAACTCCTCCTAAAATGATTTAAACCAACTAATTCCAAACTCCTCCTGGAAAATGATTATGTTTTTGCAACAACTAATCAATCAATCAACAAGCATTTATTAAGGCCTATTATGTGCCAGGCCTTAGATATACAAAGATACAAATAAAACTCCTTCTGGAAGCTTACATTTCTTTGGAGAAAACAGACAATTTTGAGGGATGCACTAGAAGCTAAATTAAGTTAAAACATTGTGAAAGCTCTCTAATTGTCAAGTTTTCAGTGGAGATTAGGAAGAGAAATTCAAGCTTTCCTCATAAAGGAGATGGGTTACAATCTACAATGAAGAGGAAAAAACAAAACAAAATAAATGAATTTTCATTTTTCCTTTCAACCATACAGCTTCCAAGACATAAATGTATGTATGGAATGAATGAATCAATGAATCAATCAATGAACATTCCTTAAGTGTCTACTATCAACCAAGCATTATTCTAGATCCTGGGGATAATAGCACAAAAGTGAAACAGAGCCACCAGCCTAAGAAATTTCATTCTAAGAGGAGTATGTAACAAATATAGCAAAGTAGTGTTCAAGGAAAGGAATTTTGGTTTAAAGATCTGCAGATATTATGGAGCCCTAGCATAGAGGATTGCTACACATTACCAGTAGGAATGGTGGTATCAATTTGAATACTATTCTCAGAGCAAGAACAAGATGGGAAAAGTATGTGTGAGGTAGGATGGTATATAAGTGGTGGGAAGGACAAAGAGAAAGATGCCTAAGCTGGAATAAATCCTGATTTTCAGATGAATGGTTAGCTTAAGTATGAACCGAGGTCTGGGGCCAACTGGATATAGTGGATTAGTTGAGTTTTCACTTACTCACCCATCAATCAGTATAGCTCAGATCCTGATCAAAATACCATCTGAGTGAATTACTGGGGAGGGGGTGGGGTGTTCTAGATTTATTGTTCCTAAGGGGAAGAAAGGGAAGAGTAGCAGGGCAGATAGGAAGATATTTGTACAGAATAGTCCCTTGTGGATGGCTGGATGGTATACAGACTATATTCGTATCTGAATATTATCCCTCTCATTCTCTCCAGCTCTGCTTCAATTAAGGAGGCTGACCTAAGGGTAAAGATAGAATCCTAGAAATTCTCCCATGAGATGGATGATGATGATGATGATTAGTGATAGTAGTAGTCATAGCAGCAGCCACAGCCAAAGAATGAGGAAAAGGAAGCACAGCAACAGTACCTAATGAAGCAGATGGAGAAAGGAGATTTAGGATTAGGTTCTTGCTTGGACACTTAGCTGCGTGCCTCTGGGTAAGGGAGAAATATTACCCATCTTAGCTCTGTTGCTGACTTTCTCTGGACTTTAAAACCATGTCCTATATCCTACTGGCTCATTCTGGAACTTTCCTCAGCACTTGGGATCCACTTGCCCTGGAACAAATTACCATCATGATGAACCATTCAACATAGACTCCGCAAGGCCACTCTGCCCCCTTCTCCCCTTGGTGAGTTTCTCCTAAAGCCTCCATTTTGTGGAGAAGCCAAGGCTGGCCTGCCTTTGTTCTTTTTCCAACTTTGTTCCTGATTTCCTATCAACTTCAAAACTATGTCACTCTTCCAGGAATCTTCAGTCATCCCACCCACTATACTTTTCAGTTCCCTTTTGTGTGTTGTCTTTTCTAATTAGAATGTAAGCTCTTTGAGGGCAGGGACTGTCTTTAATCTGTATTTGTATCCTCAGCTCTTAGTCCAGTTCCTGGCATATAGAAGCACTTAAATGCTTGTTTCCTTCTTTCCTTCCTTCCTAGTTATAGAAAGGCTGTACTCTCTTTCAGTGATGGGAACACACTGAAAGAATAACCTATTCTTGAAGTACTGATGTACTATTTACTTCACAGGATTGTTCAGAGGGAAGCAATTTGTAAACCTTAAAGCAATATAGAAATGTGAGCTATCCTATCATAGTTTATTCCTTAAAATTCTTCAGTTATCTCATTTGCTATGCACAGAAAACTGGGGGTAGATGGGCTTTGGATTATCCATATTTTACAGATGATGAAACTGAGCCTCTCCTAGGTGATCTGATTTATCTAGAGATGCATGAGAAGTCACTGACAGAGGTAAACACTGACCCAGGTCTCCTGAGTCCTAATCTAGCATTCTTTTCTTCTACCTCAGACTCCATGTAGATGGGGGTCCCCACTGTTGGAAGGGAAAGGCTATGTAGAACACTGAAAAGAACACAGGCCTTGGATTCAGAGGGCTTAGGCTGAAATTCTACCTACTACTTGTGGAACCTTGAACACATCACTTGATCTTTGTGAGCTTCAGTTTTGTCACCTATAAAAATGGGGAAACTGGAATATATATTAATAGTTAGTATTTATATCGTATTTTGAGGTTTGAAAACACTTTGTAGGTATCTTGTTTTATCTTCACAAAAACACTGAAAATTGGGTGCTACTGTTATCCCCATTTTACAGGTAAGGGGACTGAGGCAAACAGAGGTTAAGTGAATTGCCCAGGGTAGCAGAGCTGATGTCAGAGGCTAGATTTGAATTCAAATTTTTCTGACTCTTGGTCAGATGCTCTATACACTATACCTCTTACCTCAGATCTCCTCCCTCTCTGGATATATGCTCCTAAATTCTGGCCTTTATAAATACCTGCTTTAATTACCCTGAGATCAAAAGAATTATTAGAAGACCTTAAAGAATGTATGTATTCAATTCAGTTCAGTCATCCAGCCCACAGCACTTGCCGAGTGCCTATTGTAAATACAGAGCATTGTGCTTTATTTTACTAAAGAAAGTTGGTAATAATGAAGAAAATATCCAAGGAATATATAATCTAGTGGGGACTGATATAGCACACCCATCATGATAATCTAGTAATATATCTCTAACTTCAAGATTGTACAATATGATGCAGGGAATGCATCAATTAATAATGGTAAAATTCAAGTTGTTTCAATTAACTTCAATTTTACAAGCATTTATTAAGCACCTACTAACTGACTAAGCATTGGGCTAAGCTATGAAAATATAAAAGACAGAAATCAAAACAAACAAAAAACTGCCCCAGAGAAGGTTATATTTTATTGGGAAAAAAACAACATGAACATTTTTAAGTACATGCAAAATACTTACAAAGGAATCATTTCATTAATGGGGTTGCTTTATTTGCTTTCTGTCTCTCCCCTCCCACCTTCCCTTATGCAAATGTTTCTAAAATAACAAAATGATTATTTTCTGTCTTACTGTAAAATCACCCAGGTTACTACAACAAGGCCTAAGGGCAGATATGATAACCTGGCCAGAGGCATAATTAGTGTCCAGTGTAACTTAAAATGCAGTACCTGACCATTCAAGGCAGCTCTTGCTATGTCTTAGCCTCAGGCTAAACTCTTTGGCCCTAGGGATGTACTACCAGAGAAAAGCTGAGTAAAACATTGAATGACATGGAGGGTTATGAAGGCTGACACTCTCTGAGTTCCAATGTTCTCATTCAATTCCTTAGACCTCCAAGATACTACTACACATTTCAACAATAGCTCAAATAGTTACTTTACAGATCTTTGACCTGTATTTTCTATGTGGCAGTGGGTCCTTCTGAGGCCTAATACAAATACAAATAAAACTTTTTAATGAAGTCTTCCTGTATTAAAACCCAATGGAAGCTATCTCCCTTTCTGAATTTCCATCTCACTCTATGCCTCTCAGACTGCACTTTCACAGTCTATCTTGTTGTCATCCTCTGGCCATGGTAGTGGGGAAAGGGAGTTAGGGAGGAGGGAAGAGGCACAGATTCAAAAGTCTCAGGTTCTAAAATAATTTGTAAGTAAAAATTTAATTCACTTTAGATTGGTAACACCCAAGAAAGTCAATAAGAATACTGGCAAGGGAGGAAGTGAAGCCAACATGGAGGAATAAAAGCAGGGACTCATCTGCATTCTCCCCAAAGCTCCTCCAAATGCATTTAAATAATAACTTTAAACAAATTCTAGAGTGGCAGAATCCACAAAAAGATGGAATGAAACAATTGTCCAGCCAAAGACAACTTAGAAGGTCAGTAAGAAGGGTCTGTTGCATCAAGGTGAGAGTAGAGCACAGTCCAGGGTAGGCTGTGCCAGCATAGACCTGACTTCAGCAAACCAGGAAACAGGCTTATAGGTAATTGAATCAGAGGTGGCAGGTTTCCCAACCTCTCAGGCCACAGATGGTAAGGGCAGAAGGACATTTATAGGGATACCTTTGCTACCACTAGGGGCAGGACTCTATTTCATGGCCTGTGCTTGGATCTGGGTTGCAGTCCTGGGTCCTAGTCCCAGTTTGAGGAGAAGTACAATCTGCAGGAGAGCAGGAACCCTGGTCACAGTTCTAGGGTTGAAAAAAGTATTTGTGATCACTTACAAACCAGTGCACAGAAGAGTAGTAAACACACCTCTCCCTAAATCATAACACCTTGGAAGAACAAAGAGCCCAGAATTACTTCTGCATACAGCTATACAAAAAAGTGAAGACTGGGACAGGACCCCTTCCATTTGGAAAGCAGAGCCTCACTTTAGCATAGAGTTAAAAGTCAAGCAACAGGCTGAAAAATGAGCAAATAAAAAAAAAAATTCTGACCATAGAACATTACTATGGTGACAAGGAAGATCAAAACTCAAAAGATAAAGTCAAAACTCCTGCCTCAAATAAAAAAGCCTCAAAGAAAAACATGAATTGGTCTCAGGCCACAGAAGAGCTCAAAAAGGATTTTTAAAATTAAGTAAGAGAGGTAGAGGAAAAAGTTGAGAAGATAAAGGAGAATTATACAAGAAAATCATTAAAAAAAGTCAACAGTGGGGCGGAGCCAAGATGGCGGCGTAGCAGCAGCAACATATCGCAGCTCTCACATAGCCACCCCAAAATACCCATAAAATAGGACTCTAAACCAATCCTAGAACTCCAAAATGCACAAAAAGATACTTCCCACTAAAGTGAGCTCGGCTATGAGGAACCATATCAGCACTGCGAACCGAAGCCAGCCTGGCCTGAAGCCGCAGCTGTGCCCTGGGGGTGGCTGGACAGGAGGAGCAGAGGAACGGATTAGCGGGAGCTGCGAGCAGCGTTCAGAACTAGGTCAGCAGGAACTACAGGGAGAAAAGTGTCCGGCAAAAAGGCCTCCAGAGTGGAAAAGCAAAAGGAAGAGGTTTTGCACCTGCCTCCGAGTTTCAGCTTCCTGCTTGCGGCCTGCAGACAGCAGGGGGACTAAGCGATTGTTCTGAGGCCAAGAGCTCTCGTGTTGAGCAGCCTGGATCTGGATTGCGGTCTTGGGCCTCGGTCCTGGAGTCTTCATTATCCAGTCAGCCAGAAGTAAATAGGAAGAGTCCCAGCATCTTCCTGAGAGCTAAGGCAGCCGGGAGGACCCCAGCGATTTGGGACAGAGCTTTCCCTTCTGGAAGCAGAGCTCCACCCAGATTTAAAAAAAAAATCACGGACTGAACAAACATGAGTAAGAATAAGCATAAGAAGCAAAGTCAGAACAGCTCCCAAACCCTAGATTCCTTCTTTGGGGAAAAGAAAGATCATG